>SWKJ01000101.1:0-449158 GCA_019425465.1 Colletotrichum falcatum | reverse complement strand
TTTTAGATATAACTAAGTCTCTCTAACTATTAAAAGTTAAGATTTAATAACTTTTATAACTCCTCTTAGCCTCTTAAGATACTATATTTACCTATAGGAGCTATAAACTTAGTAGCCTAGTTTATATATATTATAATTTATATTCTCTATAACTTTATCTTAATATATTATAAAGCCTTTTTTAATAATATTATAATTTAAGGACTAATAATAATATATAATAATAAGGAGCTTTTAACTTATCTTAGTATTTATAGATTTATTTTTAAGTATTTTATTAATATTAATAAAGTTTTAGTTAACCTTAAGCTTATAAGCTATACTATTACTATTATTAGTTAAAATAGGCTTAAACTATAGTTATAATTATAGGATATATTTATAGGACTTTAAGATACTACCTTAACTAAAAGAAGATTATTAAGATCTATAAATAGGTTAAGTATTTAGATATATTTAATTTAAGGTCTTTTTTAAGTATTACTTTTTTTTATTAAATTTAGGTTAAGGACTTTTTAACTATTACTAAGTCTTTTACTACTATACTTTAAAAGAAGGTCTATTTTAAATAGAGATTAAAGTAATAGTCTACTATAGATATCCTAAAAGAAAAATTAACTACTATACCTATTTAATTATAATTAATTATAGCCCTAAAGAAAGATAAGTTTACCTAGTAGTTAATATAAGTAATAAAGGCTAAAGTAAAGTTTTTAGCTAATTTATTAGTAATAAATAAGTAGTCTTTAGGTTTAAGAGTAGTATATAGTTAGGCGCTAAGCTAATATATAACGCTAGTAAAAAAGAGCTTTATAAAGTCCTTAAAGTTTTAAAGTAAGTATATAACTACCTCTATAGATAATACTTTCTTTTTAAAATAGATACCTAGACTTTAGTTATATAACTTAATAGGGTAGCTATAGATATCCCTAGTACCTTAGTTATTTACTAGATTATATAGATCTATATATTTAACTTTAAAGTTTACTATATTAGAGGATTATAGAATACTATAGCTAATAGCTTATTATAAAAACTATATAGACCTTTAGATATAATTAATAAAGAAGCTAAAAGAGAAATAGATAATTAAATTAATTTATAGATCTTTTTTACTAATATAAAGACTAAATTTTTCTTTAATAAAGCCTAGTTATATAGTAATAAAGAGTAACTAAAGGAAATATATATAACTAATAATAACTCTCTAGAGAACTTACTATTTATTTTTTTAACTATCTTAGATAATTCTTAGATTTATTTAATAAAGTCTAAGAGAATTATATATTACTTTTTAACTTAAAAATAACCCTTAGGAGTATATCTTAATAGATATAAGTAGTTCTAAGAAAATACCCTTAAGTATATACTATAAGACTATCTTTTTTTTATAAGACTAATACTAGTAAAACCTATACCTAGATAAGTAATTAATAACCTAGAGTAATAAAATATCCTAATTATAAATACTTATAAGGAGAGTAGCTACTAAGGTAAAAAGGCTATAGCTAAGCGCTTAGCTAATTAATATATATAGGATAAGTTATAACCTATAATAGTAATAGTAATTTAAATATACCTAGACTATTAAAAGTAATAAAATAAATAAATTAATAATAAGTAGATATTTATAAAGCTAAAAGGACTACCTTTTATAAAAATCTTACTAAATATATAGTATATTAATAAGTACTATTTAGTTAAAGTAAGAGATCTCTTTTTAGGTTAGCCTAAGGCTTATTAGTTAATAAAAGTCTCTTTAAAGAATATTACTAAGTTTATATAGAAAGATATTATCTACTACTATAGTCTATATAGTAAATTAATTATTAATAAAGAACTAAAGAATAAAGACTATATTATTACTTTTAATAAAAAGTATAAAACTAAAAGAAGGGTTACCTTAGTATATAACCCTAAGGTAAATAAAGCTATTAAGATAAAATATTAACCTATTATATATACGCTTTTAACTTTTATAAAGGAAACTAAAGTTAATCTATAACCCTACTTACTAGCTATACTATTCTTAGACTAAATAAGTATATACTAACTAACTAGTTTTAGTCCCTTTTACTTTTTATATAGATATAAAGTAGTAACTTTAATTAAGACGTTAATACCTATATAGAGAGTCTTAGACTAAAATTTAATATAATCTTAAGAAAATAGAGTATAATTATATCTATAAGCCTTTTTATAATTAAAGGAGGACTAAGAGAAAGCCTAAGATATAATTATAAAATAATATAGAAAAATAGCTAAATATTATAATAACTATAATATATAAATATAGTAAGTATAATAACTTAAAGTAGGTAACTTAGTTTTTATATATAATATTAAAGTATTAATAGATAAATTATTAATTAAGAAGCTTAACTATAGATAAAATAGGCCTTATAGGATCTTATTATATACCCCTAAGACGTTATCTTATAGGCTAATAACTATATCTAGGGATATAATAATTAGAAGAATATTTAGAGGAAATTAATTATATAAATTTATAGAGGCCCCTAATAGATATTAGAAACCTATAGATTTAGATATTCTTAGATTTAATATAGAGAAAAAAATTATAAGAGTCTTCTTTACTTTTAGTAAAATACCTTTAGAAAAAGATAGTAATAATAAAGAGGAGGTTAAAAAACTACTAGTCCCTAGAGAAAGTAATAGAGATAAAAGCTTTTAGAATATTATTATATAGTTAAAGTAATACCTTAAGGACTTTAAGAGAGCCTATAAAAGAATATAAATATAGACTCTAAAGGTAGTACTACTATATATAACTATAGAAAAAGGTAAAGAATATATATAGTTAAAAAAACCTAATAATATATAATTTCTTTTATTATAAGGAGTTAAATTTATTAATTATTAAACCTATTTTTATATATTTTTTCTTATTTAACCTTTATTTTCTCTTAAGTAACTAAGAACCTATTTCTTATATTTCTTATATCCTTTATTAATTTTTCTTTATAAGCTAAAGTCTTAAAGAAAATATAATATCCTTAAGGTTAAACTATATAGGCTTTTAGCTTATAAAAGGGTAATAGGTATAGTAGAAAGATACTCTAAGATAGTACTCTATAGCCTAAGTAAGGTAGTTAACCTTCTCTAGTTAAGAAAAGTTAAACTAGTTAATATTATAGATAGTAATAGTTATAGGGATATATAATACTAAAATAAGCTAACTATTAAACTTACTACTCTTTTTATAGTATTTTTTCTTTTTAATACTATATTTATATTATTCTTAGATACTAAGGTTTTTATAAAAATAAAATAACTATATTTTATAATAGAAATAGTTTATATAAGGGGTACTTAGTAAAGAGATATATTTAAAGTAAGGACTATAAACCTAGGTGTTAGTTTTATTATTATAGGTAGTAAGTATACTTCTTATAGTAGTTATAAGGGATAGCATTATAGTTACTATAGGCTTAGATAAAGAAGCTATAGGCTATAGTTATATACTTAAATACCTTTAATATCTATATACCCTAAATTATTAAGATAAATTAATAAATAAATACTTAATAATAGAGGTTTCTTTAGCCCTTAGTATAAGAGAATATTTATTAATAGTCTTTAGGACTTATATACTTTAACTAGAAGTTTAGTTATATAATAATAGCTAATTTATTAGGCTATATTTATAAGAGGAAAGCTACTTTAAAGTATTTATTTTAAGGGATATTTAGAAGTATCTAAATAAGAGAAGCTACTACTTACTACTTATAAATACCTTTCTAAGCTTTAGTTTAATATTTTTAGACTTACCTAGAGTTAGTTATTACTATATAAGATATATAGAGGAGAGTTATTAACTTTCTTCTTAGGAGGTAAGCTAGCATTAGTACTTAGTAGCTATAGAATATACTTTAATAGTAGGTATTAAGGATAAGGGTTATTAGTATTCTTAACCCCCTAAATAAGGAAGTTAAGGTTAAATATTATTATAGTAATAGATTCTTAGACCTATTTAATAGTTACTAGGACTTATAAAAAGATAAATAGATTTTTTTTATATTATAATTTTAAGAAGAGGTAAAAGAAAAATTATTCTCCTATTAATAATATAGGGGAATACTACTAAAGGATTTATTATTACTATACTTATTAAAGATAAAAAAAGAAAGAGAGTAAAGTTAGTTACCTAGAAAGGCTAGGGGAGGAGTTTTTTTTACTTATAGACTTACTTTATTTACTAACTTTACCTCTTATACCCTTTAATTACTTATAATAAGTTATACTAAACTTTTAATTAATCCTATTAACTAGTATTATTACTTTTTAAAGGATAATTTAAGGGTAAGGTTTCTTTTTATTATCTTATTATATTTCTTTTCTCTTTTTATCTCTTTTAATAACTTTTAAGTAAAAGTAAGTCTCTATAGACTTTACCTTAATCTAAAAGTATTTTAATATTTTTCTTATAATAACTTTAAATACTTTTAACTCTATTTATTAAAAATAAATCTAAGAATTAAATACTTAACTTTAAATTACTAAGCTTAACTAGTTAGGTAATAAAATAATAATATACTACTACTTTTACTTTATAATAATAGCTAAGGTAGTCCTCTTCTTAAGTACCTCTAAGGTTAGACTATAGCTATTAATTTTAAGAACCTATTAATACTTATTTTATAAAAGGTTATAGAGAGTAAGTTCTATACTTAATAAGATAACCCTAGTAATATTACTTTAACTAAAGTCCTTTTACTACTATAGCTTCTAAGAGTTAACCTTAGAACCCTTACTCTTATATATATTTCTTTATAAATATCTAAAGATAATATTTTAGTAAAGAAAGACTTAGTTAATAACTAATAATTAGTCTTTAATAACTATAGTAGTTAAATATAATATATAAACTAATAGAAGCTTTATACTAAAGTATATAACCTTATTAAATCTTTTAAGATAAAAGTATTACTAAAACCTAATAATATATATACTAGACTTCTTTACTTAGTCTATTACTTACTAAGTATTAGATCTATAATTACTTAGCTAGTTATTAAAAGTAATAGCCTATATAGTAATACTAATAAGATAGAGAATCTTTTACTACTACCTATAAAAGACCCTCTTTTACTAATTTTCTACCTTTATAGTTTAATTAAATATAAGTAGATTTATTTAAGTCTAATAATTAATTAGAGGACTAAAAAAACCTAGTTTTATAATAATTAGTAGAAAAATAAGGGTATAAAAGAATATATATAACTCTTAATTTAGAGTATAACTAAGACTTTTAATAACTCTTTTATAACTACTAAAGAAATTATTCTATATAGTATAACTCTTATTAATCTAGGTAACTTAAATATTAACCTATAAGCGTTAGGGATTAAGTTTTTAGACTAAGTCTAATACTTCTTATATATAGGGTTACTTATTCCCTTAGTAGATAATATTAATACTATATATAATATATAGTTTAATAACCTTATTAGTAACTTTATTAATAATAATATCTCTATAAATAGTTAGTTATATCTTTAGCCTACTTAAGAGAACTATAAATAATAGATAACTAGTTAATAAGTTACCCTCTATAATATAACTTAATAAGATATTAATACTTATAAAGCTAGGCTACCTACTAGGTATTTCTATAAAGAGGAAACTAGTTCTCTAATATCTAAAGATAACCCTTCTCCTTAAAATAGATCTAAGAATACCTTAACTAAGAATATATTAATAACTCTACTATTAACTTATAAGAGGAAAGATTATATATCTATTTATATCCCTAAATACCCTATTACCTAATATAAGTAACCTTAGATAAATAACTACTAAATACTCTCTAGTAATAAGCTAAATATCTAGTACTTAATATATTATAATATACTTTTATAGGGCTTAAAGAATTAGGGTACCCTATTATAAACCTACTTTAATAGGTATTAGTACCCTAATAAGGTAATATAAGCCTATAAGAGAGGCTAGTATTTACTAAAGCTAAGTAACTTACTTTATTACTTTCTTAGTAACCCTAATACCTATTACTTTATATTAGTAGATAAAAAAAATAAATACTTTTACCTTATAATTAATAATAATCTATTATTTAATAATCTTTAACTAGTACTTATAGCTAAATAGTATACTTCTTCTACTAATTTTTATATTAATTAGTTATACTAATATTTATAGTTATACTATAAATTTAGTAGTTAATACTTTAACCCTTTAACTTAGTAACTTTATCTTAAATAGTTATAGATAGCTATAAACCTTTATAATATAGCTAATACTTTATAGTAAAAAGAGTACCTTAATAATAATAAAATTAATACCTTTATTAAATTAGGTTTAAAAGACTATTTATTTACCTAGTATATACCTATAATAAGTATAAGTTAAATCCTTAGTATAATACTTACCTATAACTCTATAGATATATCTTAATATAATCTATAATCCCTACTAGAGGCTAACGTTATTTTCTTTCTTTTAAATTTCTTAAATAACTACTAAATACTAATAATAGTAGATTAAAAATTAGGTTATATTTACTATACTAATTCACTTTAGAGTCCTAACTATAATAACTTATTTATAAAAGTAATAAAAGCTCTTTAGAACTAGTACTTTTATATAGGTGCTTTAATTAAACTCTATAACCTACTTACTAGCTAAGCTTAGGTTATTAATACTATATAATAATAGGATACCTATACTTATAGACTATATATTACTAAATAAGCTAAGGTCTTTACTTAACTTAGCTATCTATTACTTAGTTATAGTTATTACTATAATAAAGATAAAAAGTATAAGAAGCCTAGGTACTTACCTATTATAATAAAGATAATATTAATTATATTAGTAGACTTTTCTCCTATAAAATTTAATTATAATAATCTTTTATTATAAAAGATTATATAATCTTATAATTAGTTTAGTTAAAACTTAGTTTTTTTTATTATAACCCCTTAGTACTCTTTTAGACTAACTAAGCTACCTCCTATTAATATAAACTTACTAAAGGCTTTATAGACTACGCCTATAAAACTAGTAATAGATTTATAAACTTAAACTATAGGTAATAATAAAAGCTCTTTTCTTTCTTTACCCCCTCCTTCTAATAATAGAATTAATAGTCTTACTACTATAACTAGTAATTTAACTATTAGAGATAGGTCTCTAGATAATAGTAGTACTATATTAAGTCTAATAATCCTAAATAGACTAAATTATTCTCCTTAGCCTATAGTTTTAAACCCTTATAAGTATACTTAATAAGAGTATATTAATTAAAGGGTTAATTATTAAAGGTAAACTATAGATAATACTATTAATAGAGTTATAAACTATAACTTTTTTTACTTATAGTTATAGGGAAGCTAGTTTTAACTATATTAGGGCCTCTACTAGGACTAAGTTAATAGTTAACTATAAAGTAAAGTGTATAGTAATTAACGTTATAGATTATATAATAAGGTTATACTATTTATAGACTTTAATGTTTTAATATAATATAACTATTACTATAAGTAATAATTTATAGACTTATTCTTTATTTTTTTTATCTTTTTCTTAAGGATTAGTATAAAACGTAAAGGTCCTTAGCTATAATAGATTAAAAACTTCCTAGGAGGCTATAGAAGGCTTTTAATAGGGATAATTAAGAGAGATTAAGTTAGGTAGTAACTAAGACCTTTACGTAAGTAAGACTATAGTTAGTAGTATAAGTAAGCGTTATATAGTTATTACTATAGATAGAGAGATAAGGGAGTAATTATTACTATTAATATATATAGTTGTTACCTTATACTTACGTTTTATTTAGACTATATATATTAGTATTTTTATAATTTCTCTATTATTTCTAGCTCTTTTTTATTTATCTCTTTTAATTAGATCTAAGAATTAAATTTTCTATCGTTTTGTATATATATTATTAATATCTAAAGAGGTTATAAGGTTAGGGTAGTTTCTACCTTAGTCTTCTCCTCCTTTATGTTAGTAGTCTTTACGCTTTCTTAATATTAAATATATTATCTTATAGTATAAATATAATATATATTTAACTTTATAAAGAATTTTAAGAGAAGTAAGAATATAAATACTATATTAAGGTAGATTATTATTACTATATATAGAATTAATCTTACTATTTTTTAAAATAACTTAATATCTATTAGTATTATAATACCTTTATTAGTAATAAAGTTAGTTATTAGTAGTAGTATAAAGGGTTAAATACTATTATTATAGTTAAATTTTACTATTATATTTTAGATATACTAGTTATAGTAAAGATATATCTTTTAGCTAAGTTTATTATATATAATATAAATCCTAAGATACTACTTTATATCTTTTATCTCCTTTATTTTATAAGTATTCTTTATACCTATAATAATTATCTTTACTTTATTTTAACTCTCTTTTAGGTATATAACTAAGATATTACTAATATAAAAGAGAATATATATTAAACTATTTATTATAATAAATAGATAAGGGTTTTCTTTTATTAGTTAAAGTCTTAGTAACTTAAGTATTTTTAAAAACTCTTTAAATTAAGAAAGAGGGGTATTATAAAGACTATATAAAGCCTATATAATTAATATAAGTCTACCTTTATCTTAGTATTCCTCTAGAAGTTAATAGTAGATTAATTTACTAAAGGGATATTATTTTATATTTAGAAATATATTTATAATATTAAATTATTCTACTTTAAGGTTAAATTAAGTAGTAATTACTATTACTATATAAAAGGTTTATATTATAAAAGTTACTATATATATCTTTAAGAGGAGATTTTTTTTTATATATCCTCTTAGGTAACTAGTTAAGCTTTATAGGACTTAAGAAACCCTTTAGGATTCTACTTATATATTTATACCTACTTTAGTAATAATAGCTTTATTTCTAATAAGATATCTAAATTATTAATATATATAACTACCTTAAAATACCTAAGTTTAGCTATCTTAACGTTTATTACTATATTAAGTATTTTTTTAAATATTTACTAAAAGCTTCTTAAGCTTATATTATATTAGAGGTATATATAAGAGATTCTCTTAATAATATCTTTACTTATTAGATACTTAAATTATTTATTAAATTATTATTTTATATATTACTATATATATAATTTTATAAACTATATAGTAGCTAACGTTAAATTCTTTTCCTTTAATTATTAAAGTAGATATTAAGGAACTTATTAAGGTATTATTTTTACTTTTAACTAAGAGCTAAAAAGAAGGCTTACTTTATACTAGATCTACCCCCTAAGTTTATAGAGGGGTAGTCTATACCTAGATAGCGTTTTAGTTTACTATATAGGACTATACTTAGTCTTTTAGGTAGTTATTATTATTATTAGCTTATTCTTATTATTTAGCTTTATGTTTCTTAGATTAAATTAGTAATTTAATTATATAGCTATATATTATTTTAGGTTTCTAGGGTCTCTTTAGAGTACTAAGTATTATTTAGGTATATAGTAGCTTATTAGCCTCCTTATAAGTTAAAGTATATTAGTTCCCTTATTCTTATAGTAATACTATCTTCTTTACGTTAAAGTCTTATTACTTAACCTTAATTAAGTACCTTATAGCTTAGGTTACTTTTATTAAATATAACCTTAGCGTTTAAATTACTAGGTACTAGTATTAGCTTAGGAGTCTAAACCCTTTTTTCTCTTTATTTTATAATACCTTAATTAAGTTACTTATATTAGATTATTACTAGTTAGTTAAGTATTATAATTATAGTATACTATTAAGTATTAGTTATAAAAATAATAGTAGTTTATTAACTATTATTTATTTACTAATAGAGGGGTAGATAGGTATACTAGGTAGATTCTACTAGGAGGGTAGTAAGTAGGTTATATAATAAATTATATAATCTTCTTACCCTCTAGTATTCCTATATACTAATACTAGTAACTTTTCTATATAATAAAAAATTAACTAGTCCCCTTTTCCTCTAAAAAGCCTAAATATAT
The DNA here is from genome assembly GCA_019425465.1 of Colletotrichum falcatum. NCBI lineage: Eukaryota > Fungi > Ascomycota > Sordariomycetes > Glomerellales > Glomerellaceae > Colletotrichum > Colletotrichum falcatum. The sequence goes on along the minus strand of SWKJ01000101.1, from coordinate 439,158 downwards.
AATAAAAATATAGGATTAAAAAGAATTATACTTTTTATAGTTATATAAGCTTATTTTTTATTCTTTTATCTATACTCTATACTACTATTCTTTCTCTAGCTACTTAGCTATAACTAGCGTAGACTAATATTATTATAATAATAAGTATTTCTCTTTAGCTATAGTTATTAGAGGTATATTTATCTATTTAATAAATTTAACTACTATTAACTAGTTTATAGCTTTATAGTATCCCTAATACTATCTCTATATACCTATTATATCCTTATAACCTATTCTTTAACTTAGATCTATACCTTATTTATTATTATAAATTATTTAAGTACTTAGTTAGATAAGGTCTTTATAAATCTATCTATAAAATTATTATAACTATAAACTTATTATATTTTATAAGGCTCTTAGTGCTTATATAACTATTATAAAGCTATAATATTAAGTATAAGTCTCTTTTCTTATATAGTACTAAGTTTAATAAGGTATTTATAAAGTAAATATAAGTTAGTAGTTATATATAATTATTAAAATACTAAGAGTCTTTAGTTTCTTAGTAATTATTATAAGTATTATAGTAATTATATATACTATATTAACTTTAGCTACTATCCTATAGACCTCTATATAAGAGTATATAGCTATAAGCTTAGACTAAGAAAAGTATAAAATATAAGTATTAGTATCTTATAAGACTTTTAGCTAAAGCTTCTAGTTACTATACTTTAGCCTTCTCTTATCCCTTATTAGTAACTAGCTACTAACGTTTAGCTATACTTTTCCTAATAGGTTTAATAGCCTATTACTTTATTAACCCCCTTTATAATTACCTCCCTCTTTAGCTTCTTAGTCTTTAAGGAGAACTTAATTTATACTTTATTAATATCTTTTTATTATAATAAATAGCTTTTTAATCTAGGTAAAGTTTTTATACTTTATTAGTAGTATACTATAGCTTAGTTACTTAATTTAGCTAATCTTTTAACTACTTAGTTAAATAGGTAGTTTTATTATAGTATTACTATTAGCTTATATCTTAAGTTTCTTTTTAGTCTCTAAATATTATATAGTTTTTATTAGTAATTTCTTTATAGTCTTATATTTACTATTTTTTTATTATATATTTACTATAAATAAAGTTATATTTTAAATAGGATTTAACTAAAAATAAAAATAAAAAAATCTTTTTATTTTACTTTATTATTATTTTTTCTTTAGGTAATAGTTCTCTAAGCTTTTATAGTTATATAGTATTATTATTTTTATACTATTTTCTCTTATAGTAAGTTATAAGGTTATTATTTTTTTTCTTTTATTTTTTTTTATTATATTACTAACTTTTTACTACTTTTCTTTATTTAATATATTAACTTTTTTTTTATTTTATTTATTTATTACTATACTTTTATATGTTTTTTATTTTTTATTTTTTTTATTTTTAATACTATCTTTTTTTTCTTTTTTTCTTAATTTACTTACTTTATTAATAGGTTATTAATAATATTTACTATAGTATATATTACCTTTATACTAAATATACTATATAATATAGCTAAGGGTTTTAACCTTTTTTAAGGTAGTAAACTCTATATTTATTATCTTAGCTAGCTATTATAAAACCTAATAAGCTTAGTATATTATACTAGTAATTATATTACTTATTATATAATGTATATTATTAATAAAAAGAAGTATTTTATAATATATTACTATTAGTTATTATAAATTTCTTATTACTAAGTTATTATTAATAGTTTTTTTTTTTAATAGGTTTCTAATAAACTTATAGATACTACCTAAGTTACTTAAAACTAGTTTACTTATTTTTATAAGTAAAAATAAGAGAGTTATTTTACCCCTTTTTAATAATAGTATATATACTAAGTAATAAAAGCTATTTTATTTACTTAAGTTTTTATTACTAAGTATATCTTAAATCCTTTATTATAGTTTAATAAATAGAATATATAGAGGCTTATTCTATAAAAACTTACTTTTAATAAAAAATACCTAGCCTTAGTAATTTTAATCTAAGTAAACTATTACTAAGCTATTATTAATTTTATTTATCTTAATTAGTAATACCTAGGCCTATATACTCTATAAAAAAGCTAATATACTTTAGTAACTTAAAAACCTTTAACTTATTTATCTTTATAATAATAGTAAAGTAAATACCCTATAATAATTTATCTTAGGTTTTAATTAATATTAAGAGTTACCTTAGGGGGATACTAAAGAAGCCTTTACTAAGTTCTTATACTAAGATAACTTTTACTAAAAGGTTAAAAAGTATTAATAAAATTTAGTCTTTATTTATTTTATTATTATTATTAGTTTAGTATTTATTTTATAAGGTATAAGAACTATTATTCTTTAGAGGGGCTTAAGTATTATTACTACTCTTATAAAATACTACTATAACTTCTAAGAAAGGGAATCTAATACTAATAATATTAATAATAAATTACTCTCTAGTTATATAGTTACTACTTAGGGTTATAAAAAAAAGGTTTATTTTACCTTATTTATTAATAGCTTTATTATAGAGAGCTTTATTAAGAAAAACCTTATTATTTTTTTTAATTTTCTTTTTAAGGGTAAAGACTTAGATTAAAGAAGTTAAACTAGTAACTCTCTTAGTAGTAGTAGTAAAAGTATTAAGCTACCCTTAGTTTTTTTTTTTCCTTTAGTTTCCTCTCTTAAGGCTTATTTTACTACTTCTCTTATTACTTTACTTAGTAAAAATCCTTTATTTATTATATACTATAACTTTACTAATATTTATATAGCTATATAAACTTAGAGGTTTAACTTTACTAACTTTTAATAAATTATTATTAATTTTTATACTAAGTTAAAGACTTTTTAATATATAGTTAGTAATTTTAAGTTTAGTAATAAAACTTATTTTAAGGTATTTATAGTATTTTACGTTACCTTAGTAAGATTTCTTTTACCTATAAGAAAGCTTTTTAGTAAATAACTTATCTCTTATAAATAGTTTCCCTTTATTAACTTATTATCTATTAGTCTTTTATACTTTACTTTACTTTTACTTTTTAGTTAAGGTATTACTATTTTAAGTATCTTTATACTTTTAGTTTATAAATATAGATATTTATTTATTAGTAAGCCTATATCTCTATATATAGCTTTTAGTTCCTTTAGATTATTTATACCTCCTATAGCTTTAAAGGCCCCTCTAGTAACTACTTTATATATATTTATTACTTTTCTTAAGCCTTTTATTATTACCCTTTAGCCCCCTATTACTACTTTATTAAGTATAAGTTTTATAAAGTATATAAAGTCTTACTAAATAGTAAAGTTTTATCTTTTTACTTTACTTACTTTTAGGGTATTAAAGCTTAATATACTAGATATATTTTTTATTTATATAAAGAAAAACCTATAAGAGAGTAGTAAAGATTTATACTAAGATTTATTAATAAAAAGCTATCTATAATACTAATTAAGATTTAAAAATAAAAGTTTATATTTTTAGTATTAAAAAAATTAACTAAGTATAGTTAAAGAAGTATAATTAGCTTAAGAGAGAAGTAAAGGTAATAACTAAAGAGACTAAAGCTAATTAATATAACTCTAAGTAAAGAGATAAGTAATTATCTTTAGTAACCTTTTACTATTAATCTTTTTATATTTTACTTTTTATTTATTTATTAGAGAGGGTAATTATTAGTTATCTTTACTAAGGGGTTTATAAGTTAGTTTTTATTTTTTTATTTTTATTAAGATATACCTATTTATTTACTAATTATCTTATTTTTTATATATTCTCTTAGTATACTTTTTATATATAACTACTTTTTATTATATATTTTAAAGGTATATCTTTAGTTTTTATATATTATATTTAACTAGTTAGCCTACTTATTTTACTAAGTATTTTTAGTCTTTTAGTAGTCCTTATATAGTAATAACTTCTTTTATTTTTTACTTTTTTAGCTTAATTTTAAGCTTTAAGAGTATTAATTAAATATTATCTTTTTTTTACTAATTATTCTATAGTTTAATTATACTTACTAAAAATATATTATATATTTAATAGTATTATTTTAGTAAATATACTTAGTATACTTAAGTACTTATTTATTTTATAATAGTAATTTATATAAAGTAAAGTATTAGTTTTCTATTTTTAAAATAAAAGTTTTTTATTAATAGGCTAATAACTTCTTTATATTTATACTCCTTTAGGATATACCTAGTATTATATCCCCTTACTTATACTTTTATAGCTTTTTACTACTATTACTATACCCTTACTTATAATTCTATAATATAGCTAACTTATTCTTTTACTCCTTATATAGTTACTTTAATTATTAGAAGTATATACTTAATATACCTTAAGTTATAGTTATATAGTACCTCTATTAGTAAGAGGCTAATAATTAAGTATTAGCTATTATTATATATAAATTTAACCTTAGAGAATTATACTACTTATTAATTAGTTAAGCCTTTAGTATAAGCCCTAAGATATTTCTCTAGGGTTTAATATATTTATTCTATTTACTTATTTATCTATAGGTAGTATACTATAGATAGTTTATAATAGATTACCTATTTAGTAATAATTTTATACTAGAATTTACTTATAAGTAACTTATTATAGTTACTTATAATACCTATAGGAGTCTTAAACTTATATTTTACTTTTTTATATAGAATCTAGGCTAGTTAAGCTACTAAAATTATCTTTTATATAAAAAGAAATATTATAAACTTTATTATTTAGTATATAATAACTAAAATACTATTATATTTAGTATTATTATTCTAAAGGTTTAATAATAACCCTATAATAAAATTTATATAAATTTCTTTAAATAAATATATTAGTATTAGTAAGGGTTATAATTTTCTATATATCTTATACCTTAGTACTCTTATACCTTAGTATTTCTAGTATAAACTTATATATTTTTTTATATTATAGAGGATATTAGGCTAGTAAAAAGACTTTATAATAAGTTTCTAAGTTTTATTTATACCTATATACCCTATTATTAAGTTATTATAGTATAGGTAAATAATTACTAATTTTAGAAATACCTCTCTAGGGATAATTAATTTTCCCTTATAAAATAGGGTTCCCTTATTATCTAAGTAATAACCTTTATATTCTCTAGTAGGTCTATAAGCTCTCTATATATATATTTAGTAGTCTTTATCTTTAGCCTATAGTCTATAAATAAAGTCTTCTAAGGTATTAAAAGTCTATTAAAGAATTATTATTTTATAGTTTATAAGTCTACTTATAACCTTATATAAAATATATTACTTTAAAATAATAATCTTAGCTCTAAGTATTTCCTTTTCTTCTTTAAGTTTTTACTAAACTCTCTATAATATATCTTAGCCTTTTTAACTATAAGTTTCTATAGCTATAATTTTTATAGTAATACTTTAAGGCTCTTAAGTTTATTAAAAGCTTTAGGGTAAAGAGACCTCCTCTTTTATTATAGCCTTTATAGCTTATATAAATACTATAATTATTTTACTATCTTCTTTAGTTAATATAATAACTTACTATACCTATAGTAATAGCTACTTTACTAATTTTAATTTTTTAAATAATATAAAGAGTATATTATTATATACTACCTCTCCCTCTATATAGTTTAGCCTCTTAGATAGACTATTTATAGGATTTATTATCCTTAGTTAATATTAAATCTTAAAATTAAAAGCTAATAATTTATAAACTTATCTTACTAACTTTTTATAAAGGTTTTATATTAATATATTAATAATACCTTTTAGTATTTAATAGTTTATAAAAACTAAGAATAGTTTTAATATTCCTTATAGGTAGTAGGCTTAGTATTCTAGGCTTTTAATAATTACTAGTAGCTTTTATTATCTTATACTTTATCTTTACTTTATATTTATTAACTTTTATAAAAAGTAAATAACTAGTTTTTATTATTTTTCTTAAAGCTATAATAATATACTTAAGATAGCTTTCTAAGATATATTTATTTTAACCTTTAAATTTTATATAAGATCTTAGTATTATAGTATTATTACTAAATAAAAGGCTATCTTAAGCTTTTTAAATATAACTTATACTTTAGGTATCTATATAAATTCTCTTTATTTTTTCTTTAACTTACTACCCTTAAGGAGAGAGGTTATTAGAGTAATAATACTTAAATACTTTAAAATAAACTTCTTATAAAAGTTATAAGATCCTAAGAATACTTAAATCTCTCTAAAGGAGATAAGTAGTTTTTATTTAGTAACTACCTATATATAGTCTTTATTTATTACTATACCTTTAGGTATAATTATATATCTTAAGAAGTTTATTTTCTATATATAAAAGTTATATTTATTTAATTTTATATAGAGTTATACTTTATATAGTTTTTATAAGACTTTCTTAAAGTTTTTAATATATTATTTTTTTATTTTAGAGTATACTAAAATATTATTTATATATATAATATAGTATATATTTAGTAGTTTAGTAAGTACTTAGTAGATATATACCTAGAATATAGTAGGTATATTAGTTAATTTAAATAGTATAACTATATATTTAAAATAGTTATATTTTATATAAAATACTATTTATTATTAATCTAAAGGCTTAATTTAAATATAATAGTAAGTATCTTATAGGTTAATCTTTAAGATTTACTTTACCCCTTATAGTCTCTCTAGGAGTTTACTAATAAGTAGTAAAAGGTATTAGTTTTTAATAGTAACCTTATTTAATCCTCTATAGTTAATATATAGTTATTATATACTATCTTTCTTAAGTATAAAGAGGATAGATACCTTAGCTTTACTTACTAATACTTATATATAGTTATTTACTAGGTTTTTAGTAATATAGTCTTAGAGCTCTTTAAGCTATTATTAGCTTAAGGGGTAAATTAATCTATATAGTAGCTTTATACCTTTAATAAGGTTTATAAAGTATTCTATATCTAGGAGGGGATTAATATTCTTTACTATTTATTTATTAAAGGTATCTTACTTTAATTTTAGTTTAAGTAATAGTTTTACCCTTATAGTTAATTTTTTTTTTTTTACCTAGGGCTAATATAGCTAGTTTATTTTTAATAGTTATACTATAGATATATATAATATATACTTTCTTATAGTTCTCTATAATTTTTTATATAATTTATTTAGGGTTAATAAAGGATATATAGTTATACTTCTATATATTTATTTTTATTTTTAGAATAATACTTTTTTTCTCTATAGATCTTTATAATAATAGTAGGTCTATAGACCCCTTAGGTCTTATTACTTTAATAAATAGTTAGTAGATCTTCTATAGGTATCTTTAAAAATCTATAAAGAAAAAGGTTATTTAGTATACTACCCCTAGTATTATTTTATTTTTATTAAACCCTATAAGTATAGGGTATATAGTATTAGCTTTTTTTAAGCTAAGCTACTATATTAGGTTTAAGCTAATAAAGTTTACCTATAAGTAGAAGTCTATATTAACTTTTACTTTTTACTTAATATATCTTTATAAAATAATTACTTTACCTCTAATAGTTTTTTTAATAAGTACTATATCTTTTACTATAGGATAATCTAAAGTATTACCTATACTTATTTATTTTTTAAATTACTAAGTTCTTAAATATAATTCTTTATTTAAATTATATTAATAGTAACCCTTTTTTAGTTTAGCTAATATTTAATTAAAATATTATTAGCTTTACTATTTTTTAGTAATATATATATATTTAAATAATATCCTTATTTCTTATAGTTATAATAGGTTATAGAGGTAGTTATATTAATATATTAAGGAGTATTTACTAAATAGTTACTACCCTTTTCTTTTCCCCTTAATCTTCCTCTTATAGGAAACCTTAGAGTTATAAGAGTTATTATTAGGGTCTTATTATTTAACTAAGATATAGCTTACTAAAAAGGTAGTTACCTCTACTTATAGTTATTTTTTTTATAGTTTCTTTTAGTAATTACCTTATAATAGGTTACTATATAATTAGTATTTAAGTTCTTAGTACCTCTTTACTTTTTATATAACCTTCTTTAGGGTTTTAATAAATACCTTTTATTTAATTTTTTTTTTATAATATAGTAGAAAGACTAAAAAAGAAGTTATAAGCTTAATCTTAGCTTTCCTTTATTTTATTCTCTAGTATACTATAGATTATACTTTATTTAATAAAGAAAGTTATTAGGGAGTCTTTTACTTTCTTTTTTATAATAAATAGTATTTTTTTATATTTATATTTCTAAGCCTCTAGGTTTATATATAAGTTTAGTAAATAAATACTAAAAAATTATCTTAACTTATTTCTTCTTTTAGGCTTATTTAATAGTTTCTTTACTATATTTATATAGATATAGTAACCTTAGATAAAGCTTACTTAATTTAGTAGGCTACTAAAGCTTTTAGTTATAAATTATTTACTTATTTAATAACTTTAATTTAATTATTTATCTAAGCTATTATAGAGTTTTTATTAAGAACTTAGTAATTATAGTTTAGTAGTTTTTTATATATTTTTAGTTAATCCCTAAGTATAAAATATTTAATAATAATAATATATAAGGGTTTTTAATTTTACTTTTATATTTTTATAGTTTACTACTATATCTTTACTTATTATTATTAAAAGAATTAAAGGATCTTAACTAAGCTTAATTTACTACTTATAAGTATAGTTTAGTATCTTAGGTTTAAATCTTTTATTAGTAATAGAGATTTTTTACTTACTATTTATCTTTATATTTACCTCTATAATATATCCCTTAGGGCTTTAGTTATAAGGTTAATATCCTAAGTAGTTATATTTTTTACCCTTTAGTAACCCTCTTAAACTAGCTTATTTAGTTTATTATATAAATATAGGGTAGCCTAATAAGTATTTATATAAACTATTTTATTACTAAGTATCTAGGGATTAGATAACTATAGTTTATTAAGACTTTTATCTTAGCCTAAGATTACTAACCTATTACTATTAAAATTATATACTAATATTTTATTCTATACTAGTTATCTTAGTCTATAAAGCTAAAAGAATTATAAGGGTATATAGCTATAAGCTTAGACTAAAAAAAGTATAAAATATAGGTATTAGTATCTTATAAGACTTTTAGCTAAAGCTTCTAGTTACTATGCTTTAGCTTTCTCTTATCCCTTGTTAGCAACTAGCCGCTAATATTTACCTATACTTTTCCTAATAGGTTTAATAGCCTATTGCTTTATTAACACCCTTTATACTCTAAAGCTAATATACTTTTTATAACTTTTTTAGACTTTATTAATAAAAAGTAAATAATATTACTATATATAGTAAAGGTATTATTATTATTATTAAAGCTTTTATTAACTAAAGCTATAATAAAGCTAAGCTATAAGAAAAAATCTTTATTATTAGTAAATAAACTATTAATAAAGATAAATAACTTAGTAGTACTAAGATTAAGTAAAACAAAATAAAGGCTATAGTTAAGTAAGTTTATTTACTATTATATTTACTTATTAAGTTTCTTAATAGCCTCTATACCTAGCTTTTTATATTAGGCTATAACTAATATATTAAAATAAGCTTTTAGTTAATAGATTAATATAATATATATACCTTAGGTATATTACTAAATATAATCTTATAAAGTAGTAGTTACTAATAGGTTAATAAGTTAGATTTTTTTACTTTACTCTTTTTAGTATAGAGTAATAGTTACTTTATTATTATAAAGAGAAAATACCCTACTATTAAATATAAGGGGGTTATTAATAGTTAAGAAGCTCTTTAGCTTTATAAGTAACTATACCTTAGCTAGTTTTTTATCCTCTTATTTAGAGAAAGCTATATCTAAAAGTCTAAAGGTATTATCTATTTATATCTTAATAATTATAAAGTCTTTATTATTAGTAAAAAGAAGAAGTAAATAGGGGTTATATAAAGTAGTAATTATTCTTAGCTTTTTATAGTAGTTATAGACTTATAAAAGCTAGAACTTACTAGTAGGCTACTTATAGTAAGTCTATATAATAGCTTTATAATCTTTATAATATAACCTTCTAAGTAATTACTATAAATATAAAGTAATAGGTATATATAGATAGATTAATTAAGCTATAAAATAAATTAGGTATATACTTAAGTAATATCTTAGAGCTAAACTATAAGACTATTTTAAAATAAAGAAGGTATAATTATAAGGATAATTTATTAACTAGTATACTAAATAGTTAGTAACTATATTAAGATACTTTCTTTACTATTATTAATATACCTTTAAATAACTAGTTATAATTTCTTAAAGGGTTATAATATATTTATATTTTTTACCTTATAAACTATATAGGACTTAAAGATATACTCTTTATAAACCTCTAGGTTATAGAGAATAACCTTAAAAATACTATAGTTAATAAGGCTTATAATTTTATTATAATTAGACTATTTAAATAGTTAACTAAGTATAGTAATTATACTATATAACTATAATTATTATAAAAGGTTAAAGGCTACTAGTTTCTTTATTATATTATAGGTTATATTAACTATATTAGTTTTATTAAAAAAGTAAATATTAGTAAAAAACTTTATATATAGGTAAAAAGTACTATAGTATCTTATTATATCTAAATTCTTTAAGGTTAGTTTTTTTAGTTATACTTTAGTTAAAAGGTTAATATTATCTTTAGTAGTATTACTATTATTATTAACTCTCTTTATAGGGTTAAGTATATTATTTATAATATTATTTATAAGCTTTATATTCTCTAAATAGTATAGTTTAATTAATATAAAGTAAAAGTTATATAACCTATTAATATTAATAGTATATATTTTATTATTAATTACTATAAGTATATATAGGCTAGTCTATCCCTTATATTTTTACTATACTTATACTTAACTACCTAAGGGAAGGTTTTTAATAATAGAAGTAGTTAAGCTATTATATATACTTAGTACCTTATTAACCTAGTAAGTAATAAAGTACTTTTATAAGTTATTATTAGCCTTATATATTACTACTACCTATCTAATAATATCTAGAGATAAGGCTAAGTTAGTAGTTATCTATAGGTAGGTACTAAACACTAGTAAGGTTAGTATAGTACTATTTAGCTTAGTAATATTATTAATAACCTTAATAGCTATCTAGAGGGTTACTTTATAGCTAGTATTAGGGGACCTTTTCTAAATAATCTTATATATATATTAGAGGATAGTATAGTAGTATTTAACTTTACTAATTAAATAGTATACCTTTATAGGTATAAACTTAACTTTAATATCTATTATATATACCTTATATAAAAATTCTATAGATATAAAGTTACGCTTAGTATTTATAACTATTTAGTCTAAAAGGCCTTAATAGACGTTAATTTAGTAGAGCTATAAAGCCTCTTATATAGTCTTAGTAGAGATATTATATATAAAGTAAACTATATTAAATACTATAAATAAGTTAATAATATAAAGAATAAGCTTATTACTATTAAAGTATACTATATTAATAATAAACTTATAGTTAAATATATATTTATTATATAATATAAATTAGAATTAAGAAGGGGCTTTACTATAGAGTTAGTAAAAGTAATAGTATTTTAGAAGTTACTTTAAAGCTTACTTTTCTATATTACTATAACTAGCTTTATAAAGTAACTTATAAAGTCTTTTAACTAATAGGTATCTAAAATAATAGTAAAGTTATTATAGTTTACCTATTATTAAATAATACCTAGTAATACTTTATTTAGGTAGTCTAATAAGTATTTATAGGTAGCCTTATTTTTATATAATAGGTATTATAATATTATCTTAAGTAAGTATATTATATTAGTAAGGTTATTAAAGTAAATAAGTAGTTAGTCTATATTAGCTAAGTAAAGTAAAAAAAGAGTATTAATTAGTATTATATAAAATCTAATAAGCCTAAATAAAGTAATAATTATAATAATTCCTATTAAATAGATAAGCTTACTACTACTAGAATATATCTTAATAGCTTTAGCTATAGTAATATTAATCTTTACTATAGGTTAGATTATTTAAAGAGTAAATACTTATAGGTAACCTATTATAGAAAAACTTAATACTTCTATATTTAGTAAAATACTTTAAAAGATATCTATAAAGTAGTAGTCTAGTATAAAGGCTATAGGTAGTCCCTTTATATATTCCTATAGATTAACCTTTATTAGTTAATAATAAAATACTTAGTTAGTAAGGCTAGTAATTAAAGTAATATTATTAATAAACTTATTACTAAAGAATATAGTAGATATAAAGAATATATTATTAATAGCATTATTATCTATATAGTATATATTTTAAAGGTATTAACTAAGATTCTCTTTATCTTAATTACTATTATTACCTTTAAAGTCTTTAAGTTCTTTATAGTTAATAAAGAAAATATAATATACCTTATATAATAGATTTTTTATACTATAGTTATTCTTAAATTATTAATATACCTTATATTACTTAGTATTTAAATATTTTATTAACTAGTAGCCTATTTTATAATAAATATAGTATCTTTTATTTAATCTACTATAATAATTACTATTATTTTCTCTTATTATAGATATTTATCTAATAGGTTAATTATTACTATTAAAATAATTAAAGTAACTATTACTATAGTAAGTTTAATTAACTTAGTATTAATTACTAGGTTTAGTAGTTAGAGTCTAGTTATAGAAGTATTAGTATAGTTACTTATCTTATTATATTACTATATTAATAAATAATTTTAATTAGTTATATACTCCCTTAAGTATATTAACTAAGTTAAATAAGTATATCTTATACTTATAAATCCTATAGTAAGCGTTAAGTAGGTATCCTTATAGGACTTTATTAAACTAGTATATTATTAAGAGAGCTTATTAAATAATACCTATCTTCTTAATAAGTATTTCTAAAACCTTTATTTTACCCTTAGTTAGATTCTTATAGGTAATATAATTATAAGTTATATTTTAATACTTAGTAAGATATATTTAAATACTTTTAGGATTCTTAAAATAGTTTTAGATATAATAAACTATTATATTAAAGTCTTTAATACTTATACCTAAGATATAGTTAAAGTAATAAATTAGTACTTTCCTATATAATATAATTAAGAAAGTAAATATAAGTTAATAATTAAAAATATTTAACTTACTATAATAGTTATAAAAGATATTAAGTTTAATATTAAGTATATTATATTAATTACTATTATACTTTATTTTATTAGTATATAACTTAGTAAGGTTAGTTAATTATTAAGTAGTAGGGTAGTTATTAGTAATAGAACTTAGTGTTTATTTTAAGCTACTTAAAAAAAATCCCTTAATAATATAACTATTATAATACTACTAGTATAATAATAGTTAGTAAATCTAGTACTAAGTTAGTATATTAAGGAGTTAAATAAAGAGATTATTATTATTATTACTATTATTAAAGTAAGGTTTACTATTAAGGTTTATTTTTAGTTAACTATTATTTTAATATATTAATATCTTTATTATATATTACTTATTTTTCTTTTTTTATTTAATATTACTTAGTAAGGCTAATATATTATTATTAAAAATCCTTATAAAAGTTAAGTTTTTCTTTAATAGTTTTATTAAAGATAGAGGCTATTATATAGAGTTCTTTAACCTCTTTATTAGTTTATAAATAAAAATATTCCTTATTAATAAGTATAATAAGCTTAATAGTAAGGTTCTTATAATTATATAAAAAAGAATTCTTTAATAATAAAAGAAGTTATAGAAAATACCTAGTAGTTATATATATACTATAATAAAGAGTTCTATATCCTATCCCTTAAACTTTTATTAATACTTACTCTAAAGGTTATAACTATAGATATCTTCTTACTTTTATAGCGCTATATAGTATATAAGCTAAGAGTATACTTTTATACTATCTTATTTATTAAATAAAAGCTAATTACCTAAGTATTTTAGGTTAATATACTTAGCTATATTTATAAGGATATGAAGCTTAGCTATTAATAATCCTATAGTATTACCCTTCTTATAAGATATCTTAATAGTAGAGTAAATATTATAATATTAGTTATTAATAGTATAGTAGTAGTTCCTTACTTCTTTATAGCTTTAGAGAAGAGAACTAAGTTAGTAAAAGCTTTTATATTAACTAAGTTCTAATAAGAGGAAAAATAAAGTAAATTCTATTAGTAAATAGTAATAGTAAATAAAAATAAAGAATAAAATAACTAATAAATTAAAAAGTAAAAGTAAAGTTATTAAGTAAAAAAAGATATAATTACTAAAGATATATAGTAGGCTTAAGTTAATAGTATATAAAGTATAGTTAAATTCTTAGCTATAAGGGTATTATTAGGGGTATAAAATAATACCTTTATTAATAATATATAGGCGTAGAAGATAAGGTTATAATTAGTAAATCTATAGATAGGTTAATTAATAAATTCCTCTTTAGTTAATTACTTTATTAATTAAATATTAACCTAGTAATAGGTTAATTATTAATTAATATTAGATTATTATTAGTTAGTTAAGTATTATAATTATAGTATACTATTAGGTACTAGTTATAAAGATAATAGTAGTTAATTAACTATTATTTATTTACTAATAGAGGGGTAAATAGGTATACTAGGTGGATTCTACTAAGAGGGTAGTAAGTAGGTTATATAATAAGTTACGTAATCTCCTTACCCTTTAGTATTCCTATAAACTAAGACTTAATATCTTAAGTATTCTTCTTAGTACCTATATTTAAAAGAGTTTATACTTATAGTATTATAATTATTATATCTAGTATCTCTATTATTTTATTTATTACCCTTAGTATATCTATTAGTATATCTTATTTATACTTAGTATTTTTAATAATATTAACTATCTTTTATACTTTTTATTTAGTAATTATATTATTTTTTTTACTTAGTTTTAAGAAGAACTTTATTTTATTAAAGTATATATTATAGGTAATAATTATATAATGTATATGCATAGTGAGTGACGCATTATAGTGAGTGACGCACGTCCTTATCGTATAGAAAACCCCCGTTTTTTAACTATTTATTAAAAAACGAATTTCTAACTGAAAAAGGTCTAGTTTTCGTTATTTAAGAACGATAAGAGTGAGATTTTCAGAAATAATACTATAGGAAATACTATCTTAGTATAGTACCTATATCTCTTATCTAGGCCTTTAGATAAGGGTTAAGCTCAGTATATAAGTGTTAAGGTAGGGGGTATTTTCTAAAATATTATTTCTTAGAATTTAACCCTTATCGTTTTTATATAAAGAAAGCTAGACCTTTTTTAGTTAGAGATTCGTTTTTCAATAAATAGTTAAAAAAGGGGGGTTTTCTATACGATAAGGACGTACATCACTCACTATAATACGTCACTCACTATGCATATACGTTACTAAAGTAAAGATACCTAGATTCTATATAGGTTATATATATTTTATATATATTTTACTAGATATCTAATATATTCTCTTAGTTTAACTTTAAATTATCTTTTTTAAAATCCTTTTTTATAGTTACCCTTTAATAGGTAGGCTCTATAACTATACGTATATATCTATCCTTAATAAGGGTAAAGGTTATATTATAATACTACTATATATACTAGTGTTTACTAGTAAAAATACTATTTAAACTATATCTTTTTTTTCTTAATAAGCGTTATTTAGTTATAGTATTAAAAAGGGCTTATATTATATATCTTTATCTTAATAAATCTTATAGATATTTATACTTTATTACTAAAAGACCTATATAATAAATTTATATATTATAGGGAAAATATCCTTATATATCTTACTTAGGAGTACTTTACTAAAGAGATAAGATATATATTTATCTTTTATTATAAGTAACTATTTTAATTAATTAAACCTAGTTAAGAAATTAAAGAGATCCTATAATATCTTATAATATAAGTATATTAATTAGTTTTTAGATATTTATTTTAAAATAACTTTACTTATATAGGTAACTATATAGTACTTATACTTAATATAAGTTAGCTTTTTAATTTTTACCCCCTAAGTATTAATTAGGAGTCTTAAGAGAGCTTTAGGGCTAAGGTAGCTAGTATATAAGTACTAAAAATAAGTATTATTACTTTAGTCTATAGGTATATATTATAGTTTCTAATATATTATTATAAAGACTTATATATTAACTATTACTATAAAGCTATAAGGGATTCCTTTAAAGTAAGAATTCTAGTAAAATAAAATAAGCTTATATTTAAGAAAAATAATATTACCTTTAGTTTATAATTATCTTAATATAATACTATTTTTTATAGTACTAAATTAAAGTATATAGTTATATCTAAAATACTTTATACCTATTTTATAAATAAGTTACTTTAAAGTAACATTAATATAAAAACCTAGAATAAAGGTAATATTTTTTAAAATAAAGTCTATTATAGCTAGTTTATTAGCTTTATAAAGTAAACGCTTTATTATATATCTACTATAACCCTTAATTAGGTATAATATAGAGCCTACTTCTATGTTAGTATCCCTAAAGTTTATCTTAAAAAATCTAGGCTTAAGAAGTAACTTATTATTTATAATATAAAGTCCTTTATAATTATTATAAATAATACTTTTACTAAATAAATAGTAGCCTATAATTAGAGTTAAGAATACTCTAAGAGTAAATAAGTCTATTTTTAAGGTAGTATTTATAAGGGTATATAGGTTAATTATTACTATAATAATAATTAAAGGTAAATAAAAGAGTCTTATAAGGGTTATTTTTAGGGTTTCTTTTATTCCTTTTTTAGCTTATTATAGAGTTTACTTTATATAAGTTTAGCTAACTTAGTATTAGTCTTCTTTAAGAGTATAATTTTTAGCTTATATTTTAAGATACTTAATTTACTATAAAGTATATATTTAATAATTCTATATATATTTAGAGTCTATATAAATTTTAGCTTTTTATAGGGGTATTTATAATATTATATTTTATTAGCTAAAGGTTTTAGTTTACTAGTAAAGGTTATATATACCCCTATTACTTTATAGGTTTTTAGTATAGTTATAAAGATAATTTAGCTAAGTAAGTCTCTATAGTTTCTTAGGGTTAAAGAGGACCCCCTAAGAAGCTTAATTTTTAAGATAGTGTTTAGTTTATTTACTACCTATAATAGTATTATTTATTACTTAACTATATATAAGAATATCTTAATTATAAGGGTATTTCTAATCTTAGAGATCTTAAAGGCCTTAGCTATTATAAATATATAGTATTAGTCTATATACTATTTTATAGGATCTTTAGTTAAAGTAGTATAAAAAACAACCTTATTATATTATTTATATATAAACTTACTTAGTTATACTTTTATAGAAAGAAGTATATTGTCTTTAAAAAGCTTAAATTATTACTTAAAGTATAAGGTTATCTCTATTATTAAGGAGCTATATTTAGATACTACTTATAATATTCTTTTTTATAGTAGAGTTAACCTAAAGGGTTTAAAGGTTATTTACTTTTTATTATTTATAAATATAAAGTTTTTTTAATAAGGTATTTTTTATTATAACTAGCTAGTTATTTTTTATAGTTTTATTATTAGCTATTAGGTTTTTTAGTTTTACTAGCTTATTGTTATTAGTTTTATCCTCTATAGGGAGGGTATCCTAAATATAAAAAGCTTATTATATAATTAACTATTTACTTATTATTTTACTCTTTAAGGTATTTAATAAATAAGGGGTCTTTTAAGTATTATAGGAGTTTTTTATATTTATTAAAATTAATAAAACACTAAATATCTTAGGTAGTTACTAAGAAATAAAGTACTATAAATTATAAAAACTAGTCTTTATATATAGTATTTAGTCTATATAGCTTTTAGTTAGTTAGTAGACTAATTAATATATCTAAGAATATAGTAATAAAAGTAAGCTTTAAGTAATAGCCTTATAAGATAATTTTTAGTATATAGTAATTTATTATAACTTAGAGTATAAGTATATAAAAAAAAAGTAATTCTTAAAAAAGATTTTCTATATAAGAACCTTCTTTATAATAGAGGGGATTATAGTACTTATAATTAAGTTAGAGCTAGGCTTATAACTATTATAAAGGGGATCTTATATAGGGGGTAATTTATTAGGTTAAAAGTAGCTTAATTCTCTCCTAAGGGTTCTAAAGTAAGGTGTTTCTAAATACTACTTTATGCCTTAATTAAAATCTAACCTTATTCTAGAAAGCGGTATTATATAGTAATATTAAGGTTACTTTATAAGTATCCTTTATAATAAAACTTATAAGACTTATAGTAACTACTAATTGCTATATTAATAAGGATATATATTAACCAAACTTACTTTAGCGTTAATCTCTTTTTTAATAAAAAAAACCCTATAAAGGTACTATTATACCTTACTTATTAAATAGCTATTTAAAGAAAAGATTTTTATAGTTAAAATCTATAGAAAGCCTATTACTATAAGTTTAAGGATTTATCTATTAAGCTATTCTTTATAGTTAACTTAAAAATATTAAGTATCTTTTATAACTTTTTTTTTTATTAAGGAGTCTTTTTCTCTAAAGATAGTAAATTAATTACTCCTAAGCTTATTAATATTATTAAGTAGAATTACTTTTACCTATAGACTAATAAGCAAATAAAAGCCTTATATACTAAGTTTAGTTAATATAATAAACTTATTAATTATTATAAAGGATTTATTTATAACCTTTAATATAAGTATATTAGCCTAAAGTAATAATATTAGTTATAAGTATAGTTATAATATACCTATATAGCAAGTAGGCTAGCATAGTAAGTAAGCTACTTTTCCTACTTTTTACCTCTTTAACCTTTACACTAACCTTCCTCTATATATAAATATATAATCTACCTTAATTAAAAGTTATATTATCCTTACCCTCTAGGCTATTAAAAAAGATCTAAAAATATCTATATAAAGAGCTACCTATACCTTTAAGGTCCCTTAAATAATAATCTAAAACTAATACACTAAACCTATTATATAAGCTAAAAGATAACTAAATTTAATAAAGATAACTAAATTTAATAAAGATAACTATAATAAAAAAAAAGTAATTCTTAAATAAGTTATTAATTTAATATAAGGGTATATAGCTATAAGCTTAGACTAAGAAAGGTATAGAATATAGGTATAAGTATCTTATAAGACTTTTAGCTAAAGCTTTTAGTTACTATACTTTAGCCTTCTCTTATCCCTTATTAGTAACTAGCCGCTAACGTTTAGCTATACTTTTCTTAATAGGTTTAATAGCCTATTACTTTATTAACCCCCTTTATAATTACCCCCCTCCTTAGCTTCTTAATCCCTAAAAAAAACTTAATTTATACTTTATTAGTATCTCTTTACTATTATAAATAGCTTCTTAATTTAGGTAAAGTTTTTATACCTTATTAGTAATATATTATAGTTTAGTTACTTAATCTAGCTAATCCTTTAACTACTTAGTTAAATAGGTAGTTTTACTATAGTATTACTACTAGCTAATATTTTAAGTTTTTTTTTAGTTTTTAAGTATTATATAATTCTTATTAGTAGTTTTTTTATAGTTTTATATTTATTATTCTTTACTATATATTTACTATAAATAAAGTTATATCTTAAATAAGATTTAACTAAAAATAAAAATAAAAGAATCTTTTTATTTTACTTTATTATTATTCCTTTTTTTCTTAAGTAATAGTTCTTTAAGCTTTTATAGTTATATAGTATTATTACTTTTATACTATTTTATTTTATAGTAAGTTATAAAGTTATTATTTTTTTTTCTTTATTTCTTTTATTATATTATTAACCTTTTATTATTTTCTTTTACTTAATATATTAACTTTTTTTATTTTATTTATTTATTACTATATCTTTATAAGTTTCTTTTTTTTTAATATTATCTCTTTTTTATTTTTATTTTTTAATTTACTTACTTTATTAATAAGTTACTAATAATATTTACTATAGTATATATTACCTCTATATTAAATATACTATATAATATAGCTAAAGGTTTTAACCTCTTTTAAGGTAATATACCTTATATTTATTATCTTAGCTAACTATTATAAGACTTAATAGGCTTAGTATATTATACTAGTAATTATATTACTTATTATATAATATATATTATTAATAAAAAAAAGTATTCTATAATATATTACTATTAATTATTATAAATTTCCTATTACTAAGTTATTACTAATAATTCTTTTTCTTAATAGGTTCTTAATAAACTTATAGGTATTACTTAAGTTACTTAAAATTAGTTTACTTACTTTTATAAATAAAAGTAAAAGAGTTATTTTACTTTTCTTTAGTAATAGTATATATATTAAGTAATAAAAGCTATTTTATTTACCTAGGTCTTTATTACTAAGTATATCTTAGATTTTTTATTATAGTTTAATAAGTAAAATATATAGAGGCTTATTTTATAAGAATTTACTTTTAATAGGGAGTACTTAGCCTTAGTAATCTTAATCTAAGTAAGCTATTACTAAACTATTACTAATTTTATTTATTTTAATTAATAGTACTTAAGCTTATATACTTTATAAAAAAGCTAATATACTTTAATAACTTAAAAACTTTTAATTTACTTATCTTTATAATAATAATAAAGTAAATACTTTATAATAATTTATTTTAGGTCTTAATTAGTATTAAAAGTTACCCTAGGGGGATACTAAAGAAGCTTTTACTAAGTTTTTATATTAAGATAACTTTTATAAAAAAGTTAAAAAGTATTAATAAAATTTAATTTTTATTTATCTTATTACTATTATTAGTTTAATACTTATTTTATAAGGTATAAAAACTATTACTCCTTAGAGGGGTTTAAGTATTATTACTATTCTTATAAAATACTACTATAACTCCTAAGAAAGAGAGTCTAATACTAATAATATTAATAATAAATTACTCTTTAGTTATATAGTTACTATTTAAGGGTATAAGAAAAAAAAGGCTTACTTTACCTTACTTATTAGTAGCCTTATTATAGGGAACCTTACTAAGAAAAGCCTTATTATTTTTTTTTATTTTGTTCTTTTAAAGTAAAAACCTAAATTAAAGAGGTTAAACTAATAACTTTCTTAGTAGTAGTAATAAGAGTATTAAGCTATCCTTAATTTTTTTTTTTTTTAGTTTTCCCTCTTAGGGTTTATTTTACTATTTTTTTTATTACTTTACTTAGTAAAAATCCTTTATTTATTATATACTATAACTTTATTAATATTTATATAGCTATATAAACTTAAAGGTTTAACTTTACTAACTTTTAGTAAATTATTATTAACCTTTATACTAAGTTAAAGGCTTTTTAATATATAGTTAGTAATTCTAAGTTTAGTAATAAAATTTATCTTAAAATACTTATAGTATTTTACTTTACCTTAATAAAATTATTTTTACTTATAAGAGAGCTTTTTAGTAAATAACTTATCTCTTATAAGTAGTTTCTCTTTATTAGCTTATTATCTATTAGTTTTTTATATTTTACTTTACTTTTACTCTTTAATTAAGGTATTACTATTTTAGGTACCTTTATACCCTTAGTTTATAAATATAGGTATTTACTTATTAGTAAGCTTATATTTTTATATATAGCTCTTAGCTTCTTTAGATTATCTATACCTCTTATAGCTCTAAAGGCTTCTTTAATAACTACTCTATATATACCTATTACTCCTTTTAAGCCTCCTATTATTACCCTTTAGCCCCCTATTACTACTTTATTAAGTATAAGTCTTATAAAGTATATAAAGTTTTACTAAATAGTAAAGCTTTATTCTTTTACTTTACCTACTTCTAAGGTATTAAAGCCTAATATACTAAATATTCTTTTTATTTATATAAGAAAAAACTATAAGAAAATAGTAAAGATTTATACTAGGATTTATTAATAAAAGGCTATTTATAATATTAATTAAAATTTAAAAATAAAAGTTTATATTCTTAATATTAAAAGAATTAACTAAGTATAATTAAAAAATTATAATTAGCTTAAGAGAAAAGTAAAGGTAATAGCTAAAGAGACTAAAGCTAACTAATATAACTTTAAGTAGAGAGATAAGTAATTATCTTTAGTAACTTTTTACTATTAATTTTTTTATACTTTACTTTTTATTTATTTATTAAAAAAATAATAGTTTATTATTTTTACTAAGGGGTTTATAAGTTAAAATTATTTTTTTATTTTTATTAAGATATATTTATTTATTTATTAATTATCTTATTTCTTATATATTCTTTTAGTATACTTCTTATATATAGCTACCTTTTATTATATATTTTAAAGGTATATTCTTAGTTTTTATATATTATACTTAGCTAGTTAGCCTACCTATTTTACTAAGTATTTTTAGTCTTTTAGTAGTCTTTATATAGTAATAACTTCTTTTACCTTTTACTTCTTTAGCTTATTTTTGAGCTCTAAAAGTATTAATTAAAAATTACCTTCTCTTTACTAACTATTTTATAGTTTAATTATACTTACTAAGAATATATTATATATTTAATAGTACTATTTTAATAAGTATACTTAGTATACTTAAGTATTTATTTATTTTATAATAGTAATTTATATAAAGTAAGGTATTAGTTTTCTATTTTTAAAATAGAAGTTTTTTATTAATAAGCTAATAACTTCTCTATACTTAAAATATAATAAGTATATTAATTAATTTAAATAGTATAATTATATATTTAAAATAACTATATTTTATATAAAATACTATTTTTTATTAATCTAAAGGTTTAATTTAAATATAATAGTAAGTATCTTATAAGTTAATCTTTAAGATTTACTTTACCCTTTATAGTCTCTCTAAGAGTTTATTAATAAATAGTAAAAAGTATTAGTTTTTAATAGTAACCTTATTTAATCCTCTATAGTTAAAATATAGTTACTATATACTATTTTTCCTAGGTATAAAGAAGATAAATACCTTAGTTTTATTTACTAATACTTATATATAGCTATTTACTAGGTGTTTAGTAATATAATCTTAGAGCTCCTTAAGCTATTATTAGTTTAAGGGGTAAATTAGTCTATATAGTAGCTTTATACTTTTAATAAGGTCTATAAAGTATTTTATATCTAAGAGAGGGTTAATATTCTTTACTACCTATTTATTAAAGGTATTTTACATTAATTTTAGTTTAGGTAGTAGTTTTACTCTTATAGTTAGCTTTTTCTCTTTTTTATTTAGGGTTAATATAGCTAGTTTATTTTTAGTAGTTATACTATAAATATATATAATATATACTTTTTTATAGTTTTTTATAATTTTATATATAATTTATTTAGGGTTAATAAAGGATATATAGTTATACTTTTATATATTTATTTTTATTTTTATAATAATACTTTTTTTTTATAGATCCTTATAATAATAGTAAGTCTATAAACCCTTTAGGTTTTATTATTTTAATAAATAGTTAGTAAATTTTCTATAAGTATCCTTAAGAATTTATAAAGAAAAAGTTATTTAATATACTACCCTTAGTATTATTTTATTTCTATTAAACCCTATAAGTATAGGGTATATAGTATTAGCTTTTCTTAAGCTAAGCTACTATATTAGTTTTAAGCTAATAAGGTTTACTTATAAATAAAAGTCTATATTAACTTTTACCTTTTACTTAATATATCTTTATAAAATAATTACTTTACCTTTAGTAGTTTCTTTAATAAATATTATATCTTTTACTATAAGATAATTTAAAGTATTATTTATATTTATTTATTTTTTAAATTACTAAGTTCTTAGATATAATCTTTTATTTAAATTATATTAATAGTAGCCTTTTTTTAATTTAGTTAGTATTTAATTAAAATATTATTAGCTTTATTATTTTTTAGTAATATATATATATTTAAATAATATTTTTATTTTTTATAGTTATAATAAGTTATAAAGATAGTTATATTAATATATTAGGGAGTATTTACTAAATAGTTACTACTTTTTTTTTTTTCCTTAATCTTTCTCTTATAAAAAACCTTAGGGTTATAGGAGTTATTATTAAGGTTTTATTATTTAATTAAAATATAGCCTACTAAAAAGGTAGTTACTTTTACTTATAGTTATTTTCTTTTATAGTTTATTTTAGTAATTACCTTATAATAGGTTACTATATAATTAGTAGTTAAGTTTTTAGTATTTTTTTACTTTTTATATAATTTTTTTTAAGGTCTTAATAAATACCTTTTACTTAATTTTTTTTTTATAATATAATAAAAAAACTAAAAAAAAAGTTATAAGCTTAATCTTAGTTTTCTTTTATTTTATTTTTTAGTATATTATAGATTATACTTTATTTAGTAAAAAAGGTTATTAGGGAGTCTTTTACTTTTTTTTTATATTAAATAGTACTTTTTTATATTTATATTTTTAAGCTTTTAAGTTTATATAAGTTTAGTAAATAAATACTAAAAAATTATTTTTATTTACTTTTTTTTAAACTTATTTAATAGTTTTTTTACTATATTTATATAAATATAGTAACCTTAAATAAAGCTTATTTAATTTAGTAGCTTACTAAGGCTTTTAATTATAAATTATTTACTTATTTAATAACTTTAATTTAATTATTTATCTAAGCTATTATAAAGTTTTTATTAAAGACTTAGTAGTTATAGTTTAGTAGTTTTTTATATTTTTTTACTTAATCTCTAAGTATAAAATATTTAATAATAGTATATAAAAGTTTTTAATTTTACTTTTATATTTTTATAGTTTACTATTATATTTTTACTTATTATTATTAAAAATATTAAAAGATTTTAACTAAGCTTAGTTTATTACCTATAAGTATAGTTTAATATCTTAGGTTTAAATCTTTTATTAGTAATAAAGATCTTTTATTTACTATTTACTTTTATATTTACCTTTATAATATATCCCTTAGGGCTTTAGCTATAAGGTTAGTATTTTAAGTAGTTATATTTTTTATCTCTTAGTAACCCTTTTAAACTAGCTTATTTAGTTTATTATATAAATATAAGGTAACCTAATAAGTATCTATATAAACTATTCTATTACTAAGTATCTAAGGATTAAATTACTATAGTTTATTAAGGCTTTTATTTTAACCTAGGATTACTAACCTATTACTATTAAAATTATACTCTAATATTTTATTCTATACTAGTTATCTTAGTCTATAGAGCTAAAAGAATTATAAGGGTATATAGCTATAAGCTTAGACTAGGAAAGGTATAGAATATAGGTATTAATATTTTATAAGACTTTTAGCTAAAGCTTCTAGTTACTATGCTTTAGCCATCTTTTATCCCTTATTAGTGACTAGCTGCTAACGTTTAGCTATACTTTTCCTAATAGGTTTAATAGCCTATTGCTTTATTAACCCCCTTTATATAAATAAGCTTATATAAAAATTAGGGTTTTTTACTAAGTAGCCTTTTATTTTACTTTAGATAATATCTAAAAGCCTTTTAGTTACCTAGGAGGGGTAATTTAATAAGAGACTACTCTTAGGAAGATTCTAAATATAAGAGTATTATAAACTTTAGGTATATTAAGTATTAATATATATAAGTAGGCTACCCTCTATTCTATTAGTTAAATACCTAGGTTAATTATAGAGGTAGCTTTATTAAGAATAGCCTAGTACTCTTCTTAAGCTATTATTTATTAAGAAGAGTTACTTATAGTATATTATTATTTAAGAATTTATAAAATTAAGTAAAGAGATATTTACCTTATAGTAAGTACCTCTATTTAAGTAAAAATAAGAATTATATTTATAATAGTATTCTTTACCTATAATTTAGTAAGGTTATAGGCCTTTTTATATAACTTATAAATTAGTTTTTTTAGTTATAGTTATTAAAAGGTATACTTAATAAGTAAAATATATATTTAAATTTTCTATTAATAATTAAGGCTTATAGTCTTTAAGGTACTTTTATTTATTTTATATACCTTATTTATTATTTTCTTATGTAATAAATTTATTAAAAGTTAATAGGGCTTAGGTATCTAGAATACTATCTAGAAATATAGGTTCTTTATTATTGTTAAGAGGTAGGCTATCTAGGTCTATAAAAACCTAGATATATTTAGACTTAGCTTTAAGGTGTAATTATAGATACTATATAGACTAGTTACTTTATAACTTAAGCTTTTATATAGTATTTATTATATTTAAGGTTTTAAGAGATATTATTATAGTAGAATAAGAGAGAAGGAGGTAAAGTAAATAGGTTTATTTAAGAAAGCTTCTTAAATCTAGAGTTTATTCCTAGGATAATAGTTTAAGGGTTATAGTATAAGCTAAGCTTATAACTATTATAGGGTTAACCTTTAGGTAAGAATAGATATAAGAAAATAGCTTATCTTTCTTTATATATAAAGAGTAAACCTAATACATAGATATATATACTCTATATGTGGGGACTACTATGTAGGTCTAGACTATTATATATTCTAGTACCTACAGAAGTTAGTAAGGCTAACTAATACTATAAAGGTATCGCAATATATTGTTATTAAAGTAACTTTATATAATAAAATATAATTTCTTATATAGGTTTTTATTAATATTTTTAACTTTATAAACTATATAAGATTTAAAGATATAACTAATATATTCTTTAGGGTTATATTAAATAACTTTAAAGATACTATAGTTAATAAAACTTTAGTATTCTTTAGTAGTTAACTCCTTAAAGGGCTAGCTAAGAGTAGTAATAACTCCTTAGGTATATAAGGTAGTAGTAAGCTTTATAACTTTTTACTTTTTTAATAATAAAAAGCTATAATAACTACTATTAGCCTTAGGTAAGAGTATAATATTAGTTATAAACTTAACCTATAAGTACTTTATACCGTTAAACTAGGTCTTATAGTATATTAGTAATAAAGAAATAGTTACTTCTTTACTATTAGAGGTAAAAATAAGTACTATTATATCTATAGTAGTTTTTTTATTAGCTATATTACTATTATTATTATTAAAAGTGAACTACTTATTACTAACTATAATAAGTTTATCTTTATTATTTATATTATAAAAGGGTTTAATAAAAGTAAATTAAAAGGTATATAAGCTATTAATATTAACAATATAGTTTTTATTATTAATAAAAAGAGGTTTATATAGTCTAGACTAACTACCTTTTTATACTAAATATAAATATAGTTACTAATTAATAATTTCTTTAATATTATAATAATAAAAACTTTTTATATATTTAATACTTTATTAACTTATTAGATTAGAAAATACTTATAGAGGTTATTATTAGCCTTATATATAGTTATTATATTATTACTAGTTAGTTAGGTATTATAATTATAGTACACTATTAGGTACTAGTTATAAAGATAATAGTAATTAATTAGCTATTATCTATTTACTAGTAAAGGGGTAGATAGGTATACTTAGTAGATTCTACTAAGAGGGTAGTAAGTAGATTATATAATAAGTTATATAATCTCCTTACCCTCTAGTATTCCTATATACTAACACTAGTAACTTTTCTATATAGTAAAAAATTAACTAGTCCCCTTTTCCTCTAAAAAGCCTAAAAATATAATACAAATATAGGATTAAAAAAGATTATACTTTTTATAGTTATATAAGCTTGTTTTTTATTTTTCTATCTATACTTTATACTATTATTTTTTCTTTAGTTACTTAGCTATAACTAGTGTAAATTAATACTATTATAAAGCTATAATATTAATTATAAGTCTCTTTTTTTATATAGTACTAAGTTTAATAAGGTATTTATAAAGTAAATATAACTTAGTATATATAATTATTTAAATACTAAGAGTCTTTAGTTTCTTAGTAATTATTATAAGTATTATAGTAATTATATATACTATATTAACTTTAGCTACTATCCTATAAACCTTTAAAGCTAGTATACTTCTTATAACTCTCTTAGACTTTATTAATAAAAAGTAAATAATATTACTATATATAGTAAAGGTATTATTATTTCTATTAAAGCTCTTATTAGCTATAACTATAATAAAGCTAAGCTATAAAGAAAAATCCTTATTATTAGTAAATAAACTATTAATAAAAATAAATAATTTAGTAATACTAAGATTAAGTAAAATAAAGTAAAGGCTATAATTAAGTAAGTTTATTTACTATTATAGTTACTTATTAAGTTTCTTAATAACCTTTATATTTAGTTCCTTATACTAGGCTATAACTAATATATTAAAATATAACTACCTTTAGTTAATAAATTAAAATAATATATATACCTTAGGTATATTACTAAATATAATCTTATAGAATAGTAGTTACTAAGAGGTTAATAAGTTAAATTTTTTTATTTTACCCTTTTTAATATAGAGTAATAGTTACTTTATTATTATAAAAAGAAAATACCCTACTATTAAATATAAGGGGGTTATTAATAGTTAAAAAGCTCTTTAGCTTTATAAGTAACTAAGCCTTAGCTAGTTCCTTATCCTCTTATTTAGAGAAAGCTATATCTAAAAGTCTAAAGGTATTATTTATTTATATTTTAATAATTATAAAATCCTTATTATTAGTAAAGAAAAAAGTAAGTAGGGGTTATATAAAGTAGTAATTATTCTTAGCTTTTTATAGTAATCCTTATTATAAGTAGGCTATTAGTAAGTTTTAGCTTTTATAAGTCTATATAATAGCTTTATAATCTTTATAATATAACTATCTAAGTAATTACTATAAATATAAAGTAGTAAGTATATATAGATAGATTAATTAAGCTATAAAATAAATTATATATATACCTAAGTAATATCTTAGAGCTAAACTATAAAACTATTCTAAAATAAAAAAGGTATAATTATAAAGATAATCTATTAACTAGTATACTAAATAGTTAGTAATTATACTAAAATAGTTTTTTTACTATTATTAGTATACCCTTAAATAACTAGTTATAACTTTTTAAAGGGCTATAATATATTTATATTTTTTACTTTATAAACTATATAAAACTTAAAAATATACTCTTTATAAACCTCTAGGTTATAGAGAATAACCTTAAAGATACTATAGTTAATAAGGCTTATAACTTTATTATAATTAGATTATTTAAATAGTTAACTAGATATAGTAATTATACTATATAACTATAACTACTATAAGAGGTTAAAGGCTACTAGTTTCTTTATTATAATATAGGTTATATTAACCATATTAGTTTTATTAAAACAGTAAATATTAGTAAAAAACTTTATATATAGGTAAAAAGTACTATAGTATCTTATTATATATAAGTTTTTTAAGGTAAGTTTTTTTAATTATACTTTAGTTAAAAGGTTAATATAATCTTTAGTAGTATTACTACTATTATTAGCTCCCTTTATAGGGTTAAGTATATTATCTATAGTATTATTTATAAGCTCTATATCTTCTAAATAGTATAGTTTAATTAATAAAAAGTAGAAGTTATATAACCTATTAATCTTAATAGTATATATTTTATTATTAATTACTATAAGTATATATAGGCTAGTTTATCTCTTATATTTTTACTATACTTATACTTAACTACCTAAGGAAAGGTTTTTAATAGTAGAGGTATTTAGGCTATTATATATACCTAGTATCTTATTAACTTAGCAAGAAGTAAAGTACCTTTATAAGTTATTACTAGCCTTATATATTACTACTACTTATTTAATAATATCTAAAGATAAGGCTAAGTTAGTAGTTATTTATAGGTAGGTACTAAACACTAGTAAGGGTAGTATAATACTATTTAGCCTAGTAGTATTATTAATAGTCTTAATAGCTATTTATAGCGTTACTTTATAGCTAATATTAGGGGATTTTTTCTAAATAATTTTATATATACTTTAGAGGATAGTATAGTAGTATTTAACTTTACTAATTAAATAGTATACCTCTATAGGTATAATTTTAACTTTAACGCTTATTATATATACCTTATATAAAAATTCTATAAATATAAAGTTATACTTAGTATTTATAACTATTTAGTTTAAAGGGCTTTAATAAATATTAATCTAGTAAAATTATAAAGCCTCCTATATAGTCTTAGTAGAGATATTATATATAAAGTAAGCTATATTAAATACTATAGATAAGTTAATAATATAAAGAAGAAGCTTATTACTATTAAGGTATATTAAATTTATAATAACCTTATAGTTAAATATATATTTATTATATAATATAAATTAAAATTAAGAAGAGGCCTTACTATAGAGTTAGTAAAAGTAATAGTACTTTATAAGTTACTTTAAAGCTTACTTCTCTATATTACTATAACTAGCTTTATAAAGTAATTTATAGAGTCTCCTAACTAATAGGTATTTAAAATAATAGTAAAGTTATTATAGCTTACTTATTATTAAATAATAACTAGTAATACTTTATTTAAGTAGTTTAATAAGTATTTATAGGTAGCCTTATTTTTATACAATAAGTATTATAATATTACCTTAAGTTAGTATATTAGTAAAGTTATTAAAGTAAATAAGTAGTTAGTTTATATTAGCTAAGTAAAGTAAAAAAGGGGTATTAGTTAGTATTATATAAAATTTAATAGGCTTAAATAGAGTAATAACTATAATAATTCCTATTAAATAGATAAGCTTATTACTATTAAAATATATTTTAAAAGCTTTAGCTATAGTAGTATTAATCTTTACTATAGGTTAGATTTTCTAAAGAGTAAGTACTTATAGGTAACTTATTATAGAAAAACTTAATATTTTTATATCTAGTAGAATACCCTAAAGAATATCTATAAAGTAGTAGTCTAATATAAAAGCTATAGGTAGTCCCTTTATATATTCCTATAGATTAACCTTTATTAGTTAGTAATAAAATACTTAGTTAGTAAGGCTAATAATTAAAGTAGTACTATTAATAAACTTACTACTAAAGAATATAGTAGATATATAGAATATATTATTAATATAATTATTATTAATATAGTATATATCTTAAAGGTATTAACTAAGATCCTCTTTATCTTTATTACTATTATTACCTTTAAAGTCTTTAAGTTTTTTATAGTTAATAAGAAAAGTATAATATACTTTATATAATAGATTCTTTATACTATAGTTATTTTTTAATTATTAATATACCTTATATTACTTAGTATATAAATATTTTATTAACTAGTAGCCTATCTTATAGTAAATATAGTACCTTTTATTTAATCTACTATAATAACTACTATTATCTTTTTTTATTATAGATACTTATTTAAAGGGTTAGTTATTACTATTAAAATAATTAAAGGAACTATTACTATAGTAAGTTTAATTAACTTAGTATTAATTATTAGGTTTAATAGTTAAAGTCTAGTTATAGAGGTATTAGTATAGTTACTTATCTTATTATATTACTATATTAATAAATAACCTTAATTAGTTATATACTCCTTTAAGTATATTAGCTAGGTTAAATAAGTATATCTTATACTTATAAATCCTATAGTAAGTATTAAGTAAGTATCTTTATAGGACTTTATTAGACTAGTATATTAATAAAAGAGCTTATTAAATAATACTTATCTTTTTAATAAGTATTTCTAAAACCTCTATTTTACCCTTAGTTAGATTTTTATAGGTAATATAATTATAAGTTATATTTTACTACTTAGTAAGATATATCTAAATACTCTTAGGATTCTTAAAATAGTTTTAAATATAATAAACTATAGTACTAAAGTCTTTAATACCTATACTTAAGATATAGTTAAAATAATAAGTTAATACTTTTCTATATAATTTAATTAAAAAAGTAAATATAAGTTAATAATTAAAGATATTTAACTTACTATAGTAGTTATAAAAGATATTAAGTTTAATATTAAGTATATTATATTAATTACTATTATACTTTATTTTATTAGTATATAACTTAGTAAAGTTAGTTAATTATTAAGTAGTAGAGTAGTTACTAGTAATAAAAGTTAGTATTTATTCTAGGCTACTTAGAGGAAGGATTCCTTAATAATATAACTAATATAGTACTACTAGTATAGTAATAGTTAGTAAATCTAATACTAAGTTAATATATTAAGAAGTTAAATAAAGAGATTACTATTATTATTACTATTACTAAAGTAAAGTTTACTATTAAGCTTAATTTTTAGTTAACTATTATTATAATATATTAATATTTTTATTATATATTACTTACTTTTTTTTATTTATTTAATATTACTTAGTAAAGCTAATATATTATTATTAAAGGTCTTTATAGAAGTTAAGTTTTTTTTAATAGTCTTATTAAAGATAGATACTATTATATAGAGTTTTTTAACTTTTTTATTAATCTATAAGTAGAAATATTCCTTATTAATAAGTATAATAAGCTTAGTAGTAAGGTTTTTATAATTATATAAAAAGAAAATTCCTTAATAATAAAGTAAGTTATAAAAAATACTTAGTAATTATATACTTACTATAGTAAAGAGTTTTATATTTTATCTTTTAAACTCTTATTAATACTTACTTTAAAGGTTATAACTATAAATATCTTCTTATTTTTATAATATTATATAGTATATAAGCTAAGAGTATACTTTTATACTATTTTATTTATTAAGTAGAATCTTATTACTTAGATATTCTAAGTTAATATACTTAGCTATATTTATAAAGATATTAAGCTTTACTATTAATAATCCTATAGTACTACCCTTTTTATAAAATATCTTAGTAGTAGGGTAAATACTATAATATTAGTTATTAATAGTATAATAGTAATTCTTTACTTTTTTATAGCTTTAGAGAAGAAAACTAAGTTAGTAAAAGCTTTTATACTAACTAAGTTTTAATAAAAAGAAGAATAAGGTAAATTTTACTAATAAATAGTAGTAGTAAATAAAAAATAAAAAATAAAATAACTAATAAATTAAAAGGTAAAAGTAAAGTTATTAAGTAGAGGAAGATATAATTACTAAAGATATATAGTAGGTTTAAGTTAATAGTATATAAAATATAGTTAAACTTTTAGCTATAAGGGTATTATTAGAGGTATAAAATAACACCTTTATTAATAGTATATAGGTATAAAAAATAAGGTTATAGTTAGTAAATCTATAGATAAGTTAGTTAATAAATTCTTCTTTAGTTAATTACCTTATTAATTAAATATTAACCTAGTAATAGGTTAACTATTAATTAATATTAGATTATTACTAGTTACTTAGGTATTATAATTATAGTATACTATTAGGTACTAGTTATAAAGATAATAGTAACAAATTAGCTATTATCTATTTACTAGTAAAGGGGTAGATAGGTATACTTAGTAAATTCTATTAAGAGGGTGGTAAGTAGATTATATAATAAGTTATATAATCTCTTTACCCTCTAGTATTCCTATATACTAATAATAGTAGCTATATATTAAATAATATTAAGTAAAGGTAATAACTTAGTTATTATATAGGGGTAAATACTAAAGAGAAAAAAGGTTAAAATAATACTATTAAGTCTTATAGTATTATTAATGGCCTTTACTATTATCTAAAGTATTAACTTATATAAGATACTAAAGTATTCTTTTTTAATAATATTACAAGTATAATAAAAAATAGTATAGTATTTTTAAATCTTTTTAATACTATAATATACTTTAACTAGTATAAATTTAACTTAAATACATAGTACTTAAGCCTTATAGTTAAACTTTATAAATATAAAGTTATACTTAGTATCTATAGTAATAAAGTTAAGTAGACCTTAGTATATATTAATTTAATAGAGATAGATTACTTCCTATATTATCTTAGGAAATATATTATAGAGAAAATAAGCTATATTAAATATAGTAAATAAGTTAATTATATAAAAAACTAGCTTATTAATATTAAGGTATATAATATTAATAATAACTTTATAGTTAAAGTAGTAATTATTATATAGAGTAAATTAAAAGTAAAAAAGAGTATTACTATAGAGTTATAGTACTTATAGTATTTAGTAAGTCTTTTAATTACCTTTATTTTAATATTATTATAGCTTATATTATAAAAAGCCTTATAAAGTGACTAAATTAATAAGTACTTAAAGTAATAATATATTTACTAAAGTTTAATAATGGTAAAATAATTATTTACTAAGCTTTATTTAAGTAGTTTAAGTAGTATCTACAAGTAGCCTTATTTTTAGATAATAAGTATAATAATATTACTTTACTAAAGTATATTAGTAAAATTATTAAAGTAAATAAGTAATTAGTTTATATTAGCTAAATAAAAAAAGAATAAAGTATTAGTTAATATTATATAAAAGGTAATAAACCTAAAGGGTATAGTAACTATAATAATACTAATTAATAGTATTTTAGTATTATTATTAAATTTAATATTAGCTTAGCTTTTATTAGTATTATTAATAACTATACATAGTTAGATTTTTTATAGAGCTAAGGTTTAAGGGTAGCTTACTATTAAATATATTAAAGTTTCTATATTAAGTAGGATATCTTAGAAAACCTCTACTAAATACCTCTTAAGGGTAAATATAGTTATAAGAGTCTTTTTATAGTATTATTATATAGGTTAACCTTAGTAAGCTAATAGTTAATAGATTAATTTAGAAGGTTAATAGTAAGAATATTCCTATTAAAGGAGGTAGTACTAAAGAATATAGTAGTTATAAAGAATAAATTATTTAGTAGTTTATTATTATTATTATTATTATTATTATTATTATTATTAATAACTATAAGTTCTTATAAGTAATAATAAAGGTTTTTACTATTATTAGTCTTAATATTATTAGTAGTAGGTATAAAAGTTAATTCTTTATATATAGTAAAGAAAGTAAAGTATTATTAGTATATAGTATATAGAGTATTTTAGATATACTAGTTAGGCTTAAATTAATTATATACTTCTTATTATTTACTACTAGTATACTTACTTAACTAATAACTAGTTTTATAATAAATATAGTATTTCTTATTAGTAAAGTTACCCTAGTAAAGGTAAAGAGGTCTTTAGTTAAATAAGTAAGTACTACTATTATTATTATTATTAAATTAGTTATTATATTTTTAACTATAGTAGGTATAGTTAACCTAACACTATTTATTAGGTTTAATAGGCTAGCTAAAGAGGTAATAGGTAACTTACTTTTATTAAACTATAGTACTTATAGATAAATATAACTAGTTAGTAATACCCTTAAGTATAAATACTAAGCTAAATAACTAAAGTTTATACTTTTATATATTTATATATATTTTTAAAAGTTATATCTTAAGGACCTTATTACTATAGAAGTTTTTAAGTAAGGTATACTAAATAATTATAAGCTTATTAATTAAGGCTTTAAGTATTTATAATTTATTTTTATTAAATAAAAGAAAGTAGTTTTATACTACTCTATAAGGTAGGCCTAAGTTACTTTAGTATTCTTAAAATAGGTTTTAATAAAGTTAGCTATAATAGTAAAATGCTTAATAGTAATAATATAAATATATTAATAATAAAAAGCAGTAGTCTTACTATAAATTATTAAGAAAAAGGTAAAAGTTAACTAGTAAATATAAATATTAACTTTATTATAGTTATCCTTAAAAATACTTAACTTTATATTAAAGATATTATACTATTTACTATTATATTTTATAATATATATCAATAACTTTATAAGGTTAGTTAATTACTATAGTATAGGCTATAGTACTAAAGATAAAAGTTTTATAGGTTAATAAAAAGTAAAGTTATAAGTTATAATTAGTATTATTACTTAATAGTAATTTTTAATTTTATCTATATTAATAATTAAATAATAAAGTAATAGTTAAATAGGTTTTATAGCTAGACTATTTTATTTTATTATTAAGGTTTAAACTATATTAATAGTACTCTAGGTAGTTAAAGTAGTAAAAATATTATAGTTAGTTATTTAGATACTAAAAAACTATATATTAGTTAACTTATAGTAAGCTATTACTTAATCTCTACTATAGTATATTATAATTAACTATTTTATAATTAACTACTTTATAAGTAATATACCTATATAGTAAATAAGCTAATATAGTAAGTAGGCTACCTTCCTCTACCCTTTTACCTTTTATATAAGTAAACTTAAATATAATATATAAAATTAATTAAAACTACTTATTATCCCCTTCCTTATTACTATCCTAAATTACTTTATAGGTTTATATATTATATTTAGTCTTTTTATAATTACTATATTATTTTATATTTAGCTTAGTACCTTCTATATAACCCTCTTTTTAAGGGTTATTTTTCCCTCTAGTATTAATACTACTTTATTCTACTTATAATATTTCTACTTTAGTAGTATTAAGTAACCCTCTAAGACGTAGTTAGGTCTTTTTAACCCTCTAACGCTTACTTAATACCTTTATCCCTATATAAAGCCTATAGTTCTTAGCCTTAAGAAAAGTAACCCTATATAATAACTTATTAATTCCTTTAGCTTAGAGGTTAATAAGGTTATATATTATTACTAGTATAATACCTTTAGGTACTTAGATCTCTTTTTTAAGGGAAATAGTATTTTATATACCCTCCCTTACTATAGATAGTGTCTTTAGGTCCTAAGAGCTTTAACTACTTAGATATAAGCTTAGTAGTATTAGTGTTTTTAGCTTAAAATTTAGCTAAGAAATAACTACTTTAAGGTTAAAAGGTATAAGTCTTACCTATTTAAAACTAGCTTATATATTACTTTTACCTATTAAGGTAAAGAATACTATTTTAAAAGTAAAAAAAAAGTTATCCTTTATAATATATAAAATTTATATCTATATTATCTATTTAATTTCCTTACTATATAAGTACTTTAGTAAGCTAAAGTACTTTATATTAAGAGGCTAAAGCTTATATAATAAATAGGGAGGTATTTAAAGAGTAATAATATATTATTCTTTATAGTAGTTATTAAAGTTAATTAATTTATAGCTATTATAACTATTAAGGATTAAGAGGTAATAAATACCCTTTATATAAGACTTTATATATTAATTAAAGTATTTTAGTTAATTTAGGCTAATTTCTCTTATTATTTATTTATTTTTATTTTAATAGATATACTATATAACTAAAAGTTAACTATT
This sequence comes from Colletotrichum falcatum, assembly GCA_019425465.1. Lineage (NCBI taxonomy): Eukaryota > Fungi > Ascomycota > Sordariomycetes > Glomerellales > Glomerellaceae > Colletotrichum > Colletotrichum falcatum. The sequence continues at coordinate 402,022 of SWKJ01000101.1, read as the reverse complement.
AGTATACTAAAAAAAAAGGTAATATTTACTTTTTATAATAATATATAAAATTAGTACCTAGTTATCTATATATATACCTTGAATAATAGAAACCTATTTATAATTACTAAGCTACTTTATATAAAGCTTTACCTTATAATTAGAAGTTATAATAACCTTTATATATAATAGTATTCCTATTAAAAAACTAGTCTTATTAACATTATAGATATTATAATCTTATATTTTATACTTTATAATTATATTTTATATAAATATAAACTAACTTTATATAATTATAGGATCCTTAGCTAAGGCCCTCTAATAGTTAATTTAATATTAAAATTATATTTTTAATTTAAGAATATATTATATATAGTTCTCTATCTATTAGGGTTTTATATATATTCTATTATATATATTTAAGAGTTAGTTAGCTATTTCTTATATATCTTTTTATTATAGAGAGAACCCTTAATTAATTAAGTATAAAGGGGGTTAATAAAATAATAGGCTATTAAACCTATTAGGAAAAGTATACCTAAACGTTAGTAGCTAGTTACTAACAAGGGATAAGAGAAAGCTAAAGTATAGTAACTAGAAGCTTTAGCTAAAAGTCTTATAAGATACTAATACCTATTTTCTATACCTTTCTTAGTCTAAGCTTATAGCTATATACCCTTCTAATTCTTTTAGTTTTATAGACTAAGATAACTAGTATAAAATAAAATATTAAGGTATAATTTTAATAGTAATAGGTTAGTAATCTTAAGCTAAAATAAAAGCTTTAATAAACTATAGTAATCTAATTCTTAGATACTTAGTAATAGGATAGTTTATATAGATACTTATTAAGCTACCTTATATTTATATAATAAACTAAATAAACTAGTTTAAAAGGGTTACTAAAAGATAAAAAATATAACTACTTAAAATACTAATCTTATAGCTAAAGCCCTAAGGGATATATTATAGAGGTAAATATAAAGGTAAATAGTAAATAAAAGATCTTTATTACTAATAAAAGATTTAAACCTAAGATATTAAACTATATTTATAGGTAATAAACTAAACTTAGTTAAAGTCTTTTAATATTTTTAATAATAATAAGTAAAAGTATAGTAGTAAACTATAAAAATATAAAAGTAAAATTAAAAACTTTTATATACTATTATTAAATATTTTATACTTAGAGATTAAGTAAAAAAATATAAAAAACTACTAAACTATAACTACTAAGTCTTTAATAAAAACTTTATAATAGCTTAGATAAATAATTAAATTAAAGTTATTAAATAAGTAAATAATTTATAATTAAAAGCCTTAGTAAGCTACTAAATTAAATAGGCTTTATTTAAGGTTACTATATTTATATAAATATAGTAAAAAAACTATTAAATAAGTTTAAAAAAAAGTAAATAAAAATAATTTTTTAGTATTTATTTACTAAACTTATATAAACTTAAAAGCTTAAAAATATAAATATAAAAAAGTACTATTTAATATAAAAAAAAAGTAAAAGACTCCCTAATAACCTTTTTTACTAAATAAAGTATAATTTATAATATACTAAAAAATAAAATAAAAGAAAACTAAAATTAAGCTTATAACTTTTTTTTTAGTTTTTTTATTATATTATAAAAAAAAATTAAGTAAAAGGTATTTATTAAAACCTTAAAAAAGATTATATAAAAAGTAAAGAAATACTAAAAACTTAACTACTAATTATATAGTAACCTATTATAAGGTAATTACTAAAATAAACTATAAAAGAAAATAACTATAAGTAAAAGTAACTACCTTTTTAGTAGGCTATATTTTAATTAAATAATAAAACCTTAATAATAACTCCTATAACCTTAAGGTTTTTTATAAGAGTAAGATTAAGGAAAAAAAAAAAAGTAGTAACTATTTAGTAAGTACTCCCTAATATATTAATATAAGTACCTTTATAACTTATTATAACTATAAAAAATAAAAATATTATTTAAATATATATATATTACTAAAAAATAATAAAGCTAATAATATTTTAATTAAATACTAACTAAACTAAAAAAAGGCTACTATTAATATAATTTAAATAAAAGATTATATCTAAAAACTTAGTAATTTAAAAAATAAATAAATATAAATAATACTCTAAATTATCTTATAGTAAAAGATATAATACTTATTAAAGAAACTACTAAAGGTAAAGTAATTATTTTATAAAGATATATTAAGTAAGAGGTAAAAGTTAATATAGACTTCTATTTATAAGTAAACCTTATTAGCTTAAAACTAATATAGTAGCTTAGCTTAAGAAAAGCTAATACTATATACCCTATACTTATAAGGTTTAATAAAAATAAAATAATACTAAGAGTAGTATATTAAATAACTTTTTTTTTATAAATTTTTAAGGATACCTATAAAAATTTACTAACTATTTATTAAAATAATAAAACCTAAAGGGTCTATAAACCTACTATTATTATAAGGATTTATAAAAAAAAAAAGTATTATTATAAAAATAAAAATAAATATATAAAAGTATAACTATATATCCTTTATTAACCCTAAATAAATTATATATAAAATTATAAAAAACTATAAAAAGGTATATATTATATATATTTATAGTATAACTACTAAAAATAAACTAGCTATATTAACCCTAAATAAAAAAAAAAAGAACTAACTATAAAAGTAAAACTACTACCTAAACTAAAATTAAAGTAAAATACCTTTAATAAATAGGTAGTAAAGAATATTAACTTTCTCTTAGATATAAAATACTCTATAGACCTTATTAAAAGTATAAAGCTACTATATAGACTAATTTACCCCTTAAACTAATAATAGCTTAAGGAGCTCTAAGACTATATTACTAAAAACCTAGTAAATAGCTATATATAAGTATTAGTAAGTAAAACTAAGATACTTATCCTCTTTATACCTAGGAAAAATAGTATATAGTAACTATATTTTAACTATAGAGGATTAAATAAGGTTACTATTAAGAACTAATACTTTTTATTATTTATTAATAAACTCTTAGAGAGACTATAAAGAGTAAAGTAAATCTTAAAGATTAACTTATAAAATACCTACTATTATATTTAGATTAAACCCTTAGATTAATAAAAGATAATATTTTATATAAAATATAGCTATTTTAAATATATAGTTATACTATTTAGATTAATTAATATACTTACTATATTCTAGGTATATATTTACTAAGCGCTTACTAAACTACTAAATATATACTATATTATATATATAGATAATATTATAGTATACTCTAAAATAAAAAAGTAATATACTAAAAACCTTAAAAAAGTCTTATAAAAACTATATAAAGTATAACTTTATATAAAATTAAGTAAATATAACTTTTATATATAAAAAATAAACTTCTTAGGATATATAATTATACTTAAGGGTATAATAATAAATAAAGACTATAGATAGGTAGTTACTAAATAAAAACTACCTATCTCCCTTAGAGAGATTTAGGTATTTTTAAGATTTTATAACTTTTATAAGAAGTTTATCTTAAAGTATTTAAATATTATTACTATAATAACTTTTTTTTAAGGGTAGTAAATTAAAGAAAAAGTAAAAAGAATTTATATAAATACTTAAAGTATAAGCTATATTTAAAAAGCTTAAGATAGCTTTTTATTTAATAATAATACTATAATATTAGGATTTTATATAAAAATTAAAAGCTAAAATAGATATATCTTAGAAAGCTATTTTAAGTATATTATTATAGCTTTAAGAAGAATAATAGAAACTAGTTACTTATTTTTTATAAAAGCTAATAAATATAAAGTAAAGATAAAGTATAGGATAATAGGAGCTACTAGTAATTATTAAAAGCCTAAAATACTAGGCTTACTACCTATAAAGAATATTAAAGCTATTTTTAATTTTTATAAACTACTAAGTACTAAAGAGTATTATTAATATATTAGTATAAAACCTTTATAAAAAGTTAATAAAATAAGTTTATAAGTTATTAACTTTTAATTTTAAGATTTAGTATTAACTAAAAATAATAAATCCTATAAATAGTCTATTTAGGAGGCTAAACTATATAGAGGGGGAGGTAGTATATAATAATATACTCCTTATACTATCTAAAAATTAAAGCTAGTAAAGTAGCTATTATTATAGGTATAGTAAGCTATTATATTAGCTAGAGAAGATAATAAAATAGCTATAGTATTTATATAAGCTATAAGGGCTATAATAAAAGAGGGGGTCTTTTTACCTTAAAGCCCTTAATAAACTTAGAAGTCTTAAGGTATTACTATAAAAATTATAGCTATAAAAGCCTATAACTAAAAAGGCTAAAATATATTATAGAGAGCTTAGTAAAAACCTAAAGAAAGAGAGAAAACACCTAAAGCTAAGATTATTATTCTAAAGTAATATATTCTATATAGGGTTATAAGTAAACTTATAAACTATAAAATAATAATTCTTTAATAGCTTTTTAATACTTTAAAAAACTTTATTTATAGACTATAAGCTAAAAATAAAGACTACTAAATATATATATAAAAAGCTTATAAACCTACTAAAAATATAAGGGTTATTACCTAGATAATAAAGGAACTTTATTTTATAAAAAAAAATTAATTATCCTTAGAGAGATATTACTAAGATTAGTAATTATTTACTTATACTATAATAACCTAATAATAGGGTATATAGGTATAAATAAAACTTAGGAACTTATTATAAGGTCTTTTTATTAGCTTAATATCCTCTATAATATAAGAGAATATATAAGCTTATACTAGGAGTACTAAAGTATAAGAATACTAAGGTATAAGCTATATAAAAAGTTATAACTCCTACTAATACTAATATACCTATTTAAAGAAATTAGTATAGATTTTATTATAGGGTTATTATTAAGCCTTTAAAATAATAATACTAAGTATAATAGTATCTTAGTTATTATATACTAAATAATAAAGTTTATAATATTTATTTTTATATAAAAGATAATCTTAGTAGCTTAACTAACTTAGATTTTATATAAAAAAGTAAAATATAGGTTTAAGACTTCTATAGGTATTATAAGTAACTATAATAAGTTACTTATAAGTAAATCTTAGTATAAATTTATTACTAAATAAGTAATCTATTACTAACTATCTATAGTATACTACCTATAGATAAATAAGTAAATAAAATAAATATATTAAACCTTAGAGAAATATCTTAAGGCTTATATTAAAGGCTTAACTAGTTAATAGGTAGTATAACTCTCTAAAGCTAAATTTATATATAATAATAGCTAATATTTAACTATTAACCTTTTACTAATAAAAGTACTATATAGCTATAACCTAAGGTATATTAAGTATATACTACTAATAGTTAAAGTAACTATATAGAGAATAAAAAAATAAGTTAGCTATATTATAAAACTATAAGTAAGGGTATAATAATAGTAGTAAAAAGCTATAAAAGTATAAGTAAGAGAATATAATATTAAGTATATCTTAAAAAAGTATAAGTATAAAGAAATTATTAGCCTATTAATAAAAAACTTTTATTTTAAAAATAAAAAACTAATACTTTACTTTATATAAATTACTATTATAAAATAAATAAATACCTAAGTATACTAAGTATACTTACTAAAATAATACTATTAAATATATAATATATTTTTAGTAAATATAATTAAACTATAGAATAATTAATAAAGAGAAAGTAATTCTTAATTAGTACTCTTAGAGTTTAAAAATAAGCTAAAAGAGTAAAAGGTAAAAGAAGTTATTACTATATAAGGACTACTAAAAGATTAAAAATACTTAGTAAAATAGGTAAGCTAACTAGTTAAGTATAATATATAAAAACTAAAGATATACCTTTAAAATATATAATAAAAGGTAACTATATATAAGAAGTATACTAAGAAAATATATAAAAAATAAAATAATTAGTAAATAAATAGATATATCTTAATAATAATAAAAAAATAAAAACTAACTTATAAACCCCTTAGTAAAAATAACTAACTACTACCTTCTTTAATAAATAAATAAAAAGTAAAGTATAAAAGAATTAATAGTAAAAAGTTACTAAAGATAATTATTTATCTCTTTATTTAAAGTTATATTAGTTAGCTTTAGTTTTTTTAACTATTATTTTTACCTCCCTCTTAAGCTAATTATATTTCTTTAACTATACTTAGTTAATTTTCTTAATACTAAGAATATAAACCTTTATCTTTAAATCCTAATTAGTATTATAAATAACCTCTTACTAATAAATCTTAGTATAAATCTTTATTACTTTTTATAGTTTTTCTTTATATAAATAAAAAAGATATCTAATATATTAAGCTTTAATATCCTAAAAGTAAGTAAAGTAAAAAAATAAAGCTTTATTATTTAGTAAAACTTTATATACTTTATAGGAGTTATACTTAATAAAGTAGTAATAAAAAGCTAAAAAGTAATAATAGGAGGCTTAAAAAGAGTAATAGGTATATATAGAGTAATTATAGAAAAAGCCTTTAAAGCTATAAAAGGTATAAATAATTTAAAGAAACTAAGAGCTATATATAGAGGTATAGGCTTACTAATAGGTAAATACTTATATTTATAAACTAAGAGTATAAAAGTACTTAGGATAGTAATACCTTTACTAAAAAGTAAAGGTAAAATAAAATATAAAGGATTAGTAAATAATAAGCTAATAAAAGGAAACTATTTATAAAAGATAAGTTACTTATTAAAAAGCTTTTTTATAAATAAAAAAGATCTTACTAGGGTAAAGTAAAATACTATAAATACCTTAGGATAAGTTTTATTACTAAACTTAAAATTATTAACTATATATTAAAAAACTATTAACTTAATATAAAGGTTAATAATACTTTATTAAAAGTTAGTAAAGTTAAACTTCTAAGTTTATATAGCTATATAGATATTAGTAAGGTTATAGTATATAGTAAATAAAGGATTTTTATTAAGTAAAGTAATAAAAGGAGTAGTAAGATAAGCCTTAGGAAGGGAAACTAAAAAAAAAAAAAAATTAAGGGTAGCTTAATACTCTTATTACTACTACTAGAAAAGTTACTAGTTTAACCTCTTTAATTTAGGTGTTTACCCTTAAAAAAAGGGGGATTAAAAAAAAAATAATAAGGCTTTTTTTACTAAAGTTCCTTATAATAAGGCTATAAATAAGTAAAGTAAAGTAAGCCTTTTTATTTTATAACTTTAAATAGTAACTATATAACTAGAGGGTAATTTATTATTAGTATTATTAGTATTAGACTTCTCTTTTTAAAAGTTATAGTAATACTTTATAAAAGTAATAATAATACTTAAGCCCCTCTAGGGGGTAATAGTTTTTATACTTTATAAAATAAATATTAAACTAATAATAATAATAAAATAAGTAAAGATTAAATTTTATTAATACTTTTTAACCTTTTAGTAAAAGTTATCTTAGTATAAAAACTTAGTAAAAGTTTTCTTAGTATTCCCCTAAGGTAACTCTTAGTATTAATTAAAACTTAAGATAAATTATTATAAGGTATTTACTTTATTATTATTATAAAGATAAGTAAGTTAAAGGTTTTTAAGTTATTAAAGTATATTAGTTTCTTTATAAAGTATATAGGCCTAGGTATTATTAATTAAGATAACTTAAATTAATAATAGCTTAGTAATAGCTTACTTAGATTAGGATTACTAAGGTTAAATACTTCTTATTAAAAGTAAGTTTTTATAAAATAAGCCTTTATATATTTTACTTACTAAACTATAATAAAAGATTTAAGATATACTTAGTAATAAAAACCTAAGTAAATAAAATAACTTTTATTACTTAGTATATATATTATTATTAAAGAGGAGTAAAATAACTCTCTTACTTTTACTTATAAAAGTAAATAAACTAGTTTTAAGTAACTTAGGTAATACCTATAAGTTTATTAAAAACCTATTAAAAAAAAACTATTAGTAATAACTTAGTAATAAAAAGTTTATAATAACTAATAGTAATATACTATAAAATACTTCTTTTTATTAATAATATATATTATATAATAAGTAGTATAATTACTAATATAATATATTAAGCTTATTAGGTTTTATAATAGCTAGCTAAAATAATAAATATAGGGTATACTACCTTAAAAAAGGTTAAAACCCTTAGCTATATTATATAATATATTTAGTATAAAGGTAATATATACTATAGTAAATATTATAGGTAACCTATTAATAAAGTAAATAAATTAAAAGAAAAAAAAGATAATATTAAAAAAAAAGAAACCTATAAAGATATAGTAATAAATAAATAAAATAAAAAAAAAGTTAATATATTAAGTAAAGAAAAATAGTAAAAGGTTAGTAATATAATAAAAAGAATAAAAGAGAAAAAATAATAACCTTATAACTTATTATAAGATAAAATAGTAAAAAAATAATAATACTATATAACTATAAAAGCTTAAAAGAGTATTACCTAAGAAAAAAAAATAATAATAAAATAAAGTAAAAAGATTTTTTTATTTTTATTTTTAGCTAAATTTTATATAAAATATAACTTTATTTATAATAAATATATAGTAAAAAATAATAAATATAAAAATATAAAGAAACTACTAATAAAAATTATATAATACTTAGATATTAAAAAAAAACTTAAGATATTAGCTAATAGTAATACTATAGTAAAACTACTTATTTAACTAAGTAGTTAAAAGATTAACTAAATTAAGTAACTAAGTTATAGTATACTACTAATAAAGTATAAAAACTTTATTTAGATTAAAAAGCTATTTATAATAGTAAAAGAATACTAATAGAGTATAAATTAAGTTCTTTTTAGGGACTAAGGAGCTAAGGAGGGGGGTAATTATAAAGGGGGTTAATAAAGTAATAGGCTATTAAACCTATTAGGAAAAGTATAGCTAAACGTTAGTAGTTAGTTACTAATAAGGGATAAGAGAAGGCTAAAGTATAGTAACTAGAAGCTTTAGCTAAAAGTCTTATAAGATACTAATACCTATATTCTATACCTTTCCTAGTCTAAGCTTATAGCTATATACCCTTATAAGTAATAGTAAACTAGTGTAGGTGTTAGGGGGTTACTTAGTAATTAGTTAAATAGTTAAAGGTTATTTAGGTAGCTTATATAGCTAGGTTATTAAAGGGAAACAATAATATTAGTCTAAGAGTTAGTAGGGCTAAGTTATAAGTTAATTACTAAAGAGCTATAGAAGTCTATCCTAGAGTATATCTTAGTTTATCCTATATATAAGTCCTATTTCTAGAGTCTATATCCTTAGTATATAGCTCCTATATTACTAAGAGATAGCACCTATATACTAAGTATATAGCTTCTATATTTCTTATATATAGATTTAATCTTATCTTATTGTTATGTGACTTATACTATAGTTTTTCTGTTCTAGGGGAGTTATCCTTCTGCGTTGTCCTGTTAGTCTTTCTGTTCCTTATAAGATGCTGCGTTACCTATGCTTCTAGGCCTTTAGTGGGGCTAGCGTTACCTATAACTTGTTAAGTTATAATACTTTATAATACTTTTAATAGTTATAGCTTTTATAATATAGTCTTAAAAATAAAGAATAACTTTAAAATAGAAAAGGTATACTAGTTAAACCTTATAAAGCTTTAATAGACTAACTTTATAATTATTATATATAATAACCTTAATAAAATAAAAGCTAAGGTATTAAAGCTACTTATTAAGAAGATTATAACTTTTCTCTACTCTATTATAAGAATTAGTATACCCTTAGATATAGTACTTTATAATATACTATTTAGCTTCTACTAGGGAGTAGAAAAATACTCCCTTATATTATTTAGCCTAGTAATAACCTTTATAGGTAAATATATATAACTCTACTTTATTATTAGTAATATAGCTTAGTTTAAATAATAACTTTAATAGTACCCTATAGAGATAAAGAACTTTAACTTTAAGGGTAATAATATATACTAAACTAACTATACTTATAATAGATAAAGTAGTTACTAGTAGAGGTATATATAGTAATACTTACTATAGCTATTATAATAGTAGTAATAGCCTAAAGTATACCTTTAACTATAACTAATAATAAAGGCCTAATAAGAATAATAACTTAAAGAAATACTTTATTTATAATAAATAAAGATATTAGTTAACTAAATACTTTAAGAATAAAAGATAATAATTATTCTAAAGATATAAAGACTAATACCTTTCTAAAATATTATATAAAAACTTCTATTAATTTATTATTAACTATAAAAGGCTTAAGCTACTTAACTCTAATAACAAGAATTATAAGAAAAAGAATAATAATAATAAATTTAGTATAGTATTCTTTATATTTATAATCTTTTTTAGTTTAGCTACTAGTAATAGTTTAACTCTCTTTTTTACTCTTTAAAACTAATTAACCTTATACTTTATTATAAAGAAGGACTTTTAAGGGAAAATAGCTAATATAACTTACTAAAAACCCTTAAATATCTTTACTTTTAAAAACTAGTATTTATTTATAGTATTTTAGGTTATTATATTAGACTTTAGTATAGTAAAATACTTAACTATTAAGTTTAATTAATACTTTATACTATAATACTTTCTTAATAGAAATCTTACTATAGATAATACTAACGCTAGGTAGGTAAAAGTCTACTTTAGTAACAGTAAATATTTTATCTTAAGAGAAACTATTAATATTAATATATTTCTAAGTACTTTTACTTTTTATATAATACCTATAAATACTTCTTTTTTACTTTATCTTATAAATAAAAACTATAAAGGTATTAAGTTTAATAACTTTACTAAGAAACTTATTTAAAGTAAAAATATAATACCTATTATCTATAAATAGGGCTATATATAAATACTACTAAATTAACTAATATAAAGTATAGTCTAGTATTATCTTATAAAGCCTAAGTTATAATAGATTTATTATTATTTTAAGTACCTTTTTATTTAATAACTCTACTAACTATTATAAAAGTCTAAAAATAAAACTAAGGTTACTATCCTTAAAAAGATTACTAAGGTATATTATTAATACTAGATAAATATTAAAATACTTAGGAGGTTTAAGTTTACTATAAAAGATAATTATAACTTTAACTATAAGGTTCTTATTAATATAATATATATTAATAAAAACTACTTTATTTTTTATATTATTAATATAGTAATATTCTTTTAAGTAGTAAGGTTTTTAAAGAACTTTATAGTAAAGTATATATAAAAGATACTTTATATATACTAAATTAATACATATTTTAGCTTACTTAATTAAATTATTATAAATATAGGCTTTAACTTTTATTTAGATACCTTTAAGAGGTCTATATAGTCCTTTTCTATTAATATAAAAGGGATACTAATTAAAGTATATTATAGTATTAGTAAAGTTAAATAATACTATACTTTTTTTAATATATTTATAAGATACTTTATATTAAAGGGATTATACCTAAAGTAGCCTTTTAGTTAGCTATCAAAGTAGTTAATAATACTATTAGTCTAGATAGTTTTATCTTTATACTATTAGTCTTTAGCGTTTACCTATAAATCTCAGACTTTTTACCTCTATTACCTACTATAATAAAAAGAGTAAAAGTAGTAAAAAAGGTAATAGAGGTAGTATAATAGATCTATATAAAGTACTAAGTTAATAAAGTAATAGCTATATATAATAGCCTAGATACTTCTAAGACTATTATAGTTTTACTTTAATTAATAGTCTAAGTTTATTATAAAAAAAAGGTTATTAAAAAACCTTTTATTTTATTATAAATAATAAAACTAAGTATATTATTAATATTTTTTATAACTTATAAACTTTTTAGACTACTATAGTTAAGCTATATTATTATACCTTTTTATAAAAAAACCCTCTAGAGAGTAATAATAAAAAAAGCCCTCTACAGAGTAATAGTAATAAAGTTAGTCTTTTAAATAATAATACTAGTAATAATAATAAAGATAAGCTTATAGCTATACCTATTAAAGGAGTAAGAGATACTATAATTATTAATATTAGCCTAAGGTAAAGACTAAGATACCTATACTACTAAAACTACTTCTTTAATAAAATAAGTCTTTACTTTACCCTAGTTATAACCTATAAAGTAATTATTTTTATCTTTTTATATATCTTTATAATAATAATAAAAAAGTTAATTAACTACTCTCTTTTAACCTATATAAAAAGAGTATTATTATAACCCTTAGATTACTTTTTTAGTACTTTTATAAGGTTAAGATTAATAGTTTAATTAACTATAAAGTCTTTAAGTTTATTTAATTTAATAAAGCCTTTTATATTAGATTTTAAATCTTTATATTATATATAGTAAATAAAGTTAAAGGTAAAAATAAGATACTATATAAGAAGTTTTACTTTATAATCTAAAGTTATATAGATAATAGTAAAGAGGCTATCTTTACTTAATTTCTAACTATATAATATACTAGCTAGTAGTTAATACTTATAATAACTATAATAATACTTTAATTATATAGATTTACTTTATAGCTAAGGATATTACCTAGGTATCCCCTTAATTAACTATATAGTTTTATAAATTATCTTAGTATACCTTTTACTATAGATTTAGTATCTTTACTCTATAAATACTATTATATAAGTAATTTAGTTACTCTATAAGATTATAGAGGCTAGTATATACTAGTAAGTAATATATAGTTACTATTATAAAAAAAAGCTTTAAATAGAGACTTTAACTTATAACTTATATTTACTTATCTCTAAGATAAGTAACTTAAACTTTAAGGTAATAAAAATATAAATTAATAATATTCTAGGCTTCTTAGATAAGGTATTTACTACTTATAAAAATAAAAAGCTTATAAAAGTAAACTTTATAGTTAAGCTAAAGAAAACCTTTACTATTAATAGCCTTTTTATATTTAATAGTAGAGTAGTTTTACTAACTATTAATAGCTTATTAGTCTTTAAATAAAAAGACTAAAGTAAAAACCTTTAACTTATAAAAGTTATTAGTTTAACTATAGTTATTAAAAGGGGATTTCTTAGTCTAATTAATATAGTCTTATACCTTACTACTATTTATATATAAGTAGTAAATAATAGTATAGTTATAGTATAGTAAATTTATTCTAAAGGAGAGCTACTAGAAGACTATTTTTTAAAGGTAGAGGATTCTACTATAAGCAGTAAGTTATATAACTATATATAACCTATTATCTTTCCTCTATATCTTAACACTAGTAACTTTTTCTTTTTATAAAAATATCTACCTCTCCCTTTTCCTCTAAAATATTTAAAAATATAATAAAAATAGAAGCCTAAAAAAATTTTTTTTTTTAAGTTATATACTTAGAAAAACTATTCTTCCTCTATAGTTAATTAATAAGTTCTTAGTATAGTCTTATACCTTCTTAAATATAAGGTATTTCTCCTTAGCTATAGCTATTAGAGGTATATTTACTTATTAAAAAAACTTAACTACTATTAGCTAGTACTTTATAAATAATATATATTTACTTATATTTTTTCTTTATATATATATTTATACTTATCTATCTTTATATTTATATTTATATTATTTATCTCTCTATATATATCTTAGTTTTATTAGTTATAATAAGGTTTTTAAAAAGTTAATTTAAAAATAACTTTATAAGTTTATTTACTAAGTTATCTTCTCTACTAATCTATTATACTTTATATAGCTTTTTTTTATATAACTAATAGAGGGCTATAATATTAATTATAAGGTACTTCTTTTATATAGTACTAAGTTTAATAAGGTATTTATAAAAAGAGTATAAGTTAGTAAATATAACTATAGGGATTATAAGTACTCTTAGTTTATTAATAATTATAGTAAGGGTAATAAAGATAGTATAAGCTATATTAATCCCTATAATTATACTATATACTTTATTAATAAAAATACTATAGGTAACTTACTTTAACTTAGTTAATAAAAAATAAATAATATTATATTTTATAGTTAACTTATTAATATTAGTATTAATAAGCTTATTAATAAGTATAATAAAAAAACTTAACTATAAAGTTATATTATAGTTATTAGTAAATAAGCTATTTATAAAAATAAATAGCTTAGTAGTAGTTAAGTAAAATAAATTAAAGGCTATAGTTAAGTAAGTTTATTTACTACTTTAATTAATAATTAAGTACCTTAATAGCCTTATTATTAAGGTCTTTATACTAGGCTATAGTAAATAAATTAAAGTAGGCCTCTAGTTAATAAATAAGGGTAATATATACTCTATAAGTATATTACTTAATATAGTTTTTTTTTATAGTAAGTTTAGTTAAGTTAATAAGTTATAACTTTTTTCCTTACCCCTTTTAGTATAGAGTAATTAATCTATTAGTAGAATTAATTATAATAATACTACTATAAAAGGTTAGTAGCTTATTAGGTTTAAGGAAGGTCTTTACCTTACTTAGTAAAGAGTTTTATATTAGTAAGCTCTTAATCCTCTTAGTTAAAAGATTAGGTTATAGTAAGTCTAAGGGTATTATTAGTCTATATATTAATTAAGGTAAATTCTAGGTTTATTAGAAATAATAAGAGTAAATAGGGGTTATATAAGGTTATTACTATATTAAGGTTAACCTTATAATAGGTATTATAAGTAACCTACTAGTAGATACCTACCTCTATAAGCCTATAAAATAGTTATTAAATAATTATAATAAATCCCTTAGGGTAAAGATAGTAGATCTTAGTTAAAAAAAGGGTATAAATTAGTCTCTTAAGTATATTAGTTAACTAAGTATAAGCTTAGGTAATATTATAGATCTATATAACTAAACCTTATTAAATTAGTAATAGTATAATTATAAGAATTAATTATTAACTTATATACTAAATAGTAAGGGACTAAATAAGGATTTTTTTTTTACTATTATTAAAGTAACTTTATATAATAAGGTATAATTTTTTATATAGCTTTTTATAAATATCTTTAACCTTATAAATTATATAAAACTTAAAGATATAACTAGTATACTCCTTAGGGTTATATTAAAAAACTTTAAAGATACTATAGTTAATATAGCCTTAGTACTTCTTAGTAGTTAACTCTTTAAAAAGCTAACTTAGAGTAATAATAACTCCCTAGGTATATAAGGTAGTAGTAAGCTTTATAGCCTCTTACTCTTTTAATAATAAGAAAGTATAGTAATTATTATTAGTCTTAGGTAGAAGTATAGTATTAGTTATAAACTTAACCTATAAGTACTTTATACTTTTAAACTAGGTTTTATAGTATAGTAGTAATAAAGGTATAGTTACCTCTTTACTATTAGAGGTAAAAATAAATACTACTATATCTATAGTAGTTTTTTTATTAGCTATATTATTATTATTATTATTATTATAAGAGGTAAAATACTCTTTCTTAACTATAGTAAGCTTATTTTTATTATTCTTTATTATAAAGGATACTTAGAAAGTAACCTTAATATTACTATATAATACTACTTTCTAGAATAAGGTTATATTTAAATTAAGGTATAAAGTAGTATTTAGAAACGCCTCTCTTTAGAACCCTTAGGAGAGAATTAAGCTACTTTTAAACTAATAAATTACCCCCTATATAAGATCCCCTTTATAATAGTTATAAGCCTAGCTCTAACTTAATTATAAGTATTATAATCCCCTCTATTATAAAAAAGGGTCTTATATAGAAAATCCTTTCTAAAAATTACTTTTTCTTTATATATTTATACTTTAAGTTATAATAATTACTATATACTAAAAACTATTTTATAAGGCTACTACTTAACCTTACCTTTATTACTATATTCTTAGATATATTAATTAGTCTACTAAGTAACTAAAAGCTATAAGGATTAGCTACTATATATAAAGACTAATTTTTATAGTTTATAGTACTTTACTTCTTAGTAACTACCTAAAATATCTAGTATTTTATTAATTTAGATAAATATAAAGAACTACTATAATACTTAGGAGACCTTTCTTTTATTAAATACCTTAAAGAGTAAAATAATAAGTAAATAGCTAATTATTAATAGACTATTTATATTTAGGATACTTTCCTTATAGAGAAAAAGACTAATAGTAATAAGCTAGTAAAACTTAAGGACTTAATAGCTAATAATAAAGCTATAAAGAATAACTAGTTAGTTATAATAAAGGATACCTTATTAAAGAAACTCTATATTTATAAATAATAAAAAGTAAATAATCTTTTAACCTTTTAAGTTAACTTTACTATTATAAAAGATATTATAAGTAGTATATAGATATAGCTCCTTAATAATAGAAATAACTTTATACTTTAAGTAATAATTTAAACTCTTTAAAGATAATATACTTCCCCCTATAATAGTATAAGTAAATTTATATATAAAAAATATAATAAGATTTCTTTTTATACTACTTTAACTAAAGATCTTATAAAATAATATATAGACTAGTAATATATATTTATAATAGCTAAGGCCTTTAAGATCTCTAAGATTAAAGGTACCCTTATAATTAAGATATTCCTATATATAGTTAAGTAATAAATAGTACCCTTATAGGTATTAAGTAAGCTAAATACTATCTTAAAAATTAAGCTTCTTAGAGGAACCCCTTTAACCCTAAGAAACTATAGAGACTTACTTAGCTAAATTATCCTTATAATTCTACTAAGAACCTATAAAGTAATAGGGGTATATATAACCTTTATTAATAGACTAAAGCCTTTAGTTAATAAAAAATAATATTATAAATACCTCTATAAGAAGTTAAATTATATATAGACTTTAAATATATATAGAATTATTAAATATATACTTTATAGTAAATTAAGTATCCTAAAATATAAACCTAAAGATATACTCTTAAAGAAGATTAATACTAAATTAGCTAAACCTATATAAAGTAAACTCTATAATAAGCTAAAAAAGAAGGGATAAATAAAGAGAAAACCCTTAAAAATAACCCTTATAAAACCCTCTTATTTACCTTTAATAATTATTATAGTAATAATTAACCTAAATACCCTTATAAAGGCTACCTTAAAAATAGACTTATTTACTCTTAGAGTATTCTTAACCTTAATTATAGGCTACTATTTATTTAGTAAAAGTATAGTTTATAATAATTATAAAAGACTTTATATTATAAATAATAAGTTACTTCTTAAGCTTAGATCTTTTAAGATAAACTTTAGTAATACTAATATAAAAGTAGGCTTTATATTATATTTAGTTAAGGGTTATAGTAGATATATAATAAAGGGTTTACTATATAAAGCTAATAGACTAGCTATACTAAACTTTATTTTAAAAAATATTACCTTTATTCTAGGTTTTTATATTAATATTACTTTAGAGTAACTTATTTATAAAATAGGTAGATAGTACTCTTATTAGGATATAGAGGAAGGATAGTAGGTTATATGTAATTACGTGACTCACCGCCCATAGCAGAATCCTTACCTTTAACAAATAGTTTATTAGTAGCTCTCCTTTAAGAATAGATAAACTATGCTATAACTATACTATTATTTACCCCCTATGTATATAAATAGTAGTAAGGTATAAGATATATTAACTAGACTAGGATATCCCCTTTTTATAACTATAGTTAAACTAATATTAATTAATAGTTAGATTTTTTAACTATAGATTAATAAGGTTTACTATATATTAACTTTACCTCTCTTACTACCTTATCTATTATAAAAGTTTATAACTAATAAGCGTTAATAGAGATTTCTTTATCTCCTTAGTTTATTACTATAAAAGTTATATAATAAGTTACTATTAAAAATCCTTAATAATTAACCTATCCTATTATAACTACTATAATAACTACTAATAATAACGTAAACCTATAAGAGTTATAGTAACTATTAGTCCCTATATTAATAAGGATATACGTTAACTACGCCTACTTTAGCGTTAACCTCCTTCTTAATAAGAAAAGCCCTATAAAGGTATCTTTATACCTCGCCTATTAGATAGCTATCCAGAAAGAAGAAGATCTCTATAGTTAAGATCTATAGAAAGCCTATTACTATAAGTTTAAGGATTAGTCTATTAAGCTATTCTCTATAGCTAACCTAAAGGTATTAGGTATTTTTTATAACTTCTTTCTTTATTAAGAAGTCTTTTTCTCTAAGGATAGTAAACCTATTACTCTTAAGCTTATTAACGTTATTAAGTAGGATTATTTTTACCTATAGACTAATAAAAAAATAGAAGCCCTATACACTAAGTCTAGCTAATTTAATAACCTTATTAATTATTATAAGGGATTTATTTATAACCTCTAATATAAATATATTAGCCTAGAGTAATAATATTAGTTATAAATATAGTTATACTTATAGAGTAGTTAATTATAAAGTAGTTAATTATAGTATACTATAATAGAGATTAAGTAGTAGCTTACTATAAGTTAACTAATATATAGTTATTTAGTATTTAAATAACTAATTATAATATTTTTACTATTTTAACTACCTAGAGTACTATTAGTATAGTTTAAACCTTAGTACCCTATTATTCTTCTACTAAGTCTACTAATAAAATAAAATAGTTTAACTATAAGACCTATTTAACTACTACTTTATTATTTAGTTATTAATATAGATAAAGCTAAGGATTACTATTAAGTAGTAATATTAGCTATACCTTATAACTTTACCTCCTATTAACCTATAAAACCTCTATCTCTAGCGCTATAGCCTACGCTATATTAACTAATTAACTTTATAAAGTTACTAACTAATAATATAAAATATAATAGTAAATAGTATAATATCTTTAATATAAAGTTAAGTATCTTTATAGATAACTATAGTAAGGTTAATATTTATACCTACTAGTTAGCTTTTACCTTTTTACTAATACTTTATAGTAAGGCTACTATCTTTTATTATTAATATATTTATACTACTAGTATTAAGGATTTTACTACTATAATTAACCTTATTAAAAATTACTTTAAGAATACTAAAGTAACTTAAGCTTACCTTATAAAGTAGTATAAGACTACTTTCTTTTATCTTATATATAATAGCCCTAATAAGAGTAAGCTATAAATACTTAAAATACTAATTAATAAACTTATAATTACTTAGTATACTTTATCTAAAAACTTCTATAGTAATAAGGTTTTTAAGATATAACTTTTAAATATATATATAAATATATAAGAGTATAAACTCTACTTATTTAGCCTAGTATTTATACTTAAGGGTATTACTAACTAGTTATATTTATCTATAGGTACTATAGTCTAATAAG
Organism: Colletotrichum falcatum; assembly: GCA_019425465.1. Classification (NCBI taxonomy): domain Eukaryota; kingdom Fungi; phylum Ascomycota; class Sordariomycetes; order Glomerellales; family Glomerellaceae; genus Colletotrichum; species Colletotrichum falcatum. The sequence goes on along the minus strand of SWKJ01000101.1, from coordinate 382,722 downwards.
AGTAAGCTACCTATTACCTCTCTAGCTAGCTTATTAAGCCTAATAAATAGTATTAGGTTAACTATACTTACTATAGCTAAAGATATAATAACTAATTTAATAGTAATAATAATAGTAGTATTTACCTATTTAACTATAAACCTCCTTATTCTTATTAAGGTAACCTTAGTAATAAGAAATACTATATCTATTATAAGACTAGTTATTAGTTAAGTAAGTATACTACTAATAAGTAATAAGAAGTATATAACTAATTTAAAGCTAATTAGTATATTTAAGATACTCTATATACTATATATTAATAGTACTTTACTTTCTTTACTATATATAAAGGATTAGCTTTTATACTTACTACTAATAGTATTAAGACTAGTAATAATAAAGACTTCTACTATTACTTTTAAGAACTTATAGTTAGTAATAATAATAATAATAATAAAGGACTACTAAATAATTTATTTTTTACTACTACTATATTCTTTAGTACTACTTCCCTTAATAGGAATATTCTTACTACTAACCTTATAGATTAATCTATTAACTATTAGCTTACTAAAGTTAACTTATATAATAATACTATAAAGACTTCTATAACTATATTTACCCTTAAGATATATTTAGTAGAGGCCTTTTAAGGTATTTTACCTAATATAAAAGCTTTAATATATTTAATAGTAAGTTACTTTTAAGCCTTAACTCTATAAAAGATCTAACTATATATAGTTATTAATAATACTAGTAAGGGCTAAACTAATATTAGATTTAGTAATAGTAATATAATACTATTAATTAGTACTATTATAGTTACTATACCCTTTAGGTTTATTACTTTTTATATAGTACTAACTAATACCTTATTTTTCTTTTACTTAGCTAATATAGACTAATTACTTATCTACTTTAATAACCTTACTAATATACTTTAGTAAGGTAACATTATTATACTTATTATCTAAAAATAGGGATACTTATAGATACTACTTAGACTACCTAAGTAAAACTTAGTAGATAATTATCTTACTATTACTAAACTTTAGTAACTTTATTATTATTTTAGGTATTTATTAATTTAATAACTTTATAAGGTTCTTTATAATATAGGCTATAATAATATTAAGATAAAGGTAATTAAAAAATTTACTAAGTACTATAAGTACTATTAATTCTATAGTAGTATTTCTTTTTATTTTTAATTTACTCTATATAATAAGTACTACTTTAATTATAAGGTTATTATTAATATTATATACCTTAATAGTAATAAGCTAGTTCTTTATATAATTAACTTATTTACTATATTTAATATAGCCTACTTTCTCTATAATATATCTACTAAGACTATATAGAAAGTAATCTACCTCTACTAAATTAATATATACTAAGGTCTACTTAACTTTATTACTATAAACACTAAGTATAACTTTATATTTATAGAGTTTAATTATAAGGCTTAGGTAATAGGTATTTAAGTTAAAATTATACTAGTTAAAGTATATTATAGTATTAGAAAAGTTAAGAGATACTATACTATTCTCTATTATACTTATAATATTATTAGAAAAAAGTACCTTAGTATCTTATATAAGTTAGTACTTTAGATAGTAGTAAAGGCTATTAATAATACTATAAGACCTAATAGTATTATCTTAACCCTTTTTATTTTTAGTATTTACTCCTATATAATAACTAAGTTACTACTTTTATTTAATATTATTTAATATATAGCTACTATATATAAGGCTAGTAATAACCTCTATAAGTACTTTATAACTTAATAAGTTAATAAAGTATTAAATATATATAATAGCCTTATTATTACTATACTAAAAAAACTATTAATTAGTAGCTATATCTATATTTAGTATAAAAAAGGTAGTTAGTTTAAACTATATAAACTTCTCTCTATTAATAATAAGAATTATACTATTAATATTAATAGCTTATATACCTTTTAATTTACTTTTATTAAACCCTTTTATAATAAAAATAATAAAAATAAGCTTACTATAGTTAGTAAAGAGTAGTTTACTTTTAATAATAATAATAATAATAATATAGCTAGTAAAAAAACTACTATAAATATAGTAGTACTTATTTTTACCTCTAATAGTAAAGAGGTAACTATACCTCTATTACTACTATACTATAAGACTTAGTTTAAAGGTATAAAGTACTTATAGGTTAAGTTTATAGCTAATATTATACTCCTACCTAAGACTAATAGTAATTACTATACTTTCTTATTACTAAAGGAGTAGGAGGCTATAAAGCTTACTACTACTTTATATACCTAGGGAGTTATTATTACTCTTAGTTAGCTCTTTAAAGAGTTAACTACTAAGGAATACTAAGGTTTTATTAACTATAGTATTTTTAAAGTTATTTAATATAACCTTAAAGAATATATTAGTTATATTTTTAAGTTTTATATAGTTTATAAAGTTAAAAATATTAATAAAAAGCTATATAAGAAATTATATTTTATTATATAAAGTTACTTTAATAATAAAAATAAAATCCTTATTTAGTTTTTTACTATTAAGTATATAAGTTAATAATTAATTCTTATAATTATACTATTACTAATTTAATAGGGTTTAGTTATATAGATTTATAATATTACCTAAGCCTATACTTAGTTAGCTAATATACTTAAGAGACTAATTTATACCCTTCTTTTAACTAAGATCTACTATCTTTACCCTAAGGGATCTATTATAATTATTTAATAACTACTTTATAGGCTTATAAAAGTAAGTACCTACTAGTAGGTTACTTATAGTACCTATTATAAGGTTAATCTTAATATAGTAATAACCTTATATAACCTTTATTTACTCTTATTATTTTTAATTAACTTAGAATTTACTTTAATTAGTATATAGACTAATAATACCCTTAGACTTATTATAACTTAATTCTTTAACTAAGAGGATTAAAAGCTTACTAATATAAAACTTTTTACTAAGGTAAAAACCTTCCTTAGACCTAATTAGCTACTAACCTTTAATAGTAGTATTATTATAATTAACTCTACTAATAGATTAATTACTTTATACTAAAAAGGCTAAAGGAAAAAGCTATAACTTATTAACTTAACTATACCTACTAAAAAAAAGACTACGTTTAGTAATATACTTATAAAGTATATATTACCTTTATTTATTAACTAGAGGCCTACTTTAATTTATCTACTATAGCCTAATATAAAGACCCTAATAATAAGTCTATTAAAGTACTTAATTATTAATTAAAATAGTAGATAAACTTACTTAACTATAGCCTTTAATTTATTTTACTTAACTTAACTACTATTAAGCTCTTTATTTTTATAGATAGCTTATTTACTAATAACTATAATATATTTTCTTAGTTAGGTTTTTTTATTATATTTACTAATAAGTTTATTAATAGTAATATTAATAAGCTTACTATTAAAGGTAATATTATTTATTTTTTATTAACTAAATTAAAGTAAGTTACCTATAGTATTTTTATTAGTAAAGTATATAGTATAGTTATAGGAGTTAATATAACTTATACTATCTTTATTACCCTTACTATAGTTACTAATAAACTAAGAATACCTATAATCCCTATAGTTATACTTATTAACTTATACTCTCTCTATAAGTACTTTATTAAACTAAGTACTATATAAAAAAGTACCTTATAATTAATATTATAGCCCTCTATTAGTTATACAAAAAAAAAGCTTTATAAAGTATAATAAATTAGTAGAGAAGATAACTTAGTAGATAGACTTATAAAGTTATCCTTAAACTAATCTCTTAAGAACCTTATTATAACTAATAAAACTAAGATATATATAGAGTAATAAGTAATATAAATATAAATATAAGATAAATAGGTATAGATATAAATATAAGGGAAGGATATAGGTAAATATATATTATTTATAGGGTATTAGCTAATAGTAGTTAAGTCCTTTTAATAAGTAAATATACCTTTAATAGCTATAGCTAAAGAGAAACGCCTTATATTTAAGAAGGTATAAGACTACGCTAGGAACCTATTAATTAACTATAGAGGACAAATAGTTTTTCTAAGTATATAATCTAAAAAAGTATAATATTTTTTAGGCTTCTATTTTTATTATATTTTTAGATATTTTAGAAGAAAAGAGAGAGGTAGCTATTTTTATAAAAAGAAAAAGTTACTAGTGTTAGGATATAGAGGAAGGATAGTAGGTTATATATAATTATGTAACTTACTACCTATAGTAGAATCCTTACCTTTAATAAATAGTCTATTAGTAGCTCTCCTTTAAGAATAGATAAACTACACTATAACTATACTATTATTTACCCCCTACGTATATAAATAGTAGTAAGGTGTAAGATATATTAACTAGACTAAGATATTCCCTTTTTATAACTATAGTTAAACTAATAACTCTAAATATAACTATATACTTTAATTTAGTACTATAGAAAATAGTATTATATTAAGATAGTTATAAACTAAAGGTAATATTATTTTTCTTAAATATAAGCTTATTTTATTATACTAGAATTCTTATTATAAAGCGATCTCTTATAGCTTTATAATAGTAGTTAATACCTAAGTCTTTATAATAATATATTAAAAATTATAATATATACCTATAGACTAAAGTAATAATACTTATCTTTAGTACTTATATACTAGTTACCTTAGTCTTAAAGCTTTCTTAAGACTCTTAATTAATACTTAGGGGGTAAAAATTAAGGGATTAACTTATATTAAGTATAAGTATTCTATAGTTACCTATATAAGCAAAGTTATTTTAAGATAAATATTTAAAAACCAATTAATATACTTATACTATAGGATATTATAGGATCTCTTTAACTTCTTAACTAGGTTTAACTAATTAAAGTAGTTACTTATAATAAGAGATAAATATATATTTTATCTCTTTAGCATAGTACTCTTAGGTAAAATATATAAGGATATTTTCCTTATATTATATATATTTATTATATAGGTCTCTTAGTAATAAAGTATAAATATCTATAAGATTTATTAAGATAAAGATATATTAGTTATTAGTATAAAAGGTAAAATAAAGTATAAGAAGTAGGCTAAAGAGCTTAAAATTAATATAAAGCTCCTACTACTAAATATAAAAAAGCTTATAGGTAGTAGTAAGAGAGTAGGTTAAGAAATTATTATTAATATAGTAAAAATACTCTCTTTATTAAGCCTACTATATAAACTATAGCCTAAAGTAATACTTATAGTAATTTATATATATAATATAAGCCTTCTTTAATACTATAACTAAATAATACTTATTAAGAAAAAAGAGGTATAGTTTAAATAGTATTTTTACTAGTAGGTACTAGTATATATAGTAGTATTATAATATAACCTCTACCCTTATTAGGGATATATATATATATATAGTTATAAAGCCTACCTATTAAAGGGTAACTATAAGAAAGAATTTTAAAAAAGATAATTTAAAGTTAATCTAAGGGGATATATTAAATATTTAGTAAAATATATATAAAATATATATAACCTATATAGAATCTAGGTATCTTTACTTTAGTATATAATTATTATTTATAATATATACTTTAATAAAATAAAGTTTATCTTAACACTAAATAAAAAAATTAATATAATTACTAAATAAAAAACATAAGGGATAGGTAATATTATTTAAGATACTAAGTATAAATAAAATATATTAATAAATATACTAAAGGTAATAAATAAAATAATAGAGATACTAAATATAATAATTATAATACTATAAGTATAAACTCCCTTAAATATAGATATTAAGAAAAATACTTAAGATATTAAGTAACTTAATTAAGGTATTATAAAATAAAGAGAAAAAGGGGTTTAAACTCCTAAAATAATACTAATACTTAGTAATTTAAATACTAAGGTTATATTTAATAAAAGTAACCTAAGCTATAAGGTATTTAATTAAGATTAAGTAGTAAAACCTTAATATAAGGGGGATAATGTTACTATAAAAATAAAATAACTAATATACTTTAACTTATAGAGAGCCTAATAAGCTACTATATAACTAAATAATACTTAGTATTTTAAAGGAACCTTAAAAGCTTAAAATAATATATAGCTATATAATTAAATTACTAATTTAATTTAAGAAAAGTAAAGCTAAATAATAAAAATAAGCTAGTAGTAATAATAACTACCTAAAAAACTAAGTATAATCTTATATAGTAAATAAAAATACTATCTAAGTATAAGCTACCCCTTTATAAACTTAGAGTATAAATCTAATATAAAGTAAGCCTTTTTTTAGCTTTTAGTTAAAAGTAAAAATAATACTTTAATAAGTTTTTTAATATTTACTTTAATAATTAAGAAAAAGTAATAAAAAAATCTAATATTAGCTACTATATAGTCTATAAAATTATATATATAGTAATATATAAAGTAATAACCTAATAAATAATCTAAGTATTTAATAAGTAGAACTATTATTAAGAGAACTTTTTATATATACCTCTAATATAATATAAGCTTAAGAAGCTCCTAGTAAGTATTTAAAAGATACTTAATATAGTAATAAATATTAAGATAGCTAAACTTAGGTATCTTAAGGTATTTATATATATTAATAATTTAAATACTTTACTAAAAATAAAGCTATTACTACTAAAGTAAGTATAAATATATAAGTAAAATCCTAAAGGGTTTCTTAAATACTATAAAGCTTAACTAGTTACCTAAGGGAGTATATAAAAGAAAAATCCCCTCTTAAAGATATATATAGTAACTTTTATAATATAAACCTTTTATATAGTAATAGTAATTACTACTTAATTTAACTGTAAAGTAAAATAATTTAATATTATAAATATATTTTTAAATATAAAATAAGATCTCTTTAATAAATTAATTTATTATTAGCTTTTAGAGGGATACTAAGATAAAAGTAAACTTATATTAATTATATAAGCCTTATATAGTTTTTATAATACCTCTTTTCTTTAGTTTAAAGAGTTCTTAAAAATACTTAAGTTACTATAAGGGTATATAGCTATAAGCTTAGACTAAGAAAGGTATAGAATATAGGTATTAGTATCTTATAAGACTTTTAGCTAAAGCTTCTAGTTACTATACTTTAGCCTTCTCTTATCCCTTGTTAGTAACTAGCTACTAACGTTAAGCTATACTTTTCCTAATAGGTTTAATAGCCTATTATTTTATTAACCCCCTTTATAATTACCCCCCTCCTTAGCTCCTTAGTCCCTAAAAAGTATTTAATTTATATTTTATTAGTATCTTTTTACTATTATAAATAGCTTTTTAATTTAAGTAAAGTTTTTATACTTTATTAGTAGTATACTATAGCTTAGCTACTTAATTTAGCTAATTTATTAACTACTTAGTTAAATAAATAGTTTTACTATAGTATTACTATTAGCTAATATTTTAAGTTTTTTTTTAGTCTCTAAGTATTATATAATTACTATTAGTAGTTTTTTTATAGTTTTATATTTACTATTTTTTATTATATATTTACTATAAATAAAGTTATATTTTAAATAGGATCTAACTAAAAATAAAAATAAAAAGAATCTTTTTACTTTACTTTATTATTATTCTCTTTTTTCTTAGGTAATAGTACTCTAAGCTTTTATAGTTATATAGTATTATTATTTTTATACTTTTTTATCTTATAATAAGTTATAAGGTTATTATTTTTTCTCTTTTATTTTTTTTTATTATATTACTAACCCTTTAGTACTTTTTTTTACTTAATATATTAACTTTATTTTTATTTTATCTATTTATTATTATATTTTTATAAGTTTCTTTTTTTTTATTTTTTATTTTTAATATTATTATTTTTTTTCTCTTAATTTACTTACTTTATTAATAGGTTATTAATAATATCTACTATAATATATATTACCTTTATACTAAATATACTATATAATATAGCTAAGGGTTTTAACTTTCTTTAGGGTAGTATACCCTATATTTATTATCTTAGCTAACTATTATAAAACCTAATAAGCTTAGTATATTATACTAATAATTATATTACTTATTATATAGTATATATTATTAATAAAAAAATATTTTATAGTATATTACTATTAGTTATTATAAATTTCTTATTATTAAGTTATTACTAATAGGTTTTTAATAAACTTATAAATACTACCTAAGTTACTTAAAACTAGTTTATTTACTTTTATAAGTAAAAGTAAAAGGGTTATTTTACCTCTCTTTAGTAATAGCATATATACTAAGTAGTAAAAGCTATTTTATTTACTTAGGTCTCTATTACTAAGTATATCTTAGATTCTTTATTATAGTTTAATAAGTAAAATATATAGAGCCTTATTTTATAAAAACTTACTTTTAATAAAGAATACTTAGCCTTAGTAATTTTAATCTAAGTAAGTTATTACTAAGCTATTACTAATTTTATTATTTTAATTAGTAATACCTAAGCTTATATATTCTATAAAGAAGCTAATATACTTTAATAACTTAAAAACCTTTAACCTACCTATCTTTATAATAATAGTAAAATAAATACCCTATAATAATTTATTTTAAGTTTTAATTAATACTAAGAGTTATTTTAGGGGAATACTAAAAAAGCTTTTATTAAGTTTTTATACTAAGATAACTTTTACTAAAAAGTTAAAAAGTATTAATAAAATTTAGTCTTTATTTATCCTATTACTATTATTAGTTTAATACTTATTTTATAAAGTATAAAAACTATTACCCCCTAGAGAGGTTTAAATATTATTACTACTTTTATAAAATACTACTATAACTTTTAAAAAGGGGAGTTTAATACTAATAATACTAATAATAAATTACTTTTTAGTTATATAATTACTACTTAGGGTTATAAAAAAAAAACTTACTTTACTTTACTTATTAGTAGCCTTATTATAGGGAGTTTTACTAAAGAAAGCCTTATTATTTTTTTTTAATTTCCTTTTTTTCTAAGGTAAAAACCTAAATTAAAAAAGTTAAATTAATAACTCTTTTAGTAGTAGTAGTAAAAGTATTAAGCTACCTTTAATTTTTTTTTCCTTTAATTCCCCCTCTTAAGGCTTATTTTACTACTCCTTTTATTATTTTACTTAGTAAAGATCTTTTATTTACTATATATTATAACTTTACTAAGATTTATATAGCTATATAAACTTAAAGGTTTAACTTTATTAACTTTTAGTAAATTATTATTAACTTTTATACTAAATTAAAAGCTTTTTAATATATAGTTAGTAATTTTAAGTTTAGTAATAAAATTTATCTTAAGGTATTTATAGTATTTTACTTTACTTTAGTAAGATTATTTTTACTTATAAAAGAGCTTTTTAATAAATAACTTATTTTTTATAGGTAGTTTCTTTTTATTAGCTTATTATTTATTTATTTTTTATACTTTATTTTACTTTTATTCTTTAATTAAAGTATTACTATCCTAGGTACTTTTATACTCTTAGTTTATAAATATAAGTATCTACCTATTAGTAAGCCTATACCTCTATGTATAGCTTTTAGCTCCTTTAAATTATTTATACCTCCTATAGCTTTAAAAGCCCCTTTAGTAACTACTTTATATATACTTATTACTTCTTTTAAGCCTTTTATTATTACCCCTTAGCCCTTTATTACTACTTTATTAAATATAAGTTTTATAAAGTATATAAAGTTTTACTAAATAATAAAGCTTTATTTTTTTACTTTACTTACTTTTAAGATATTAAAGCCTAATATACTAGATATTTTTTTTACCTATATAAAGAAAAACTATAAGAGAGTAATAAAGATTTATACTAAAATTTATTAGTAAGAGGTTATCTATAATACTAATTAAAATCTAAAAATAAAAGTTTATATTCTAAGTATTAAAAAAACTAATTAGGTATAGTTAAAAAAGTATAATTAGTTTAAGAGGGAAGTAAATATAATAACTAAAGAAACTAAAGTTAATTAATATAACTTTAAGTAAAGAGATAAGTAATTATCTTTAGTAACCTTTTACTATTAATTCTTTTATACTTTACTTTTTATTTATTTATTAGAGAGAGTAATAGTTAATTATCTTTACTAAGGGGTTTATAAGTTAGTTTTTTTTTATTAAAATATACTTATTTATTTATTAATTATTTTATTTTTTATATATTCTCTTAGTATACTTCTTATATATAGCTACCTTTTATTATATATTTTAAAGGTATATCTTTAGTTTTTATATATTATACTTAACTAGCTAGCCTACCTATTTTACTAAGTATTTTTAATCTTTTAGTAGTCCTTATATAGTAATAACTTCTTTTACTTTTTACTTTTTTAGCTTATCTTTAAGCTCTAAGAATACTAATTAAAAATTACTTTTTCTTTACTAATTATTCTATAGTTTAATTATACTTACTAAAAATATATTATATATTTAATAGTATTATTTTAATAAGTATACTTAGTATACTTAAGTATTTATTTATTTTATTATAGTAACTTATATAAAGTAAAGTATTAGTTTTTTATTTTTAAAATAAAAGTTTTTTATTAATAGGCTAATAACTTCTTTATACTTATACTTCTTTAAGATATACTTAGTATTATATCTCTTTACTTATACTTTTATAGCTTTTTACTACTATTATTATACCTTTACTTATAGTTTTATAATATAGCTAACTTATTTTTTTACTCCCTATATAGTTACTTTAACTATTAGTAGTATATATATAATATACCTTAGGTTATAGCTATATAATACCTCTATTAGTAAAAAGCTAATAGTTAAGTATTAGCTATTATTATATATAAATTTAGCCTTAGAGAATTATACTACTTATTAACTAGGTAAGCCTTTAGTATAAGCCTTAAGATATTTCTCTAGGGTTTAATATATTTATTTTATTTATTTATCTATCTATAAGTAATATACTATAGATAGTTAGTAATAGATTACTTATTTAATAGTAAATTTATATTAGAATTTACTTATAAATAACTTATTATAGTTATTTATAATACTTATAGGAGTTTTAAACCTATATTTTATTTTTTTATATAAAATCTAAGCTAATTAAGCTACTAAGATTATGTTTTATATAGAAATAAATATTATAAACTTTATTATTTAGTATATAATAACTAAAATACTATTATACTTAGTATTATTATTTTAAAGGCTTAGTAATAACCCTATAATAAAATCTATATTAATTTCTTTAAATAGGTATACTAGTATTAATAGAAGTTATAACTTCTTATATAGCTTATACCTTAGTACTCTTATACCCTAATACTGCTAGTATAAGCTTATATATTCTCTTATATTATAAAGGATATTAGGCTAATAAAAAGACTTTATAATAAGTTTCTAAGTCTTATTTATACCTATATACCCTATTATTAGGTTATTATACTATAGGTAAATAATTATTAATCTTAGTAATACTTTTTTAAAAATAATTAATCTTCCCTTATAAAATAAAGTTCCCTTATTATCTAAGTAATAACCCTTATATTCTCTAGTAAGTCTATAAGCTCTCTATATATATATTTAGTAGTCTTTATTTTTAGCTTATAGTTTATAAATAAAGTCTTCTAAGGTATTAAAGGGCTATTAAAGAATTACTATTTTATAGTCTATAAGTCTACTTATAACTCTATATAGAATATATTACTTTAAAATAATAATCTTAGCTTTAACTATTTCCTCCCCTTCTTTAAGTCTTTACTAAGCTCTCTATAATATATCTTAGCCTTTTTAGCTATAGGCTTTTATAGCTATAAATTTTATAGTAATACTTTAGGACTCTTAGGTTTACTAAAGGCTTTAAAGTAAAGAGACCCCCTCTTTTATTATAGCTTTTATAGCTTATATAAATACTATAGCTATTTTACTATTTTCTTTAGGTAATATAATAGCTTACTATACCTATAGTAATAGCTACTTTACTAGTTTTAACTTTTTAAATAGTATAAAGAGTATATTATTATATACTACCTCCCTCTTTATATAGTTTAACTTCTTAAATAAACTATTTATATAATTTATTAACTTTAGTTAATACTAAATCTTAAAATTAAAAGCTAATAACTTATAAACCTATTTTATTAACTTTTTATAAAGGTCTTATACTAATATATTAATAATACCTTTTAGTATTTAGTAGTTTATAAAAACTAAGAATAGTTTTAATATTTTTTATAGGTAGTAAGCCTAGTATTTTAGGTTTTTAATAATTACTAGTAGCTTTTATTATCTTATACTTTATTTTTACTTTATATTTATTAGTTTTTATAAAAAATAGGTAATTAGTCTTTATTATTTTTTTTAAAGCTATAATAATATACTTAAGATAGTTTTCTAAGATATATTTATTTTAACTTTTAATTTTTATATAGGATTTTAGTATTATAATATTATTACTAAATAAAAGGCTATCTTAAGCTTTTTAAATATAGCTTATACTTTAAGTATTTATATAAATTCTCTTTACTTTTTTTTAATATATTACCCTTAAAAAAGAAGGTTATTAAAGTAATAATATTTAAATACTTTAAGATAAACTTCTTATAAAAGTTATAGAATCCTAAGAATACTTAAATATCTCTAAAAGAGATAAGTAGTTTTTATTTAGTAACTACCTATATATAGTTTCTATTTATTACTATACCCTTAGGTATACTTATATATCCTAGAAAGTTTATTTTTTATATATAAAGGTTTTATTTACTTAATTTTATATAGAGTTATACTTTATATAGTTTTTATAAGACTTTTTTAAGGTCCTTAGTATATTACTTTTTTATTTTAGAGTATACTATAATATTATTTATATATATAATATAGTATATATTTAGTAGTTTAGTAAACGCTTAGTAGATATATACCTAGAATATAGTAAATATATTAGTTAATTTAAATAATATAACTATATATTTAAAATAACTATATTTTATATAAAATACTATCTTCTATTAATCTAAGGGTTTAATCTAAATATAGTAGTAAGTATTTTATAAGTTAATCTTTAAGATTTACTTTACTTCTTATAGTCTCTTTAAGAGTTTACTAATAAGTAGTAAAGGGTATTAGTTTTTAATAGTAACTTTATTTAATTTTCTATAGTTAATATATAGTTACTATATACTATTTTTCTTAGGTATAAAGAGGATAAATACTTTAGTTTTACTTATTAATACTTATATATAGCTATTTACTAGGTTTTTAGTAATATAGTCTTAGAGCTCTTTAAGCTATTATTAGCTTAAGGGGTAGATTAATCTATATAGTAGCTTTATACCTTTAATAAGGTTTATAAAGTATTTTATATCTAGGAGAGGGTTAATATTCTTTACTATTTATTTATTAAAGGTATCTTACTTTAATTTTAGTTTAGGTAGTAGTTTTACCCTTATAGTTAGTTTTTTCTCTTTTTTACCTAAGGCTAATATAGCTTATTTATTCTTAGTAGTTATACTATAAATATATATAATATATACTCTTTTATAGTTTTCTATAATTTCTTATATAATTTATTTAAAGTTAGTAAAAAATATATAGTTATACTTTTATATATTTATTCTTATTTTTATAATAATACCTTCTTTCTTTATAAAGTCTTATAATAATAGTAGGTCTATAAACCCCTTAGGTCTTATTACTTTAATAAATAGTAAGTAGATTTTCTATAGATATCTTTAAGAATTTATAAAAAAAAAGATTATTTAGTATACTACCCCTAGTATTATCTTATTCCTATTAAACCCTATAAGTATAAGGTATATAGTATTAACTCTTTTTAAGCTAAGCTACTATACTAGTTTTAAGTTAATAAGGTCTACTTATAAGTAAAAGTTTATATTAACTTTTACTTTTTACTTAATATATTTTTATAAAATAATTACTTTACCTCTAGTAGTTTTTTTAATAAGTACTATATCTTTTACTATAGGATAATCTAAAATATTACCTATACTTATTTATTTCTTAAATTACTAAGTTTTTAGATATAGTTTTCTATTTAAATTATATTAATAGTAGCCTTTTTTTAATTTAGCTAATATTTAATTAAAATATTATTAGCTTTACTATTCTTTAGTAATATATATATATTTAAATAATATTTTTATTTTTTATAATTATAATAAGTTATAAAGGTAGTTATATTAATATATTAGAGAGTATTTACTAAATAGTTATAACCCCTTTTTTTTTCCTTTAATTTTCTTCTTATAGGAAACCTTAAAATTATAAAAGTTATTATTAAGGTTTTATTATTTAACTAAAATATAGCCTACTAAAAAAGTAGTTACCTTTACTTATAGTTATTTTCTTTTTATAGTCTTTTTTAGTAATTACCCTATAATAGGTTACTATATAATTAGTAGTTAAGTTTTTAGTACTTTTTTATTTCTTATATAACCTTTCTTAGGGTCTTAATAAATACTTTCTATTTAATTATTTTTTTTATAATATAATTAAAAAACTAAAAAAGAAGTTATAAGCTTAATCTTAGCTTTCCTTTATTTTATTTTTTAGTATACTATAGATTATACTCTATTTAGTAAAGAAGGTTATTAGGGAGTCTTTTACTTTTTTTTTATATTAAATAAGACTCTCTTATATTTATATTTCTAAGCCTCTAAGTCTATATAAGTCTAGTAAATAAATACTAAAAAAGTATTTTAACTTACCTCTTCTTTTAAGTCTATTTAATAGTTTTTTTACTATATTTATATAAATATAGTAACCTTAAATAAAGCTTACTTAATTTAGTAGCTTACTAAGGCTTTTAGTTATAAATTATTTACTTATTTAATAACTTTAATTTAATTATTTATTTAAGTTATTATAAAGTTTTTATTAAAAACTTAGTAGTTATAGTTTAATAGGTTTTTATATTCCTTTAGTTAATCCCTAAGTATAAAGTATTTAGTAATAGTATATAAGAGTTTTTAATTTTACTTTTATATTTTTATAGTTTATTACTATATTTTTACTTATTACTATTAAAAGAATTAAAAGATCTTAACTAAGCTTAGTTTACTACCTATAGGTATAGTTTAGTATCTTAGGTCTAGATCTCCTATTAGTAATAAAGATCTTTTACTTACTATTTACCCTTATATTTACTATTATAATATATCTCTTAAGGCTTTAACTATAGGGTTAGTATCTTAGGTAATTATATTTTTTACCCCTTAGTAACCTTCTTAAATTAGTTTATTTAGTTTATTATATAGATATAAGGTAGTTTAATAGGTATTTATATAAACTATCTTATTACTAAGTATTTAAAGATTAAATTACTATAGTTTATTAAAGCTTTTATCTTAACCTAGGATTACTAACCTATTACTATTAGAATTATACCCTAATATTTTATCTTATACTAGTTATCTTAGTCTATAAAGCTAAAAGAATTATAAGGGTATATAGCTGTAAGCTTAGACTAAGAAAGGTATAGAATATAGGTATTAGTATCTTATAAGACTTTTAGCTAAAGCTTCTAGTTACTATACTTTAGCCTTCTCTTATCCCTCGTTAGTAACTAGCCGCTAACATTTAGCTATACTTTTCCTAATAAGTTTAATAGCCTATTACTTTATTAACCCCCTTTATAGTTACTAAAACTTTAACTAATAAAAGAAAACCTTTATCTATTAATTATAATAGATAGCTTAATATATATATATATATTTTTATATTAATAATACTAAGTATTAAAGAAGTAAAACTATAAATTTCTTATATATAAATCTCTTTATAACTTTATAACTAAAAGTCCTATAATTATATAAATATTCTTTCTAGATTTATCTTAAAAAATAAGCTATAGAAGTATATACTTCTATATATAACTATACTAATATTAACTACTATAGACTACTATATATAAACGTATATACCTCTAAGCATTATATATATACTAACGCTTATACCTATATATATATATATATATATATATAAGAAGTATATTAGTACCTCTTAGCGCTTAGATATATACTTAGATATATACCTAGATACTATATATATTTAAAAGACTTTCTATATAACTAAGAGATATCCTTTTTATTTAGATAGTTTTTATATATTAATTTTATCTATAGTTAATATATATATACCTTTTGTATCTATCTCTATTCTTACTTCTTTACTTTCCTTATAACTATTCTAAATAACCTCTTATTATTCTTACTAGTTATAAGCCTAGCTTAAATAGAGAAGATATTCTTTTTATATCTCCTCTTTTAAGTTATTTATAACTTTATATTTTTTTTTACTAAGTCTAACAAACTTAAAGATAATTATTTTTTAGGTAAAGGCTATAACCTCGCTAGGGGATAAACTATATTAACTAAAGAAACTTTAAGGAATTATAACCTTAAATTTATTATAATTTATACCTAGTAACCTATATTTAATAAAATAAAGGGATTAGCTTACTAAGTAAGTTATATACCTTACTATATTTTAAGTTACTATAGCTTTAGATAATATCTAACTTTACTTTATATATTAACTTTATAAGTTATTAGATTATTTTAAATCTAACTAGTAAAGGATTTTTTTTTTACCTTAAGCTAGAATTAAACCTAAGACCTCTTAATTAGTAGTTAATTAATTAAATTAGTATAGTAGTTAACTAGACTACTAAACTAATTAGTCTACTATCTAGCTAGTAAAAGCTTTAGAGGTTTTTACCTATAAATATTATAAAAATAGATAATTTATATAGTATATATTATATAATATTAACTAAACTAACTAAAACCTCCTCCTTCTCTCCTATTAACTAATATTAAACTAAATTAATATAATAGAGAAATCTATTACTATACCCTACCTTATAGGTAGCCTTAACTATAATATTTAGGTAACTAAATTTAAGGCTTTACTTATTAGTAAAGATATTAACTTAAGTTTAGAAATACCTCTAACTATACTTTTTTAATAAAAGAGTAATAATAAAGTATTAGTTTATATAAAGCTATTTTATAAAGATTCCCCTTTAAGGGTTATAAAAGATTCTAAAATAGGTTTTAAAGCTTAAAAGAAACTAAAGGATCTATATAAACCTATAGAATTTATTAATAAATATTTTACTTAGAAAGAATTCTTTAATATTTTATTAGATTCTTTTAGATCTATAAAGAAATACTTAAATAAAGTAAAGAAGCTTATAGATAACCTATCTTCTAAAGATATAGCTTTACTAAAATAAGTTATTATAGCTTAGGTATTAAATAGTCTAGATAATAGTTATAAAGGTTTTCTAACTAATATAATATAAACCCTTAGAAAAAATATAAATTCTTATACTATAAAATTACTATTTATAAATCTTATAGATAAAGTAAAAAGAAAAGATTTTTCTATAATATTATATACTTTTACCTTTAGAAAAGAAATTAAAAAGCCTTAAAAAAAGATAAAAAGAGTTTACTATATATATTATAAGTTAAAAAACTATATAGTTAAAGACTATAACTTCTTATATTTAAATAAAGGCCTTAAAGAGTAAAAAAATAAAGATAATAATAAATAAGAAGTCCTAAGGTAATAAAGAACTAATATAAAGAAAAATAAACTCTATAGGGCCTAAAAAGCTTTAATAGCTAAGAAAGCTATAATAGAAAAGAAAGATTTTAAAGAATCTAATAAATCTAATACTAAAAATATATATATAATAGTTATAGAGGATAATATAGTTATAGATAACCCTCTAATTAAAGAAAAAAGTAAAATTAACTTAGATTTTAAGAATATAAGTCTTATACTCTCCTTTATAATAGCTATAACTAATACTATAATAGGTAATAATATAAGTTATATATATATAACTAAAAATAATAAATATACTTTCTTTTACCTAGATACTACTAGTACTATAACTATAATATATAATAAATCCCTATTTATAAAAACTACTTTTATACTTAAGTATATTAACTAAGATAATATAAAAATAAAAAAAATCTCTTTATAAGGAGATATAGCTATTTCTTTTCTTAATAATAATAATAATATATATATCCTTAAGGACTATTATTATATACCTAAATTAGGTATTAATCTTCTAAGTTAAAATAGACTAAGAAGACTAAAGATAGCCTCCCTTTTCTAGGATATAAAGGTATCTTTAATAAATATAACTAATAAAGAAACCCTTTATAAGGGGGTAATAAAAGATAGTCTATACTACCTAAATATAAAGGTTTTAAATAAAAAGGATCTTAATAATAAATAATAATATATTAATACTATAAAGATAAAAAGGAAACCTTATAAATATAAAAAGGTTAAAGATAATAAAGAGATTAATAACTATAAAAAGTAGTATAATAGACTAAGATATATAAGTTAAAAAATCTTAATATAACTTAAAGATAATATAAATATAACTAATAATATAATAAAAGAAGACTATACCTATAATACCTATATAAAAGTAAACTTTACTACTAAAGTTAATAAGTACTTAGATAACTATAATAAGGATTATAAATATATAAAAAAAGTCTCTTTTAATCTCTATAGACCTATAATACCTTCTATATATAATAAATATTAATAGTTTATTATTTTTTTATAAAGAAAATCTAGACTAATATTTATAAAACTACTTAGAACTAAAGAAATAAAAGAAGTAAACTCTACTACTCTAAAGTATATAAATAAAAATAATATAAATAAGATAAAATAAAAGACTTTAATATAGAGAGTAGTTATAAGTTTAATAACAATACTATAAATTATACCTATATTATTAAGGGAATAAACTATAATATAAAAGTACCTTATACTTATAAACCTAATAGTATAATAAAAAGAGTAATAAAGACTATAACTAATAAAGTTAAAGCTATACTTTTATAGGTAAATCTACCTTTATATCTATAAAGAGAAGCTACCTTAATAGTAGTAGATCTATATAATATAAACCCTTATAAAGCTTTTAACTATAAAACCCCTTATAAAATAGGAAATAATATAAAGCCTAACTTAAATAATATAACTACTTTTGGTTTTATATATTACTATAAGAATAAGGACCCTAAGATAAAAAGGTTAGATAATAAAGTAATAAAAGCTATAGTACTTAACTACTAAAATAATATATATAAAGTCTATAATTTTTAAAAGAAGACTTCCTTTTAAACTAAAGATATAGTTATCTTAGAAAATTAGTTTATACCTCTTACTATTAATAATATAAATAATAATATAAATAATATAAATAATAATATAAATAATAATATAAATAATAGTAGTAATAATATGACCTTATATAATAATAAAAGTATATAGAAAGACTTAAATCTTAGAGGTATAAATATAAGGTAATAGATAATAATATAGGTTATAATAATAATATAAATTATAATAATAATATAAATTATAATAATAATATAAATTATAATAATAATATAAATTATAATAATAATATAACTAAGTCTAAGATAATAGTAAAAATTCCTAAGTAAAATAATAATAAGCTTAAAGAATATAAGTAGGTAGTAGACTAAGAAAGTACTTTATATACTATAGAAGACTACCCTATAATTAAACTAATACTTTCTACTATAAATAATTATAATAATAAGATAAATAGGTTTAATAAAGCTATATATATCCTTATAATAATAATAGATAAAGACCCTACTACCTATAAAAAGGCTATACTTTCTTTATATAAAAAAAAATAGATTTAAGTAATAGTTATAAAGGTTAATAACTTATATAATATATATACTTAGATAATATTTTTTTTACCTAAAGAGGTTAAACCCTTAGGAGGAAGATAGGTATATAAATTAAAAATAGATATATTTAATAACCTATTAAAATATAAAGTAAGGTAGGTAGTATAAGGATTTAATTAATATATTAGTATTAATTATCTAGAAACCTTTAGTACTACCTATAAGCCTAAGAACTATAAAGCTATATTTATTATAGGTATAAAATTAGGCTAGTTTTTTAGGTAATTTAATATCTCTAATACCTTTTACTATGCTAATATTAATAAAGAAATATAGGTATAACTACCTATAGGTTTCTCTTATACCTATAAAATAAATACCTTAAAATAAATAAATAATATAAATAAAAAAGCTTTATATTATAAGCTTAATAAAGCCTTATATAGTTTAAAATAAAGCCTTAGACTTTAGTATAAATAGTTAAGATCTATACTTATAAAAATAGGCTTTAAAGAATCCCCTTATAATAAAGGTATCTTTATTACTAATAATAATAATATAAGAGCTATAATAGTATATTATATAGATAATATAATAATAATAGCTCCTATAAATAGAGATATAGAATATTTCTATTATAACGTAAATAAAGATTTATAGATATAAGACTTAGGAATTCCTTATATATTTCTAGGAAATAAAATATATATTAATAAAAAAAATAAGATCTTATATATCTATTAAACTAAGTATATAAATAAAATACTAAAAATATATAATAAAAAGAATATATATCCTTATAATATACCTATAAATCCTACTATTAACCTAAAGAAAAATATAAGATTAATAATAAAAAATAAAATAACCTAATACTAATAAGAGATAAGATCTCTACTTTTTACTAGCTTTAAAATAAGGCTAAATATAATATATCTAGTTAATATATATACTTAATATATAAGTAACCCCTTTAAGGAGTATTTTATTACTTTAGATAAAATATAGGGATATCTAAATAAATATCTTAATTTAGGATTAATATATAACTATAATATAGACTTATAAATTATAGTATTCTCTAACTTTAATTAAGTAGGAGATCTAGATAATAAAATATCTACTACTAGATATATAACTACCTTAGGGTACTATAATATTATAAGTTAAAATAGTATAAAATAAAAGACTATTACTTTATCTACTTATAAAGCTAAATATATAGCTTTATATAAAGCTATAAAGAAATCTATATATTTATATAATTCTTTTTCTTATATATATTATAACTTAAGACTAAATATAACATTAAATAAGCCTATTATTCTTATAGATAATAAGGTAGTATAACGTATAGTAGAAAACCTAGAGCTTTATAAGAAATCTAAATATATAGATATAAAGTATTACTTTTTTAGATAAGCTATTTAAAATAAGTAAGTCTCTCTATATTATATATATATAAAGAGTAATATAGTAAATATATTTACTAAATCTATTAATAAAGAAGTATTTAAATACTTTATAAAGACTATAAATCTTAATATAAAGGGGTTTTTACCTAAAGAAACTATAGATAATAAGGAAATACTTTCTAAGAAGAAAGTAGTATAGCTTAAATACTAAAAGGTTTCCTTTATATTTCTTATATTTTTTCTACTATATAGGTTTTTATAAGTTTTACTATAACTATAATAATAATATTTTTTTTTCTTTATTTACTATAAGGTTTTTAAGTTTTATATAATAAGTAAGTTATTTCTTTAATTTAAATATAACTTAAGGAGGAAACTAAGAATTAAAAAAGTAAAATTCTAAAATTCTTATATATAAATCTCTTTATAACTTTATAACTAAAAGTCCTATAATTATATAAATATTCTTTCTAGATTTATCTTAAAAAATAAGCTATAGAAGTATATACTTTTATATATAACTATACTAATGTGAACTACTATACACTACTATATATAAACGTATATACCTCTAAGCATTATATATATACTAGCGCTTATACTTATATATATATATATATATATATATATATAAGAAGTATATTAGTACCTCTTAGCGCTTAGTTATACGCTTAGATATACGCTTAGATACTATATATATCTAAAGGACTTTTCTATATAACTAAGAGATATCCCTTCTATTTAGATAGTTTTTATATATTAATTTTATTAATAGTTAATATACGTATACATTCTCTATCTATTTCTATTCTAACTTCTCTACTTTCCTTATAACTATTCTAAATAACCTCTTATTATTCTTACTATGATATCTTAGTTATGTACCTAAAAGAGAGTTAGAATAAAGTAAAGGTAGTTATTATAGGGATAAAGAATACTTATAAAATAAAAGAGACAAAAAATATAGAATAGTATCTTAGGATTTATATTATATATAATAAACTTAACTAAAAGATAGATCTCTACTATAATTAGTATATTTAAAATATAGTAGTAAAATTTAACTATAATAATAGTATTTAACTATCTATACTATTATTAATAATTAACTTTATTATTAATAAAGGTATTATAATAATAATAAATATTAAGTTATTTTAAGATATAGTAGGATTAATTCTATATATAGTAATTATAATCTACCTTAATATAGTATTTATATACTTATTTCTCTTTAAATTCCTAATAAACCTAAGTATATATTATATTTATACTATAAGATAGTATATTTAATATTTCTTTTATATATAATACCTAGTATTATACTTTAGTATAATAATAAAAACTTAATTACTTATAGCTAGTAATACTTTATCTAAAGATAATAAAAATAACTTAGTATTTATTATAAGAATATATTATATTTCTCTTTAATAAACTAATTTATTAAAAGGTAGTATAGTAAATAATAATTATAATATTAATAACTAAAATAAAGCTTTTTACTCTTAAATATATAATAAAAAAGCTAATAGCCTTATAGTACCTTTTTAATAATATCTCCTTAAATCTTAAAAGAGATATCTAAAAAGTATACTATAATAATTAGTAAATAATTTATTTAGTTATAAGGAAAAAAAAACTTATAATATAACTTTATTATATTAATATTTAAATATATAGCTTTATAAAGTATATATAAATAGTAAAATGAATATAGTATATTTACTAACTAAGAAAATACTAATAAATAAACTTACTAAGAATCTTTTATAAGTAAAGTTTAAATATTTTAAAGTAATACTTAACTTATAATATATTTAAAATATAATAAAATAAAACTAAAAAGTAAAATAAAAAGAGATTTAAAATTAATAAATAGCCTAAAAGCTAGGGGCTTAAAAAAAGAATAAATAAAAAGAAAAGCCTAGGGCTAAGAGGCCTAAAGTAACTAAAAAGAAAAATTAAATAGCTTATAGGCTAAGAAGCCTAAATATACTCTCTCTTAAAAGTATTTAGTTACTTTTATAAAGGAAAATATCTATATAAATATTAAAGAAAGTACTAAATATAAAGTAAAGACTTTAATTAAGGAATACTTTACTAATAAAGCTATTAATATTAGTATATACCTTATTATAAAGGCGGTTAATAAAGCAATAGGCTATTAAACCTATTAGGAAAAGTATAGCTAAACGTTAGCAGCTAGTTGTTAACAAGGGATAAGAGAAGGCTAAAGTATAGTAACTAGAAGCTTTAGCTAGAAGTCTTATAAGATACTAATACCTATATTCTATACCTTTCTTAGTCTAAGCTTATAGTTATATACCCTTATTCTTATATACTTAGTAACTAATAATACTAACTAAGGGCTTTAATAAAGGCTTATAAGTATAAGCCTTATAAAGTAGATTACTTTTACTTTCTACTCTATTATACTTTTCCTCTTTTTCTTTATTATTACTAGGGGGTATAGTAGCCTCTTTTTTCTTTAGAAAAGGTAAAACTACCTTTATAGTAGCTTAAAGAGCTATAATTTTCTAATATAAGAATTTATAATATAAAATATAAAAAGCTTAAAAATAATATATATACCTTTTAAAGAGTTATTTTTACTATTAAATTAACTAAAAGATAGTTAATAGGGGTAATAAGCTTAAAAGCTAAGAGTTTATAAGTATAATAGTTTATAAAATATTATTTATATTTAAGCTTACTACTAAAGAAATATAACCTATTAAAGTAACTTATAAAAATACTATAAAAATACTACTTATAAGGTTTTATAATAAGTATAATTAACTTCTTTTTTACCTCTTAGTAATCTAAAGTATTAATAAATATATTATTATTATAGCTTTTCTTTAGGTTATCTTTAAAAAAAAAACTTAACTTTAAAAGTAAAATTATTAAAAGAAAATTTATTTCTTTTAATTTATTCTTTATAAAATAATTAGTTAATATAAAAAATATAAAAAATAATTTAAAAATAACTTATTAAATAATACTAAAAAAGAGTTACTAATGTTTTTTTTTACCTCTAATATACTCTTAATCTATTAAATAATACTCTTTAAAATACTATTATCTATATATTAAATTAGTAGTTAATTTATTAACTAAAATATAAAAATAATATATAAGTAAAAAAAAACCTTTTACTAGCTAGCCTTAGTAACTTAAGGGGAGCTAAAAATAAAGTTAATTATAAAGTATAATACTAAGGAGAAAATATAATATATAAGCTTTATTCTTAAGGGGGAACTAATCTCTTAAAGATTAAGTTAAAGGCTCCTCTACTTTATCCTCCTCTATAAGAGGTAAAAGTACCTACTTTAAGGGGTAAGTATAGCCCTAGGGGGTAAATATTAGTAGTAAAGATATATAAAGCCCTAAGAAAGCTAGTATATTATAGTACCTAAAGGTAGCTATAGTATATATATAACTCTCCCTAAAAGTAATTCTTTTAAGGTATTTATAATTAAAAAAAGAGATTATTATTACTTTAAAGCTTTATAACTAACTAAAAAATCTATAGTAATTTAATAAACTTATAATTAAGTTAAGTTATTAACAAAAAAAAACCTAGTAATATAAAGCTATACTAAGGATAACTTTAACTATAAAAAGCCTTATATAACTATAAACTTATATATAGATTATTTAATTTTACCTACTAATTATAAATTTTTAATTAAAATAAACTAACCTTATATAATAATTAGCTTATTTATATTAAACTTTTTTATATCTTTTCTTAAGTAAAATATAAATACTATAGTAATAACTATAGTATTACCTAGGTAGTATATTATATAGGATATATATAAAGTAACTTTAATATTATTATATAATACTACTTTTTAGAATAAGGTTATACTTAAATTAAGGTATAAAGTAGTATTTAGAGACGCTTTACTTTAGAACCTTTAAGAGAGAATTAAGCTACTTTTAACCTAATAAATTACCTTTTATATAAGATCCCCTTTATAATACTTTTATTTACTTATTATAGTCTATAATAATAATAGTAAAGTAATAGACTAAGTATTAGTCTATAAGTTAGTAAATACTTATTAAGAGAGACTAAAAACCCTTTAGTTTTTTATTATTAATAAGACTAAAGATAGTATTATAAATAGATCTAAGGTAGGTCTACTTAGTAGCTTAAAAAAGAGAGAGCTTAAAGTAGTTAGTATTATAAGTATTATTAAAGTTAATTACCTCTAGGAATTACTTTTATATTTAAAGATAGTAAAAAAAAGTCTAAATAAAGCTAATTAAGTAGTTTAGCTTATTATTTACTTATTTTATTATATATAAAATATTTTACTTATTAAATAGCTTAATTAATACTATAGTTAGTAAATATTTAACTAGTTTTTTTTAGTTTATATAAGCCTTAGTATTATAAATATCTTACTAAGTAAATAATAACTTTAGGAACTACTCTTAAATAATAGTATATATATTATATACTTATATCTTAACTTATTAGCTTATAGTTTTAATAGTATCCTAAACTACCTAGGTAAGCTTATAATATAAAGAGTATATAGAGGCTTTAAGACTAAGGCTATAATAATACTAATAATACCTAGGGTTTTAATAAGAATATAATAGCTACTTACCCTCCTTTAAGGCTTTTATAATAATTTACTATTAATAGTTATCTTTTTAAGATTTAGATTATTAAATTTTAGTACCCCTTAGAGGTCTAGGCTTCTTAAATTAATTATATTAAAATAAATATTATATAACCTATCTCTTTTTTATATATTAATATCTCTTTATAATAGTAAATCTATAAGCTTTTATAAAGATATTAACTTAGTTAAAAAAGTTATTATAAGTTTACTTTAAATTACTAAGAATTAGTAGGTTTAAGATTTTAGGTATAAGAGGAGAAAAAGATCTATTACTTATATTATAGTAGAAAGCTATAGTTTAAAAAGATACTTTACTTAGAAGAGAGGATTATTATAAAAGTAAATAAAGTAGTAAATTAACTAAAAAAGCTTATCTCTTTTACTATTAATATATAAATTCTTATTATTAAAAGAGTATTATTATTAGCTTTTAATTAGTTTTAGTAATTTATTAATTAGTTTTAATAACCTATAAGATAAACTAAAGAATACTATTAAACTATTTTATAATAAGCTAAAAAGGTTACTATAACTCTTTATTAAGAGGAAAGTAGTTATACTTTAAAGAAAGTTATAAGAGAGTAGTCTTCTAAGTTATCTTTATTTTTTTAGAGAATTAGTAAGTAAAGTAGAGTCTAGGCTTTTTAGTAGAGTAATTATCTATAAGAGGGTATATATTTTATAGTAAGTTAGCTAAAAGCTTTATAATAAGGGTATATTAATTTTTAGGATTACTAACTTTATAAAATTAACTAACGTTAAAGTAACTACTTTTAAATAAAGGAAATAATAGTACTAAGTTAAATATTAATAGAAGGCTATAATTAATTAATAGTTACTTATAGGTAATATAACTAGTAGTAAGAGAGTAATAAGGTTAAGGTTAGTATAGTAAGTTATTTTTCTCTTAAAGTTTAAAAGCTATAATAGATAGGTAGTATAGTTATAGAAGGGATAAATAATATAAATAAATAATAAAGGGGAGATAGAAAGGATAGGATACTTTATATAGGTCTAATAGAATTTAATAGTACTAATAATAATTCTTTTAACTAATTAAAGAAGGTAATAGTTATACCCCCTTAAGGCTTATACTTATATATTAATTTCTTATACTCTCCTATTAATTCCTTAATTATATTATAAAAAAGCTAAATAATAGGTCTTTTTATAGGTTATATAGCCTCTATTTAAGATTTATAAAACTATATTATAAGTAGACTATAATATATACTTTTATAAACCTTAAATTAAAAGTAAAAACAAAGAGGGCTATAGATACTAAGCTAGAGAGGCTTTTTTTATAGCTATAAAAAATAAGCTTTAGAAAGTACCTTTTTTATAGCTATAAAAAATAAGCTTTAAAAAGAGCCCTTTTTATAGCTATAATAAATAAGCTTTAGAGAAGGCCTTTTTTATAGCTATAAAAAAGCCCCTTCTAGAGCTTATTCCTTATAGTTATATAGGTTAAGTAATTAATTTAGCTTAATAAAATAGTAAAACTATAATATTAGTATATTTACGCTTACTACTTTTAGGGGAAAGTATTAGATTTTCTAACTAATTAGAGAGGTAAATACTAACGCTAGTATAAGAGTAACGCTAGTATATTAATTTATAACGCTAGTCTATTAATTCCTAATTAATAATAGTAATAAAACCCTTATAGTTATACTAAAGACTTTAGCTAACTAAAATAGCTAGTTAATTTAACTTAAAAGGCTAGTATAGTAGATATATAAGTAGTAATTAATCTCTTTATTAATAAAGCAAAGTAGTAAATAAATATAAAGAGACTTATAGCCTAATCTTAAGCCTTAGTAGTATTAGACTACTTAATAAAGCTAGCTATAGTTATAAAGTAAATATAAGAAAATACTATTAGAGAATCCTTAGTATTAGTAGCTAAAAAAGTATATAAATAGCTTTAAATTATATTAATAAATAACTTACTTATTAGACTATTAATTATTAAAGTTATATATATAAGTATTATAGTTATCTTCTTTTAATTAAGTAATATATTATATATATAAGTAGAAGTCTACTATAACCTTCTACTAGCTATAAGGGAAATCCCTTATATAAAATATATATAATAATAGTATTTCCTTATCTAAGTAAGAATATTAATATAAAAAGTATTACTAATATTTATTTAGTAGTATTACTTATTTTAGCTAATTACCCTATACTACCTAGTTAGCTATATATTTATAGTCTATATATTAATAAAAAGACTAGTAAACTATAAAGAAGCTTTTTTCTCTCTCTTTAGGTTAAGATACTTATATATAGTTACTATAGCTAGTTATAATATACCTTACTTTAGATTATTATAAAAGTAAAAGTAAAGTAAACTAACTTTAATTATTTTAAGTATACTTTAATAATATAATTAATAACTAAAACTCCTTAGTTATTTAAAAATAGAAAATAATAAAGAGTTTTTAATTTTAAAGAAATAAAGTTATAATAATAATAAAAAGTTAAAAGTATACTAAGAATTATAATACTAAAAATTAAATTATTATATAATTAAAAAGTTAAAAAGGCTACTAAAGATAGCTTATAGTTAGTTTAGAACTATCTATTAATATATAACTTATTTTTACTTATTTTTAAATATTAAAAATTAAGAGAGGGGAGTACTTATAAAGAGGCTAACCTTTAATTAAGATAATTTATTTTCTAAAGTTACCTTAGGTATTTTATAGCTAAATGTTAATAAAGCTTTACTAATATAAACTAGTAAGACTAAAACCTAGAACTTTAGATCTTTAACTTTAAGCCTATATATTAGTATAGAACTATTTCCTATACTTTTTTTAGTTATAGCTCTTAGCTATATTTACTTATAGTTCTTTTGTAGTATTTTAATATAAATATATAAGGAAATAAATACTATATTATGTCTATTAATAAACTACTTAGCTAGAAGGCTAAAAGATTAACTAGTTTAAGTAATTTATAGTTTATACTTATACTATACTATATATACCCTTATAAGGCCTACTAATAAGTTAGTAACTAGTATACCTTTATAAAATAATACTATTAAATAAATATTAATAATATATTTAAATAAAATAGTATATATATATATACATAAGTTAAATTCAGTTATAGGTAAAGAAGTTTATCTTTAAAAACACTGGTAGTTATATTCTGGTAGTATTATCTCTTTTAGCTAAGTAGCTTATATTAGCACTTACACCCCGCTATTCCCTTTACTCTTATAGGTCTATATTTATCCAGCTATATTCTATGGCATTGCCTTCACTTTATCTAATTATTACACTCTACATCGGGTAACAATGCCAAAGGATGGCTGAATCTTTGGTGTCGCGTGAATTCAACAACCCAAGCGACTTCTCTACGTCCGCCGATCCAGATGAATCAACCCGAGATTTATCACCGGTCTTTCCGCTACTTAATAATGACGAGACTGCCAAAGCTCTATCTTCCGACGCCGCAACGCAGAACCAACCCGGAGAAGACGATGCCGAGGACGAGCCAGCAGTCGCTAAACCCTTCCTCCGGACTTCGAGTCCAGATTCTGCTGGTCGTGTAGCCGACATGTACGACGAGACTGGCCTTGACCGTCTCGATCGCAAGATGCACAAGTTTAGCTTGTACGAAACGGCCACACGCTATTATATAGTCGGCGGCGATGTGACAGAGCGGCGATATCGGATACTCAAGATTGAACGAACAACAGACGATTCGGAATTGAGCGTTACCGACGATAAGATCATATACAGCCAAAAGGAGATGAACCAACTGTTGGACACGATCGATGATGGGAACAAGGGCACTGGAGGCATCAAGCTGCGTTGTACAGCTTGGGGGTTGTTGGGCTTTATCAAATTTACGGGGCCTTACTATATGCTTCTGATCACGAAAAAGAGCACTGTTGCCATGATTGGAGGCCATTACATCTACCAAGTTGACGGTACAGAGCTGGTGCCGCTCACACCAAATCGATTCAAGGCCGATGTCAGGAATACCGAGGAATCCCGCTTCCTTGGCATTCTCAACAATCTAGACCTGACCAGATCCTTTTATTACAGCTACTCGTATGACATTACGCGCACGCTCCAGCACAATTTGACGAGAGAGCGCGAGGCGCTGGCCCGTGGACTTCCAGGGGCCATGGATGACTTCAATGGCATGTTTGTGTGGAACAGTCATCTCCTGCAGCCGGCGATGAAGGCCCTCAAAGACCCCTTTGACTGGTGCCATCCCATCATCCATGGCTACATTGACCAAGCTGGTCCGTCTCCTCCTCAAACCCAGACGCCGAAGTTGATGTCATGTAGCTGATGATTTGCGCTGTAGCCCTATCGATATACGGCCGCACTGCATACATCACCATCATTGCCCGCCGATCACGTTTCTTTGCTGGAGCCAGATTTCTTAAACGAGGAGCCAACGATCTGGTAAGTCGATCTGATCAACACAAGTATACCTACGAATGATCGATCACTGACCTGCGGGACGTCAAAGGGTTATGTCGCCAACGATGTCGAGACAGAACAGATAGTCTCAGAGGCTTTGACCACCTCATTTCATGCACCGGGACCTAGGCTCTTCTCCAGCCCGCAATACACCTCGTATGTCCAGCATAGGGGCAGTATTCCTCTCTACTGGACACAGGACAACACGGGCGTGACGCCAAAGCCGCCGATTGAGCTGAACCTCGTCGACCCATTTTACAGCGCGGCTGCCCTTCATTTTGACAACCTCTTCGAGCGCTACGGTGCCCCCATCTACGTGCTGAATTTGGTAAAGGCCAGAGAGAGAACACCACGGGAGTCCAAATTGTTGTTGGAATACACGAATGCCATCAACTATCTTAACCAGTTCTTGCCCGAGGGTCGTAAGATCATCCATAAGGCCTGGGACATGAGTCGAGCGGCAAAGAGTCGAGACCAGGACGTTATAGGTACCCTGGAACGTATTGCCGAGGATGTGGTCACCACAACCGGCTTCTTCCATGACGGCGATGGGAAGGTGTACCCGACGAGTGTCCAGAATGGCGTTGCCCGGACCAACTGCATTGACTGCCTGGATCGCACCAATGCGGCGCAATTCGTCATCGGTAAGAGGGCCCTAGGGCACCAACTTCACGCGCTCGGCATTCTCGAGGACACTTCCATCAACTATGACACGGATGCTGTTAATCTCTTCACCCACATGTACCACGACCATGGCGACACCATAGCTGTACAGTACGGCGGATCCCAGCTTGTCAATACCATGGAGACATACCGCAAAATCAATCAGTGGACAAGCCATTCCCGCGACATGATAGAAAGCTTCAAAAGATACTACAACAACTCCTTTCTTGATGGCCAGCGCCAGGAGGCATACAACCTGTTCCTTGGTAACTACATATTCGCCCAGGGGCAACCAATGCTGTGGGACCTTGCGACTGATTACTATCTTCATCACGCGGACCCGCGCGCGTGGTCCGAGAAGACGAAACGGGACTATATTAACTGGTACACCGCGGAAAACTTGCAAGAAAGGAGGTTCCCGACGTACAGCCCGCCTCCCGGCGAGGCAAGAAAGATGCCGGTATCCTTCTTTGATGATTACTGGGTTGAGTACTATCGACCGTCGACCCTCTCGTCCTTCCTCAAGATGTTTCCTTACAAGATGAACTCGACCATCAAGTACATACCCTTCAAGTCTACACAAGATGGCCGCTATGATTTGAGTCCTTTCAGAGTCCGTAACGAGACAGACATGGACGCCCACGAGAAGAAAAAGCCCAAAAAGGAGGTGACAATCGTCGATCCGCAAGACCTGAAATCTCCTCGGGATATGGAGGCATCATCCGTCATGTCAGACCGCGCTGTGGGTGGCAAAGGAATCTCCATCCACCGCTGGCTCCAGCCCATGCAGGAGAGAGTGACGGGACACCATGGAATCATGAAGGAGACCCAGGCAGAACCGCAAGGGTCCCCTAAGATCAAGCCTACAGCACAGGAAAAAACAAAAGCGGCTCAGTGGACGTTCACCAAGGCCGTTAATGAGTCTCTCAATCCATCCGTCAGCCAGCAGGAGGCTGTGGATTATGAGCGCTATATCAGCCATCCTCAGAACCTACCCCTGGTAGTATCGGCCGAGGTCCAGGCGGAGAATCAGTCCGAGTATCAGCATTATGTTCAGAGTAGCTGGCAGAACGACGTTATCACCCCTGTGGGCACCGAAGAAGACATTGCTGTGTACGCTGAGCTACTGAAAGTCGGAAGCAACCCTCTTACCGTCACCGAAGAAGATGCCCAGAAGAAGCGCTACAAGGCATATAGGAAGTGGCTGCGCGGCAAGTCCTTCTTCAAGCAGCAGCCAATCGACTGAGATGGCATGCATTGTGTTCTTCGCTCTCGGTCTCTGTTGCAGTTTTGACACGACCGAACAGCCCCGCAAGCCTGGGTTCAACAGCCAACAATGGTGAGTAATATTCATGTGGCACAAGCCCGGCAGCTGTCAAGATGGCACTCAGTATGGGGGCGAGTTCGGACACTTCTGCTAAGGCTCCCTCGTTCGCCACATTCCCTGGCATTCTGTTGTTTTCGTCTTGTACGTTCAGCCAGCAAATACTGATGGCCCTCAGCACTGCACCTATGTGTGATCTCTGAGTGATCCTTGGCCAGCAATTAAGCATGACAGTGGATAAGGCTTGGGCGGCCGCCTGGACGCAGGTCGGGCGGGAAACGAGGAACGGGTCAGTCATAATGGCGGAGAACATGGACAGAAGTTCCTGGGTAGAGTGTTAGCATATAGATAGCGGCACGTGTGAGTCCCCGACTTGCCTTCAGATGTGCTACTGCATACGGACCAAGTTGGCTGATGATCGGAATGGCCTTCCGAGCCAGAAGCTCCACAATCCCAACATATTCAGACGCGTGCCAGTAGCCGGCAAGTATACCCTCCCTGAGCACTCTGATGAGGAGTTTGGTCTTCTCGCGTCTGTTTTTGCCACTGGGAAACCAGGCATTGGCTAGCTCTGTGATGGCATTGTAGGCTGGCTCAAGCAATTGAAGGGATTCGTCTTCCGGCGTTACGCCTGGAAGGGAGAGAAGCGAAGGAAACAAGGACTGCTCAAAGACCTCGCCGAGGCCCGTGTTTCCGATGACGTGGGACGGGCACCTTGATAGGAAGTCGTGCAGTATAACAAGGCCCTTCTTTTTGAACTTTATCTCCGTATCATCTACAAGGGCGAGCAGAACTGGGGTAAAAAGCGGCCAGCTCTTGTTGATGAGAGATTCCTTCAGAAAAACAGCGTGTCAGCGACGCATCCTAGTCGGGCAATTGGGGGTGTAAGAATGATAGACCAACACTGGCGTGTTTCACAGCCCATGCAAAGACCGTGATGGCATGTATATGGGTATTTTTCCAAGGCCTCAGTTCGATGGTTCCTGCGACAGAGTCGCATATGGTCTGGCTCTGGTCCTGGTTGACGAAGTAGGCCTTTCTACCAGTTGATGTGATGCGGTTTGAAGCAGCCCGAGAGAACACAGGCCGAATGAACTGTTCTAATACAGCCGATACGATGAATTCATGTCTCGTATCGTTATCCAAAGAGTTACTCAGTATGTCTTCGGAGCTTGACGCAGCACTGGAGGTTGCCCATGCTTCCTGGCTGTCGGTATAAGCGGCAACACAAATCAGGTCTTTTTCGTCCAGGGGTGCAGCAAAACCGACGACGAGGCATTTCAAAACATCCAAGGCCCTCTCCGCCAGGGTAAGGCTGCCAACAGAATGTGAAATGGAGAAGGGCTGGCCTAAAAGTTCCACGGCATGGCTTGCAAGCAGCTGGATGGACTCTCTGTCTTGAGAGCCTTTGTTGTCGCACTCGATCTTCTTGAGGCATAGCGAAAGAACCTCAAGAACAAGGCACTGCGGCTATCGCAAAGTCGTCAGATGGCATACAGCATACATATGAAATAACTCACCAAAGATTCGCACTCGGGTAGGTCACGGGCGAGGTTCGCAAGTGTACATTGGTCGGGGGGGACTGGCTCTAACTGTCAGCCAGCAACAACAAGCGGGCGGCAGCCTTGTAGAGCCGGGAGGCGGAGGGAGGCATCGAGACTTACTTTTGTTTGGATCGAACACATTTCCGGTGGAGGTGGCTTGCTGCCATTCTTCGACTGTTTCACGCAACATCTTCTCGGGTAGGAAAATCGTCGTAGGCAGAAAGAAGACGGGCGAATGAGTGGCACACACGTGAGAATGAGACGACAAAGCACCACCGAGGCGGTCGCACACGATGTGGTAGGATGGCGAGGGAGAATCTCACTCGAGTTTCAAGGTAGACCGACGTTGGAAAAATTCAGTAGCACTCGCGACTTTCGTGTGCAAAGTGAACGAGGTTTTGTACACTGGCAATAGAGCTGGAATTCTCAATTCCCCAAATCCTATCACGTTCTCTGAGCCGAGACAGTGCCAATCCAATCCCGGGCCCACGGTGTCGTCATTTACCGAGCTCCACAGCCTCGATCGAGGTTGTTCATGTAATGTGTATGTATGCCTTTTTATTTCAAATCCTTGTTTATCCATGCAACCTACTCCGGATTTTGGCAATGAGGGCAACCTTCCAACGAAAAAGTACGAGTAAATATTGGCTTGGCCGCCTCTGTGCAGTTCCTTTTCTTCTGTGGAAGACCTTTTACCTCCGTTCCCGATGTGTAAACGTGATATGACGCACCATCAGGCTGTTCAGACGCAGCCTAGGCCTAGACATGAATACACGTATACCCTGGATACTAGGACGAGCGAGTGTTCTTATTGGTATCCGTATCGTTGAATCCCATGTGTAGACTGTGTGGCCTGTTGCCGGTGGCTGTTCTCATTTCATACATCTTGAATCCCCAACTCGCCAGCTCTCTGCCTTACTTCATCAATAGCCCCAGTTGCGTCCGTCTCGCCTGGGTGGCGAAGTTGCCAGGCGACACACACGTCTAAAGCTTGCCCCATCCACTTGCCCGGGCGGACCCCAAGCTCCTTGGCCAGCATGCGGCCATCCACTAGGCGCTTCAAGGACGGTGCCTCCATGACGTCCAAGTGTGCCAAATGGTCCAAGAAACCCTGCCAGCCAGAGAGAAAATCAATCTTGTCTATAGTGGAGTAAGTCTCGAGTTCCGACACGCGAAACAAACCATGGGACACTGGGCTTCTTACCAGCATCTGAGCCACATGGCAGCTTTTCCTGGGCTTCGGCAAGCAGAGCGTAAAGAATCTGGACGCGCCAGTGGCTTCCTTGACCATCCCACTTGCGAATTGCCATGCCAAGGGTGTCTCGTTCGGCGGCAGCGGAATCCTTTGCACAAACACTCTGCTTCACAGCAGCGATATGGGATCGATGACGAAACGCTGCGGTGATGACATCGCATAGCTTGTTTGGAGCCTTGATGCCTTCTCGAGCCACCAACGTTGCTAAGGGCAGCGTCGCCTTGGACTTCGGCAAGTGTATTTCATTCTCCACGTGCGAATAGGGGATGACTGCGGCTAGGTTCCAAGCGTAGTATGCTGCCTCGTCAGACTTGACGAGGACATTGTAGATGGATCCCGGGGAACCATTGCACGCAAGACTGTAAAGAAGATCGTAGACCAACTGCCACTTGGAGAGGTCGGGCCTTGGGTGCTGAATGTTGTTTGGATCCACAAAGATGGCCTCGTATAGGCCCAAAGTGCGAATGAGGTCCAAGGAACTGCGTGGACGCTTGCCTGTTTAAGTTCTGTTGCGTTAGTCCATGGGTAATAGGCGGGTAGGGCCACTCAGTCGCAATCGGACGTACCCTTCAGCATCTTCTCCACCTCAACCCCGACTCTCTCGCGACTGATCTTGAGCTTCAAGGCGTCGAGGACACGAGCATCGGCTATGACAGCAGTGGCGGCAGGGTCTATGGAAAAGTCGAGTCGGCTTGCAAAACGAACCAGCCTTAGCACTCTAAGAGGATCGTCGGTAAAGGTCTGAAATGGTTCCATGGGGGTCCGGATCAGACAAGACTTCATGTCTGTCAAGCCACCTGTGAAGTCCTCGACCAAACCGGTATGCAGATTGTAAAAAAGCGCATTGATGGTGGCATCTCGGCGCAGAGCGTCTTCCTCGGCGGTGCCAAACTCCACTATGGGGTTGCGAGTGTCCTGAGTGTATGTCTCCTTCCGCAAGTTAACAAAGTCGACGTCGAGACCGAACATGCGTGTAGTGGCCGTCTCGAGATGTTTGGACTTGTCAGGATTGGCAGCAATCCTATGGAGGCTGCCCATATCATCAGGGCCAATCTTATGCTTCCTGGCGTGCTGGTCCTGAGCACAGTAGTTACGGAGCTCCAGGCTGAAGGCATAACCGGTCATGGCATTGATGGCCGTGTCGATGTCGTGGCTCTCAATACCAAGCAGCTTGTCACGGACCCATCCTCCCGCCCATCGAAGGACGAGGGGCTCTGGTGAGCGACCGGCGGCATCGATGAAGGCGGCAACATCGACCAGAAGATTCTTTAACTGCTCCTCTTTGGCAGTAAGACTAAGCTTCGGCGGAACAGTCGGGGCGACGGCTTTGGTGACTGTGGCGTTGTTGGTGGTGGTGGCGGCCATCTTGGGAGAGGGAGACGAACGGCCCACAAAAGTATCAAAGTTTCTCTTCATGAGGTACATGCAAGTGGATGGCGGAAGCAGTTCGCAGCGTTTCCGGATTGGGCCAAGTCGAAATTGGGAACAGACACGTAGCATGACACAGCAAGCCCGGCAGTCGAGAGTATCAGGTCGAGGCGCAGACCCTCAATGGAAAAGAGCCTTTGGAGAAGGGGTGAGCGAGTGTGCGCTGCGCAAGGCAGCAATCCGTGATCCGTTAGTTTCGGGAAGCTGTTTTCCTGCAATAGACCCAGAAGCGCCTCTCAAATCAGCCAGTAGCAGCGATAACGGAGACGGGGGCGCAGGCGCGGGCGCGAGCGCGGGCGGGGTGGGCGGGGGCGGGCGGGGGCTCTGATGCCGGAGTAGATTAAGAGAGCCTATGAACGGGGAATAGAACAGATCGCGGGCCTGCAAACCTTGGCGTCTGCGTCAATGGTTTCTCCAGGCATTGTAGGGTTGCCTAATAGTAGGTAGGTAGTTCGAGGTTAAGATGAAGTCTGGATACGAAGCGCTGATACGCGGTTAACTGGTACATGGTGTTGAAAGGCGAGACACGCAGGGTTATAGGTGGGGTATGACTCGTGAGGCCCGCAGCCTTAGGTACCAAGTACCTACCTAGTTACCTAGGTAGTTATTTCAAGGGGTCGAGACGGGCTCTGGGGCAGGTCGAGTGTTCTTGAGAGGAACTACGGAGTAGAGCGGATATGGTTATGTTATTTAAAGACGCTGCAGGCGTCTTAAGCTTACTTGGATGGGTAGGACAGGGAGCTGGCTGGCCACTTTAATGCTCTGTCTAGATACCTAGTTAATAGGCAAACCACTTCGCCAAATGGTAACAATGGCACGATGATTACTGACACCTAGATATATCTGGGTAGGTAGGGACCAGGTGAGGTGTCTTAGTACACACTGTGGTCCACGACGATCGTAGGTACACCAGTAGGTATCCTCCAGGCCCTCGGGCATCAAGATTGCTTGGCTGTCCACAGGCACCCCCCCCCCCCCCAAATTGTTGCACAGTGCAGGTATTTGGCGCGTTGGCACGTGCTGACAGCTTGTTCGTACGAATAGCTTCCCCATTCCGTGTCTTGCCTGAACGGAGGTCCAAGCCACCGACTCACTCAAACTGGGTACTTAGGCACATACCCACCCACCTACCTACCTTAGTTAGGTAGGAGTTCAACTATACTTATCGTCAGAGCTCTCCTGTCGAGGGTTTGACGTGGCATGTCATCATGCCATCCATTCTATGGAGTTGAATTAGACTCGCTGAGAGGCTTGCGTTGTAACTTTTGCTGGTGTCCTCATCAATTCGAGTGGTGGTTTGGTTTCCAGCAACGCTGCTTGCAGTGCTGATCTCATTCGAACCGGCTGCTCCACACCGTTAGAACCCTGAATCTGTTCAAGTAGCTAGTGGTATCACGGTTTCTATTCATTGATAACTGCACAAGTCATGAGATTCTCAGTATCGTCGCCGTGGGACTGCTACCATCCCCCTTGGGGCAAAGTGATGGATGGTCTGGACGGCGAGGACACAAACAGTCAGGGCAGTCACCAGTGAGACAGGCATCGTTTGGAACGGACTGTATGAGCTGCGCACCGGCCATGAGTGAAACCGACAGGTCGATGTCCATAACTGTGGAGCCAATCGCAAGTGTAAGTATATGGCCAGCATCATTTAGGTTGTTTCCTGCAAGGCCAGAAGCTCAGGGGGAGGGAGCAACCACGCAGCACATCATAATCGGTCATCAGAGCCATAATTAGCCGGCTACCGATGTGTGACGACGGGGAATAAAGAACATACCTAGACCTGGCTGTGTTGTTGGGGGGAGGGGCCGACGATCAAACAGAACAATATCAAATAGAGGTGAGCGTGAGAAACGGGGACTGTGTTCCACCAGGGGGGTCCTTGGGGGTAATCCTTCTGGCTCCTGTCTGGCTGGGTGGCTGGCCCGGAAGACCCGTAGAAGAGGGCCGGGAGCATTACCTTCCCTGCTGGTGTGTGACTCGGAGTCCCCAGGGAGGCACATGCATGCATTTCCAATGCTTATCGCTGATGCGTCACGGGGCCCCGACGTCTTCTCTCCTTCCTCCATCACGGGGGCCTTGCATACGTCCGGTCAATCATGTTGATCGTGGTCGCCAGCTTGCCAGCCTAGGTATGTACCTACCACCCGGGTGACAAAATAACTGACACACCTAATTCTTATACCTTCTCTACCACCACCTTTTTGCTAATTTCTTCTCAAGAAGTAATTAATGTATAAGGAAAACAGACTCAGGGATAAATGGAATAGCTTCATGTCGAGTGTTAATAGTTTCCATGAGTTGTTTTTTATTCTTTAATGTTGTGTTATTTGTGTTGATGCTGGTGTTAGGTGAGCTAAAGTGTGCCGGTTTTTTTGTCACCCGCGTGCTACTACTAGGTATTCGTACACTACAACGGCGTCCGGTATCCCCACTAATCATTCGGGTGTTTCTGTTTTGCAGATCCGCTGTTCGCTTTGAGCGACTATTGCGGCCCTCATTGTATGGGCTCTAGGCGAATATTGACAATACCCACCGGTGGTGGCCTTACCTACCAAACAAACGGGGGCTGGGACAGGGCAGACAGACAGGGGCAGCATCACCATACCTAGCCGCGTTGCTCCGCCGTCCCAATCGGCCGCTCCCACTGCTCCGGCTTCCTATCCTTGTTACCTGCCTCGGGTTGCGATTTGCTTCCTTGCGCCAGCCCAGGTGGTTGTCGAACCGCAATGCGGAAGCACTTACAGAATCACCACTGCAAAGCACAGCCACCTTTGCCGCCATTACCCGGCGCTTGTTCTGCCGTTGGTATCATGGCCTGCCAGAGACATTGCTGTCAAGCCTACCTATTTTACCTATGCTGCCTCTGCTCGACGCGCACGACGACAGACCTTGAATTGACTGCGCCATCCATGCGTACTTTATAGCATTACCGGATGCATCGGTCTACTCCGTCGACACCGGGTCGTCTCACGCTCCCGTGTAAGGCTAAAGCACTCCCAGGAACGTCGCCTTCTTTTCGTTTGGGGTTGCCCACCTTACGACTGCAGGTCAGATACGCACGTGAGTGGGTTCACCGTTGAATGCAGCACGAGATTCGATTGGGCCATCGGCTTTTCCTTGGTGGCTTGTTCCTGCATCACTCCCTTTGCCGCGATCTATTATACCCGATGCTCCAGATCCGTTTTGGGTGCTCCCGCCATGGGCCCAAACAAAGCCGTTCATTCTCGCATCCAAACATGGACGCGGCAAAGTTCGTTTCCGTGGACCTGCATCCTACGCAGCCACATCGCCCGGCCTTGATCGTATTCAGCTTGCCGGACAACGAGGCTGTCGTTGTAACCATGTTGGTGGGTGACCGATGAGAACAGACATGAACCCGGATCGTCGTCCCCTGCACAGGTGACATACGCATGTAAGTCTATGTGAACCGCGCAAATCAATAGCACTCTGCGAGAACCGATAATACGAGCCCGTTGGATGCCCCGTCATCGGACAATTCCAATTTTTGCGCCGTGGTCTCGAAGACGACCTTTGGTGCGCTTGTGCTTGCGTCTGCTCCGCTACCGAACATGAGCCTGCCGAAAAACCTGGCGTGCCTTGGCAACAGCTTCAGACAGGCATGCAAGTCGTCCTTCAGCGCGCACCTGGGCGGCAGAGGCGCGTAAGTGCCTATTATTTACCCCTTTGAGATTCTCATTGCATGGTAGGGTTAGACCAAGGTCATCCTGATTTCGGGTCCTGGGCTCGGGCCTTCCAGCCGACATTCGGCCACACCAACTCCGAAACTTTGATACCTATCCCTGCTCATCATCGCCTCATGTTGCCCCACGCCCCCCCCCCCCCCCCCCCCCCCCCGGCTCGAGGTTCGCGTGAGGCTCTGTTCCTTGACCTTGCCCCAGATTAGCCCGGGAGATCAACCCCTTGGCCAACGATGTCTACCTACTTCGTAGAGAGAGTGAGAGAGAGAATGATAAGAGAGAAGAGGTGACCTTGCCTATCTGGATTCGAACTACCCCCAGTCAATGTCGCATTGCCATCTCCACGAAAACATGTTTGGCTTGGCTGTTTGGGATGTCAGGTGGACCTTCGACATGCCTCTCCAGAGTATCAGGGGACAGAGCAGGCGATGGATTCAAGCAACTTACGAGGACGTGGGAGTAGGAGTGAGGTTGGGAGACGGATGCGTGTCACGGTCATCCCGACATCAGATATTTCGACATCTCTCCTACTCTTGGACCTCCATTTTCCTATAAAGACAGGTTCAACCTCCCGTCCCAATCTTCTTTTGCTTTCCTCGTCATCATCCAGCATCCAGCATCCAGCAGTTTTCAAGTCATCCGACAACTTCTCTTTTTCCTTTCAATCCTTTTATTGTATAATCTACCCCTGCCGGCCAGGATTTACCTTCTCGCAACAAAATGTCTTCTTCCATCAAGAGTGTCCTCGCCATCGGCCTCCTGGCCACCGCCGACATCGTGGCTGGCCACGCTGCCATCATTTCCGCCACTGGTGATGCCGGTGGAAAGGGCATGGCCCTCGGCATTGATTCCAGCACTCCCCGTGATGGAACACGCCGCAACCCCTTCCAGGCGGACAGCACTCGTTTTAAGGGCGAGGCAGCCGACACCTTCGGCGAGACCATTGGCGCCGGCACCAATGATCTCGAGGCAGGTACCAAGGCCTTGATGGCCGAGACCGGGACCATGCTCCCTCAAGTCAGCCCTGGCGGTTCTGTCGACATGACTCTGCACCAGGTCAACGCTGATGGTGGTGGTAAGTGAACATACTTATTCGCGCCCATGCGCTCGGCCAGCATGTGACTAACATGAGATATTGTAGGCCCCTATGACTGCATGATCAACGCCGACGGCACTGGTGCCGACTGGACCAACATCGACGTCCTCACCACACCTCCGGGCCAGAACTCTCGCAACCGTGACGGTGCCAAGACCGACTTCCCTCTCAAGGCCGCCATTCCTGCCGGTCAGAAGTGCACTGGTACCGTCGCCGGCCAGTCCAACGTTTGCTTGGTTCGCTGCCAGAATGCCGCCCGTGCCGGTCCATTCGGTGGTGTCGTTCCCGTTCAGATGGCCAACACCACCACGCCCGCTGCCGCTCGCCGCAACCTGATGCTTGCCATCAAGCGTTCCGACGATCTCCTTAAGAAAATGATCAAGCGTGCCCAGACACCCTCTGCCGCCCCCGAAGACGACCCCGATTACCTGGCTGAGCTCCGGGCCGACGGTGAGGAGATCTAGACAGGCTGTCACGAGGGTCGAAAGAAGGACTCGCGAAGACAGGACAGGTGACGAGAGAAGGCTGCTGCCTTGATGTTGATGCTAATGCCCATGTATCTGGAGAGGGCTCTGTCTGTGTCCAGTCATCGATAGTACATAATTCCAAACTCTGATTGCTTACTAGAAAATTGCTGTTGTGTCCACCCCTTGCCAGTGACTGTGTGCCATATCGGGTTTTGGTGTAATCTGGTGGCTGATCATGTTGCATGCGTCGCATTTGATAGTCTCTTGATTATAGAATATTAGTTGACGTCTTCTGCTGGGAAAGGGCCCCAGTGCCACTTGCACAACCTAGGCTCATGCAACTTCCTAGAGCTTGAAGACATCAGGGGGGGTATGGTTACTGTCGCACGGTTTTGTGCCTGCAAGGCGGTCTCGCTCACCTGAAAGTTTAAACCCCCCTGCGAACTGTTTCCTCCTCTGCGCGACTCCGAGCTAGGCTCTGTGGACTTCAGCCTATGTTATGCCACCTATTGTCGATAATCATTGTTATAAGCTGTTGGGCGGTTGCATTTGAACAATACGAACCCACCGGACAAGAGTTGTCATAACCGGAGGGGTATTGCGGTGTGCTTCTCGGACCAAGTTTCATTTGAGTTCAGGTCAAGCAACGTCCGGGAAGGTTGAGACGGGTGCGAAAAGCCAGCGAGAGTAAACGAAGCCTCGGGAGACGAGGTATCATGTTCAACCTAAACTTGGTAATCTGAAGGGTGTCAGAGGTTAGGAAATAGGACAGACAGAGGTGGTGAGCCGCACAGAACAAGTTGTGTTGGGATGAGATAAAACAAGACGATAATGTGAGTTGTGGCGTGATGGTGTAAGAGGGAACCGAAGGTAGAAAAAGGCAAAAGACCGGGGGGGCACGGGGGTTGGTTGGTTGGAGAAGTCACTAGCGACGACATCCTAGTAGTAAGCAATATATATGTATGCAATCAACAGACCAACCCTAGGCTGTCTGTGCATTGGTGACGGCCGGACTAAACAAGACCAATACCAAAAACATGAACCAGTCTAGACCGACGCCAATAACCATAACCTTTTTTTTTATCTTTAGGACGAACACATGTCGCCGTTCAGGCCTCATTATCAACGTCCACTGACCACTGTCCATAATTGCGGCGGAACTGTTCATCCTAAGTTAGTCCTTCTGGTAAGAACACAGTACATCAATCACCGAGTCAAGTCAAGATTGCTCTCGGGGGCCTTACTGTTTTACCACGTGCATATTTCTGACTGAGACGAGGACACAGCTATGCGTGCGAAGGGTTGTATTACAAACGATATAACATATGTGGAAGTAAAGATTGATGAATGGGTCTCGTCTGGGTGTTGGCGTAGTTCTGTTTGGAGGCTAGAATGAGAGGGGTGGGCGAAATGAAACGACAGGCGAACAAATGAAGCAAAAGCAAGAGGCACGCCAGATCATTAGAGTGAGCCTTACATAGCAAAGCTTGGATTGTCGTTGCCTCCACCCATTCGTTCATTGTACTGTATGTGTGTGTGTGTGTGTGTGTGTGTGTGTGTGTGTGTGTGTGTGTGTGTGACGTCAATGGCGTCCACAGTCTTGGAAATAGGAAGCTCACTACGACGACAGAGAAAACGGTCGTCGCTTTCTCCCAGCTACCAACCATCCAGAGGAAGAGAACAAGAAAGTTAAGAAACAAAACTCAAGGCGAATGGAAGCGTGTCGCCGCCAGGTGTTGCGCCCTCCCAACATTAATGTCGACATCGAGGTACGCATTTCTCATTGCTCGCTATCAGTTTCGCCTGCGATGCAATGTTTTTTCTACCCAAAGTACAATGTATGTAGGCAAGCAAGGTCTAAGCCATGGAACCTAGAGAGCCGGGTACCGATAGACTTCACCTCGATGTACCATCCAACCTTAATCATCCTAGGTAGGTGTCTAGTAAGCCCTTGTTGCCCCACACCAGAAACGTACTTTGTACGTGCGTAGGCAATATGAGGGAAGAGTGAGATGAACTACGTAATCCGCACACCAACGACAGCGAGGGGGGTCAGGATACACTCCAAGTCGTGGAACCTTGGCCTACCTCTGCTCGCTGCTTCATCTCCCCAGCAAATCCGAGACCGTTCCTAGCCGTTAGCATGGCTGCGCCTTTTTGACTGCCGAAGCAGAACCACACCCATCTCGCGAATCCAAACTCAAATGTGACCCGAGCCGAAGCCCATCAGTAACACCGCAGAGCAGTCAGTTACGCCAAGTATCTGCCGTCGTTTACTATCCAAGATACATACAGCATGTGCACCGGCGTCATCCCGCCCCGGGCCTCAAAGGCTTGGAGCGTAGAAATAAGTAGATGCGATCGACAGCTTCGTTCGTCAAATCAACGCGATCGGGACGGGACAGCAACACAGTGTTCTTCAAACTCGTGCTTTACTCGCCTGAGAGAGAAGCCAAACGGCAGGTGACTGGCTGGCCTACCCGCCGCCCTAGACCAGGTAGGTAAAAAGGTGATGAATGTGCCCTCCTTGTCGTAGTGTGTGTTGTGTGTATCCGCGGCCTCCTGCCATACCTTGCCCACCTTAGTACTTCGGTCTTAGTGCCTCCTCCCTCCCTCACCTTGGCTTTGCCTCCGGCGACAGCAGTGACACGCACCAAACGCTACCGGAACCGAGTACAGTGGTGACTGATCGTTCCTAGCCTTCATAAACTCCCTTCTCCCCTCTCCTCTCCCAACTCAGAACCCGTCCTCGTGACACCATCCGACACAGCCCAACTCACGATACCCTTGACCTGCGTCCCTGGCAAACATCATCTCATCGACCGACTAGTCGCTACGCTTGTTATTGAACCAAAAAAAAAAGGCTTCCGTCCG
Organism: Colletotrichum falcatum; assembly: GCA_019425465.1. NCBI lineage: Eukaryota > Fungi > Ascomycota > Sordariomycetes > Glomerellales > Glomerellaceae > Colletotrichum > Colletotrichum falcatum. The sequence goes on along the minus strand of SWKJ01000101.1, from coordinate 338,136 downwards.
CCTACACCAGACTTCGCCATGTCCGGTTTGTTTCATTCCTTTACCGACCTCTGCTATGTAAGCCGTCTCTGCTCACACCCTGTGCCTAGACGACCAAACTAGAACCGAGGGCATGCCCATTGATGCTGAAAACTCGCCAACCGTCCTTGACGGAGAGCCTGCCGCCGCCCTCTCCTCGTCGCCTGCAGATCGACGGGCCAGCACTGACGAATGGGGTGAGTCTTGGCTGCCTGCTTCTCTATTGCTCGGGTCCGCGTCGGTGCATGCTAATCTAATACAACCAACCCTCTATCAGACGCCTCGAAAGTGCCACCGAGCCGCTTCCAGAAGCGCAAGGGCTCCATCTACGCCACTCCCGGTTCTCGTGATGGTCACGTTGACCGTAATTACGCCGCTGGTTTCCACGAGAAGCACACACAGAAGGGCTACACCAAGACGCCTTCAAAGTAATACCACCAGTTGCCCTTGACAGGACCCCCGAGGGAACGGATGACTGGCCTATTGCGTAGTATTAAACGTACGGGTGAATATCCATCGACCGAGTGCCCAGCAGACTGTACTGAAAGGGGGATGGGGTGAGGGTTGTCGCACCATGTCAGCGAGGCTGAGAATAAGAACAAGGAAATAGTTGAATTGCAAGGGTTGGAAACCGGAAATGGTGTGCTAGTCCTGTTGTCTGTATGATAGTACCTAAAACCTAAAACTAGCCAACTCGCCATCCCGCTGAGAAGAAATTGTTACGCATTATTCATCAAGGTCATCGATGTCGATAGCGTCTGGGTTCGTTGCTGCAGCAGGTGCCTCGGTTGTGCTAGTCGCCTTGACGGCATCGCTGGCTGCCACGAACCCCACGGGAGCCTTTGCCTGTCGCTCGAGTGCTGCCATGGCATCGGCCACCTCGGGGTCGCCCGACTCTTCCGGCCGCCGCTGGCTGCGTGCGAGGGCCTGCGACGCGATGAAGTTGACGTCTGTGTTGTACTGCGCCTGCACGCTCCGCTTGATCCGCAGCATCTCCTTGAAAGTGTCCTCGTTGCCGTGCTGCACCTCGAACGACTCCCACTTCGCCCAAAAGTCCGGGCTGGTGCGTGGGTCGCAGAACTGTGATGCGTGACCGTAAATAGCCCGCGCCCGGTCGATCTCGCCAAGACGCTTCTCCATGTCGGCAAACTTGAGGCACATGTCCCGTGCCTCGTTGTCGGGTAAAGTGGAAATGGCTTTTTCGTAGATGGGCCTCGTCGATGGCAGCCCAAAATTGGATGCCGACTTGGTGATGTAGAAGTTGAACATATCTGCCCGATCCTCGTCTGCCACCGCTCTCGTCGCACGTTCGTAGATTCGCATCGCATGTCTCGCGAGCCCACGCTCCTCCTCCAGGTTGCCGTACATGAGATAGATGACTTTGGCGAACTTGGGCGGACAATCCTCAATGGCCTGCTCAAAAAGGTCGCGCAAGCGCTCGATGCCAATCTTGCGATCAACGGCCTTTGTCAGGTAGAGGTTCCATAGCTCAAAGGCGACAGGATAGCTGAAGAGGTCGAGGCCACGTTCGTAGATTTTGAAAGACTCCTCGTAATACTGGTGCTCTTCCAGCATATTAGCGTAGTTGACCACCGTTTGCGGCGTCGCGATCCGCAGCTCAAAAATGCGTTCGTAAACCTTGCGCGTGTCCTCCAGGGAGCTGACGCTCTCGACAAGGTCCACGTAAAAGCTCCAGAGCTTCCAGCTCTTGTGTACGCGTTGCTGAGGTGACAGTGTCTCGTCAAAATAGTCAACTGCCGATCTCTTTGGTGCCTGGACCGCCTTGGCCATGATCCGAACGGCATCGTCAAAATTTTCGTTTCTCAGCTCCATCTCAGCCCATTCAATCCACATGTCGGCCAGTTCCGCAACCGACTTGAACGGCACCTTGACAGCCTTTTCCATGATGGTGCGCGCATTACGTAGGTCGCCCCCGCGCTCGTAGAATTTGGCGTAATTCGCCCACAGTTGGTGGAATGCCCCAATGGCTTTCTTTGGTTGTATTGTCGCGATGGCAGCCGTGTACGTCTGAACCACTTCCAGCTTGTTGTCCCCCCATAGGGCCACCCTCTTTTCCCATTCCGATACGTTGTTTGGGTTTTGGCGCAGGACAACATCATTGAGAAGGAAAGGTCTTCTGTCCATGAGCTGCTCAAAGCGCATCATTCGTATGTCGAGCTCAAAATCCGCCTCCTCATCGGTAATGCCCTTGTCAGCGCGATCCGAGGCAACCTCCATGAGAGCTCCGATGATGGACTCCTCAAACTCGGTGTATGAGTCGAAAACGAGGGTGAAGTCTCTGACTGTCATCACCGTTGTGATTGCTTCTTCAAACACATCCCTTGCGCGCTCGAAGCTGCCTCTCCGTATCCAATATGTAGCCAGTCCGCACCAGAGCTTCCCTCGTTGATCGGCAAATCGGACAATACCGCTCCTAACGATCTTGTCTACGTCGATGCCAGTCTCATGGCCAGTCTCGATCTCGGCGGCATGCTCGACTATCAGGTCCACCATTTCGCTCCACAGCTCGTAATGCCCCTTTCCATGCTTACTCATGAACCGCGGATTGTCGAGGATGTCCATATACTTCTTGATGGCCTCCGTGAAGAAGCCCACCTGCGTGAGAAGCTCTATGAAATCCTCGGCGTCCTCGGGATGAACTTGCATGTAGCGGCGCCAAACCTTGACGGCGCTAAGGCCTGCAACTGAATTGACGAAGGGTTTGTAAAGGGCCCAGATTCGATTATGCTGTGTGAGTGGTAATGCGCGAAGTGCCCGATCGAAAGTTCGTCGTGTGGTCGTAACAAGCGGTTGCTGGAGCAGGAACTTGAGGTAAAGTTCCCAAATCCGAGGCATCTTATTCAGAAGAATCAGCGCGTGCTCGAATAAGGCATTGACCTTCCGATATTCGTCCGAGAAAACAGCTGCGTTCAGCTTCGAAACGTGGTGAACGCGAAAAGTAAGATACTGTTTACTGTTAGCCATTGCCCAAGTTAGTATACCGTCATCTGCATATACCATCTTCCAAAGCTTATATGATCGTGGGAGCTGAAGACAGGCACGCTCGAGAACAAATGCGCGCTCGTGTACGGTCCCATGCTGGGACTTGAAATGTATGTAGGCGAGCCATGGCTTGATGCTTCCGGGATTGCGGAGGATGTCTTGCTCGTACACAGAGTCTTCGTCGCCCTAGAACACCTTGTCAGCTTCGGAAACAATGGAACGAGAAACAGACATTTGAAAGCCGCCACGCATGAGAAACAGAATCGTTACATACAACCAGATGTAGGTCCGGACGCCTCTGAGAGCCGTTGAGAAGCACAGAAGCAGGCATTTTTGATTCAGGCCAATGGCCCAAAAGCCATGAGAAAGACAATAGCGACAGCTCAAGTGCTGGACACCTTAAGCATTGGCGCGCCAGTTACAACCGTGTGTTTCTGACAAGACGAGCGACGTGGTTCAAAGATGAATCATGGCGCGTCCTGGAGACAATCGTTTCCTTGACGATGCCAGCGCCTGGTGCTGTGTTGTCCTTCGCACCAGGCAGGGCCCAAAGCAGCCCAGGGACGTTTTCTTACACGGGCCCACTTTGGCTGGAGAGCCGTTAAGCAGGGTACGCTCTTATCGGGACTTTCTAGCATTGGCCATGCCGAACGAGCTACCTACGTAACTGATGTACCTACTATACTTGCACCTGGGCACGCTGAGCATGCCCTGCTTCTGAGATAGGTACCTGGCTACCTAGGTACTCAACCATGCTAGGTAGGTAGGTACCTACCTATGCTGTAGCACCAACCGAAGTACCTTTACCCCAAGGGTGTATAGGCGGGAGCCTCGTCAACGTCGCTCGTCAACCCAACGTCTTCAGATCCTCGCCGACTCCATTGAACGGCCGCGCTGCGTCTACCTCCTGTCATCCGGTGCCGTGCAAATTGTCGCTGGGCACACTCACCCTTTCTTTTATATTATCCCGTCGATTACAAGGACAGTTAACCTCGGCAATCCCGATTAGCCACCATGTCGGGCGCTCCTGTAAGCTGGACTCCTCTTCAATTAGCCAGACTCAACGGGATCACTGGCTTAGATGACCGCACATGTATCTAGGACCGAGAGGCCGTGTTTCCTACGCGCCAGTCGCTGGGAATCATGAAAGCGAAGCTCAAGGGAGCTGAAACGGGCCACAGTCTGCTCAAGAGGAAGAGCGAGGCCCTGACCAAGTACGTCTGGAGAGGCCCAGGACCGTTCGTACGAGAAGAGATCCGCTAACACGTTATGCGCCGCAGACGATTCCGAGGTTCGAAGCCCAGATTTTGCCTCGATGACTGATACTGACGGAAGCGATTGCACCTCAACAGAGATTACGAGACGAATCGACGAGGCTAAGAGAAAGATGGGCCGTGTGATGCAAATCGCCTCCTTCTCCTTGGCCGAAGTTACGTATGCTGTGGGTGGTGATATCGGCTACCAGGTTCAGGAGTCCGCACGGTCAGCTCGTTTCCGTGTGCGTACCAAGCAGGAAAACGTCTCGGGTGTTCTGCTCCCCGCATTTGAAAGTTACGTGACTGAAGGGAACAACGACTTTGGCTTGACGGGACTGGGTAAAGGTGGCCAGCAGGTCCAGCGCTGCCGCGAGACATATGCCCGCGCCGTTGAGGCACTGGTTGAGCTTGCGAGTCTCCAGGTATGCAACCATCAAGATCACCTCTGTGGAAGATCGGGGATTCTGATACGATCAAGACTGCCTTTGTAATCTTGGACGAAGTTATCAAGGTCGTCAATCGACGTGGTAAGTTGCGCAGCAGATACCATACTATGAAGGGCCGCACTGACGTTCTGCAGTGAATGCGATGTGAGCGATCCTCGGATGGGGATGAACTAATATTTTACTGACCGTTCCCAAGCGAGCATGTCATCATTCCGAGAACAGAGAACACCATCAAGTGTATGTTATTTCGAGAGGATCACTCGAATGCTGTTATGGAATAGCTAACTATGGACGATAGATATCAACTCAGAACTCGACGAGGTGGACCGAGAGGAGTTTTACAGACTGAAAAAGGTAATGATGATCACTCAACATTGGCAGCACTGATTTCTGACGACCGACCGCAGGTAGCGAACAAGAAACAGAGGGACACGGCGGCCACAGACGCAGAGATTCTGGCCAAAAAGGCTGCCAATGCGACAGAGAAGAGTGGCGACTCGTCTGGGCCAAACGATCTTCTTGCGGCAGAGGAGGACAACGATGTTATTTTCTGAGCACTCGGTAATGTGCGGTCCAGTCTAGAAAAGAGACCGCAATGCATGTTTTGATAATCAGGGTAGCTGGCCTGGGTGCGCCTTTGCATTGGAAGCATTCATATGAACATACATACCCTCTCAACCCCATTCTTAACCTACACGTCGAAGTCACAAAGAACCCCTCCCCCCAGTCTGAACGCGGGCGGTCTATTGCCGCTGGTATGTGACCTTGATAGTATGTGTGTCTCCAAGAACCATGCCCGCAGTGTTTTCCTTTGCCGTGATGGCCCCTTGTTCGCCGTCGTACTCGACGAACGCAATGCCACGGCGACCTGGTACCAATCTAACCTCACGGAAACCTTCGAAGCGACCAAAAATGCTTGTGACGGCATCGATGTCGTAATCTTCGGGCAAGTTTTGCACAAAGAGAATTTTATTCGGAGGGAGGTACTCGTCGGGGATGACAGCTGTTGTAGAGGGGTTCGTGGACTTGAGCCCTGCACCGCGAGCGGCCTTGGCAGGACGGTTGTCCGGTGCGGCAGCACCGCCTGGACCGGATCTCTTGAGGCGCTTCTGCTCTTCGGCAGCCTCGTAGGCCTTTTTCTTGTCTGGTAAAGAGGCGCAAGAGTCAGTAGGAGTGGTACTTTTATCAGCAGATGGAGATGGCGCGCGCAGGACAAAAGAAGGGTAGCGGTAGGTAAGCAGGTACCTTTTTCGGCTAGGCGACGGCGCTTGTGAAGTTCAAACTCTTCATCATTGCCGGTCGCCTTGACGGTCGCGTCGCTTCTGGTGCGGGCGAGGGAGAGCTGCATAGGCTTCTCAAACAGCTCGAAGCCTTGTACCTCCTCGATGGCTTTGCGCGCGGCCTCGGGATCATCAAAGACAACAAAAGCCTGTCCCTTGGCCTTCAAGTTCGTCTTAGCGACGACGTCGATAACGTTGCCATACTCGGAGAATATCTGAAGCAGCGCAAATTTGAGCTGGTCGACTTTGGCACGTTCCTCGAGGTTTCGCACGTATACTCTGTAGCACAGGAGATCAGCCAATAGCCCTACGTGTCGGAGTGCGATGACACGTACGTGGCAATGGGAAGACCAGAAGCCATGTCGACGGTTGTCGGGACAGGGCAACCGTTCGCAGGTTGTGATAGGGAATGCCACAAGAATTTAGACAGTGACAAGTCGAAGAAGTTGTCTTGCGCGCAAGGCACTAGATACCTAGTGGTGCACACCGCTCACCCAAAGCAGCACACCTAAGCAGCAAGATAGAACTAAGTAAATATAAAATAGCACCCCTACCCACCTTCCCACCCCTCTTTTTCTTCTTTTTTTCTTTTCTCTTTTACTAAGTTTTTTTCTTAAGAATAACAAGAAAATAAAGTAAATAAATAATTATATTTTTAAATTATTTATTATATTAAGTATTATTATAAGTTAAACTCTATAAAGTAAAGTCTTTAGTTCTATATTTAAGCTAGTAATATAGTTAATGTATTATTAAACTAGTAATGTACCTACATAGCGAGTCGCCAGTTATAGCGAGTCGCCACTTTCCTTATTGTACCTTAAAGGTTACTTTTTTAACTATTTATTAAAAAACAGAATTAAGCTTAAAAATAGTCTAGTCTTAAGCTATATATAACGATAAGAGTTAGAATTTAGTAAATAATACTATAGAAAATACTCTCTTACCCTAACTTATATATACAAAGCTTATCTCTTATCTAAAGACCTAGATAAGAAATATAAGGGTTAGGGTAGAAAAATATTTTCTATAGTATTATTTCTTAAAATCTAACTCTTATTGTTATATAAAGCCTAAAACTAGACCTTTTTTAGGCTTAATTCTGCTTTTTAATAAATAGTTAAAAAGTAGTCTTTAAGGTATAATAAGGAAAGTAGTGACTCGCTATGACTAGCGACTCGCTATGTAGGTACGTTAGGTTTATTTAGCTTTATATTATATAAAGCTATATTACTATATATTATTAGTATAAAATATTAAAAGTTAATTTATATTTTTATACTTCTAACTTTATTTATAATTAAGCTACTTAACTAAATATTATAAATAATATTTAGGTTAAAAGTATTTAAGCTTTATACTTTATAATAAAGTCTATATTAAATATATTTAAGTAAATAAAGAAATTACTTATAAAAACTAAGTATTATTAGTATAGCTTTTTAGTAGCTATTTTATATTTAGTAAAGTAAATAAGCTATAAAAGCTATTAACTTAAAATAATAATAGTAAAATAAAGTTTTAAAATAATAAGTTATTTTATAGAGATATAAAAATACTCTATAAGATATTATTTTTTATAAGAGTAAAAATATAAGATATAATAAAAGTAAAGTTAAGTAAAAAAAAAATAGTTAGTTAAGAAAAAAAGTTTAAAGAGAATATAGTAGTTAAACTATTACTATAAAAGTTACTTACTTAGAGAGAAATAAAAAATAAAAAATCTCTACCTTTATATATATATAACTAGCTTACTAAAATATTTTATACTTATATAAGCTACTTAAAAATTAACCTTAAGTTATATAAGATTAGTTATATAAGATAATAATCTTAACTTAAAATAATAGTTAAAGAAATAACCTAGATAGTTAAAAAGAGTAGAAGAGAAGTTAATTTAACTTCTCTTAAAATCTTTTAAATAGTCTTTTATTATGGAAGAATCCTACTTATATAATTAATATATATATTAATTTATTAGTTTAGTAAATTATATATGTATATATATATATCCCTTATATAAATCTCTATAATAGAGAAAATATAAGGTAAAGAAGTATAAAAGTTAGAGATATTAACTTTTACTTTTAATATAATATTATATAATACTATAGTAAATAGTATTTTAACTTTTAGTTTATATAATATATATAAGATTATTAATTAAACTAATATATTTAAAACTATATAATAATAAACTATTTACTTATTATTTAATTATATTTTAATAAACTTAATAAGTAGTAAAGATTAAATATATATTTATTAATATATATTTATTAAACTTTATATTTTATAATAAAACCTTACTTTTAATAGTTTTTTAAGTAAATATAATTAAGTTTTAGTTTTTCTAACTTTAATTACTATTAAAGTAAAGTAGTATTATATATATAAGTAAATAAGTACTATAAATACTTTAATATACTTCTACTAAACGTAGAGTAAGCCTATAAAATAGAATATCTATAGTTCTTAATATAAGTAACTAATTAGCTAACACTATAGCTAATTATATAATTATATAGTATCTTTAAATAGGCTAATTATATAGCTATTCCTATAGCTAATCCTATAGCTATTCCTATAGCTAATTATATAGCTATTTATATAGCTATTTTAATAGCTATTTAATTAGCGTAATTATTAGCCTATATATAGACTAACAGTAGGACCCTTATTTAGAAAAGGGGTATTTAGAATTTATATACTAAATCTATCCTTATATTCTACTTCTTAAGTATTCTACTTAAAAGAGTATATTATATTTACTATATATTTTACTTTTTAAAAAAATATATTTAATATTATAAAGAATTATATTAAGTAGTAGCTAAGGCCTTTACAAAAGTAAAGCTATAGTTAGTAGTATAAATAAGTATATTACAGTTACTACTATAGATAGAGGTAGCATTACTATAACACTAAGTAATATACACAGTTACTACCTTATACCTATGTTTTATTTAGACTATGTATATTAGTATTTTTTACAATATCTTTGTTATTTTTAGCCCTTTTTTGCTTGTCTCTTTTAATTAGATTTAAGAATTAAATTCTCCATTGTTTTGTGTACATATCACTGATATCTAAATAGTAAAGAGGTTGTGAGGTTAAGGTGGTTTCTGCCTTAGCTTTCTCCTCCTTCGTATCAGCGGTCTTCACGCTTTCTTAATATTTCAAGTATTTTAATTTAAACATTAATATTTTTAAAATTAAAATTATTATATTTAGTTATCTTTATTATAATCTATGTTATTTATTTAATATCTATTTATTTATTTTATTATTTCAGTATATGTTATTATCTTAAGAGGTATACTATAGGACTAATAAAATTTGTTCTCCTTGTTGAATCTAAGCCGGATTGCACGTGACCGCAAAGTGACATGCTCTTGATAAGTTTAAGTAATAGTAACTAACTTCCTATCACACCGCTACTATATATAGGTACATATTGATACGGAATGCGCTTGAGACTATAGCATTTAAGCGAAGCTGGTTGGAAACGTTAGCGTTGAAATACACACCACAGTGCTAGCGGTCCATATCGCAGCTGCATTGGCAATGCAATTAGCTTGACCGTCGGAATCCCCAGCTGTCCCATATCTATATACACAAGTCGAACCCCCACTACGCGGCGTTACCTGAATGACAGTTTATGCATCTGCCTCTACCATTGGCGTCTGTTCCTCGTCGCTCCGAGGTTCGTCCAAAGCCAAGTCACTCTTCAAATCTGGCAGGAATCGGTCAATCCGTTTCCAAGTCTCATGCCACAGGTTTTCTTTGGACGCATCTTTGATGGGAGAAACCAGGAAGCCGCTGCTTGCCATGAACAGAACCACGTTCTTCAAGTTTTCCCGAACTGCTTCTTCCTATTGATTTACTGTTAGCCTATACCCCACTCTGAAACACTTGATATGTTGACTTACGAGGCTATCGCCCTGTCCACTGTTCATCAGCCGATCCATGATGTCGACAATCTTGACCCAGAGATCCAACATTCCGTCCCATTTCGAGAGCAAAACTAGGTATTGGAGAAACACCTTACAGAGCAGCGACGCTGCCTGCACCCGCATTTCACTCATACCGTCTCTGTCCGATGAAAAGACCTCTGGCTTCAGAAGTTTGTGGATTAGTGGGAACAAGACCTCGCCAAAGATGGCTGTCCATTCCTTGTGATCACTGCAAGTGAGATCCGGGGAAAGCAGCGATCGCTGCAGTGAGGTAAAGGCCTGTAGGCGTACGTCGCGACATGGGTTCGTACACTGTGTGGTGAGTGCTTGGAAGACGGGTAGCCAATACGCAGACCATGCTTGAAGATCTCGTTAGTCTTAAAGTCCAAGCCATCCAGAATCCAGGAGAGGGTGAGCTTACCTTCATCGCTCTCCAGGTGGGACTGTTTCATCAAAAAGGGAACACGCGCTGTCATGTTATAGATGCTACTGACCGCCTTGGATCCGCGTGCAACTGCTTCATTAACGCTGCTGGCTAGTCAGTCCAGATCAATCTTCAACGGGTGACACACGTCGTGGCTCACTTCGTTTTTTCGCGAGTTCCTTCGTGAGCTCTGCGTTGCTGCGACTCAAGTTTGCGCTCCGCTAGCACAGCCCGGCCAGCCGCAGAGGCGAAGTCGCCGAGGAGAGAAATCGCGGCCTCGTAGTTGTCTGCAATGATCGCTGGCGGTGCGCCTCCACAGCCCAGCTCGAGAATGTCAAACACGCGTGGCGCAGATTCCTGACGTCCTGCTAATGTGCGCATTATAGCCCAGAAGTCTGGAGAAGTCATGATCTCATTGCGTAAAGGGCTGGGCTCGTCAATACATAGTCTCAGCCCCTGAAGGACCAAGGCGGAGGTCTTAGTCAAAACCTCCTTCGCAAAGCTTGAGATCGTATGCAACAGAACCGGGACGTTGATGTAGTCATGAGCCTGTGTGGTGAATGAGACAGATGGCTCCCAAATACTACAGAGAGGAAGAAAGACACATACGTAGCTAGCTTGCAGTAGTTTAAGGAGGTAAAATGTAGCTCTCGAGACGATGATGTAGTGATAATTCCCGGCATCTCGTAGCACAGCTTGCAGTGCTTCAATGACTCGCTTACCGGCAAGTTGAACAGTGTCTTGGTCTCGGAGTGCGAGGACTGTGCTAAACTCAAGGATGTAGGCCATGGCAGGATCGTACACAACGCTCGTCTGCGCTGGCTTCTGGCCATTCATCGGCGCCGCTGGTGCATTCTCAGATTTCACAACTATAACCGTGGGGCTATGGTTTTCTGGTAGCGCATCGAGCAGAGCATCAACCAGCGGTTCTAACTCTTGGGGCGAAAGCTTGCTATTTTGAACACATTAACAGATGACCTTCTCTGAGACCCGTGAAGACTTACGAAATGTTCGCAAAGACGTTGCCCATATGGCAAGAGTTCACACAGTCGACAGTGCAGAGGGTACTCTCCAACTCTTCGTCTGAGGGCTCTGGAGGGTCATCTGCCGCATAGCTGGAGATATAATTGGTGAACGCAGAGAAGAAGCCCGTTTCGACCGTCTTGGCTGCTCGATCAATAACCTGAGACGGGGTTTGCAGCGGAATCGGATTGATGTCCAAGACTGGAGAGTCTGTCGAGAAAAAAGGGGGAACCAGAGAGTTCACAAAAAGGTTGAGCCAGATACGGGTGATCTGGAAGATGTTAGCCCTATCAGCATAAACATGTCTGCAGGAAGGGGTTCGCATACGTGTTTCCAGCCATCTCGAATCAGGCTTTCACTACCGGTGACAACTCGGAAGAGAACCAAGGTCGCCAGCTGTGCCCTGAAGTCCCTCCCAAGCTTGACCGCTAGCTCGCTCACCATGACACTGCTCTCGCCAGCCTGAACCTCCGTGTTCAGGCTTGTGTTGGGGGCATGTCGGTAGCCAGCGTTGTCATATGACTGAGAGAGTAGATAATCTGATCCAGGGCTTCAGTGTTTTGGTATTTAGCCGCAATCCGAGCGCATTCATCAAACCCAGTGACGATCCGGGCGAACACTGCATCATCAGTGGCGGACATGAAAACGTAGGACAGCGTGGACACAATTGGCCTCCAGGTGGAAGCAAACATGTCGGCATCGTAAATGTTTGTCTCGCAAAGAACCAAGGGCTGCACAGATTCCGACTTGACAAGGAGCTCTCTCCAAGCATAGTCAAAAGCGTGTTTGTTGTCGTGCTCGTCAGGCAAGATGATTTCGTTGGTCCTAATGTTGTCAAAGATTTCTTGTAGATACTCAGGCGCAAAGTCCTTGCCATCGTTCACGCCTCTCAAGTTGCGTGCGAAATCTTCCACTGTCATGCGCTTTTGACCCTTGAGATTAGGGTTGTGCTGGTCAGTGTTCAGCATGATGATGGCGTATGTCAAGACAAAAACGGCATCGGCGTTGGCGACCTCAGTCGGCTTCGTCTTGGAACAATATTTGTCGGCGAAACAAGTGACGATTCTCTCGATCAGAGCCGACTCACCCGGCAACCTGAATGTCTCCAATAGCCCCCTAAGCGCCTCGTCCACGCGCTTCCCAGAGAAGTCGAACTGGCTCATGTATGCTTCCAGTACGTCCTCACTCCCTTTCTTGGAGAGGTATTCGCCAAGAACCTTCTTGGACACTCGGGAGGTGCCTTTTAAAAATCTAGCAACGGCAACTGGGTCTTTAACATCTGCAATGATGCCTTGGGCCTCGAGATATGCGAGCCCGCCCTTGGGGTTCTCGTTGAACTTGCTGGTCCCCTTGATGATGATCTTCTTCTTGCGTCTCTGTTCCCGCAAATCCGTAGCGTCTGGGTAACCACTGACGACAGGCGAATCATTCAGTCGTTCAGCTATAAACTGGACATATCTGAGTAGTGCATCCAGGCATAGAGGGGGAACACTCGTCGTGCTCCAGGTTGCAGAATCTGGAAGAGCATTACGAGAAAGGAGGCCGATCATGTCTTCGCACAGATCTGCTCGGTCAGCATCACAGTCGTAGTTGATGAAGAGCTCGGCCATGAAAGTCGGCATTCTCGACAGCACACCAATGTTTTCGACCATTGCTTGCCTCGCGTCAGGCTTCCTTGCACCGCCCTCCAGGCCGAGCTTCTGCCGATCCTTGACGGGCACTGGCGTTGAGCGCCCACTACTCGTTTGCGATGGCGGAGGCTTAACAAGCTTTGGGGATTGAGGAATGCCGGCGTACAACGATGGATCGATGCCGGGTTCACGAGGTATTTCCACCGATGGATGAAGGCATGCGACGAGATAGGAGAGGAAAAGCTCCTGCTGTAGCTTGAGAACACCACGGCATGTGGCCAGTAGCGTTCCAGCAACAATGAGTGACTCCTGCAGAATGGCCATGTTGTCGGATCTGACGAGCTGGAAAAGATAGCAACAAAGCCGGTCTTCCGCGATGCCAGCCAAAGCCGGATGTCGCGCAATGAAGGGCCCCGAGACCTCGAGCGCTACGTGAATGATGCGCAATGCCATAACTCTCATCGTGTCTGTGTGCTGGCGGTCATTGGGGTCCAAGAAGTTAACCAAAACCCGGAAGAGCTCCCGGACAGAGGGTAGAGAATAAGGCCGGAGGTCCAAAGAATCGTAGCTTTCTGCACCATCGGCGTCGACTTCGCCCTCGGTCTCGATGCCCGTTCCAATGTCCGCCTTGCTGTCTCCGGACTCGGAGCCTAATTGAGAACGGGGGTCTGGATCCAAAGGCGTCGAGCTTGACGTGGACAAGCGCACATTCTGCTCAGAGCTGGTTACATGCAGGCCTGGAGCATTGCTGGTAACGGGGTCCATCTTGACACTATCCATGTCGGCGCTCGTTTGCTTATCAAGAGCATCAGACTCGTCCCCTGCTTCAACCTCGAGATGTTTGACGTCTTCAAAGATGATCTGGCACATTCGAACCATTGACGCTTCGGCAGTTCGGCGCAAAACGGGTGAAAATCGAGGCTGTGAGCAGATGGCCAAACCCCTGCCCATCATATCGCAGACACTCTCGTCGCTAAGGATGTCGCCTCCCGGCCCCGACATCATGTCTTCCATTAGGTGTAGAATCATTAGCAGAACGACTTCCACCTGACCTGCGTCGCTTCCATCGAACTGACACCGAGTTACTGCTGCAGACAGTGACTGCATGGCAAGAGCAAATCGTGGAGAGACGGGGCTGATGAAGCCGTAGGCCAGAAACTTGCGAAGCGCTCCCAAAGTAAGGATCGTTATAGGCGCCGCAGTGCCTTTGGTCTGGATAATCTGCAAGAACGGATTCAGGAGAGACAAGGCATCGAATGAATGGATATCTGAAATGTACTATGGTTAACAAGGCGCTTCCGGTGGTGAACTGGTATGTAGAGTAAAGTGAGAGGGACTCTGGATCCTACCTCTAACGCTGGCCAGTTCATGGCGAAGCTTCCCGAAGCCAGCCATCAAAGGATTGTCCTGTATGCTGCGGCCCTTCTTCCCGCGCAGGCCCCATCTGTTGGCAGAAGCAATGTCCTGTGCACCATCTATCCCGAGTCCAGCTCCTGATGTCTTCGGAGTGCCCCTTGGCAAAGGGTTCGGGGACACCAAATTGATGGGATTCGGGTTCCCGCCCAGAATGGCCGATACGGAGGAATGAGGGGATCGCGCATGTTTCTGAATCGCTGAGGTGATCGAAATGCATTCTGACATGACCAGGGACACCGGATCTACAGCGACTGAAACGGGGCGACTTCGATATTGCATCCTAGGCGCGATCACCGGTGTGCCTCCAACGCGGCGTAGGTCTACACTGGAACGGGCGCCGGCGGCAGAAGCCGTTTCGGTATACAGCAAGTTATCGTCATCTCGACTCATGTTATGGTGGTGGACTTGCGGTAATTGGATGTGCGCGACGTTCAAGTCTTGTGTGTGTGTGTGTGTGGGTGGGTGGGTGAGTTATTGCTCGCTCTGCCTGGGCGGAAGGGCATGCAATGGCTATGTTGATGAGGGGACTGAGCCGGCAAGTCGCGTTCAATTTCGTTGGTTAGCTTCTTTATACGGTGCAGTCGAAAGAGAGGCCGAGGACAGGTATCCGTAAAGCCGTTCGATGTTGTGCCTCGGGGCTCGCTATCGGCGGGTTTGGGGTCGTTGAGATTTAGGTGTCTTGTCCAAGCTTTAGCCAAAAAAAAGAACCCCAATGTGGAACTGACCAGGTTGCAGATGCGGATGGAGCTTTAGCACGGCCCACGGGGAAGTGCAGTCCTTGTGGTCATCAGGTGCTTTCTGCCCCTGGCTTGGGTAGCTAAGTCGACCTACTACTGCAGGGTACCTCTGAGCTGCGCGCTGGGCGTACCTACCTAGGTAGTGCCCGATAAGACTCTAGCCGATAAGACTTGCCTTCACAACCAACTTTAGACCCACGTGACGTATTTCCCCACTAAAGGCAAAGGCAACGCCTGACGGAGATGATACTACCTACTCCTAGTGGCGCATCTAAAGAGAATTCGGCTTCAGAAATAATATAATATGAAATTCAGGTACCCAAGTTACGGAACCGTGAGCTGTCTATGCCCAATATGTTGCCCATTGTGTAGCCTCTTTGAAGCACCCTAAAGATACCGGCCATATAAACGTTTTTCTGTAACATACATATCCCGATCAGCCGCGAGTAATTGTTTGCACAGCAAGAGAGGCTACGAAAGATCGTAATTATTCTCAAATACCCGAGGCACGTGGATCATTCCTGATCAGCATCATAGAAGGGCTGTCCCGTAACGGACCCCCCCCCTACCCCAGCAATACTACAGACGTAACACCGCCGTGGCCATCATGCCATTGGTAGTCTCAGCTCTCTGCCTTCTTGACGAGAGAAGCGTCATTCTTCTCCTTTGTTTCCTTCTTTGGTGACTTGCCGTCTTTGTCTGCCGCCTGCTTCTTGTCTCCAGCCTCCTTTGCCCCCTTGGCTTCATTCTTTTCCTCTGTCAACAGATTTTGCATGTCCGACTTGTCTTTCTCCCATTGACTGCTTGCATCTCCGAATTGCTCCTTAACCTTCTTGGCCTTCTCGGCCTTCTCTTGTTCTTCCTTTTCTCTTGCGAGCCTCTCTTGCTCCATCTCCTATGCTAAATCAGCTCCACGCTTTGCAATTGCATGTTGAAAAATCGACGTACCTCCATGTGCTTGATGTCGTCAACACTTGGTTCGTAAAGATGCCAGATCGTGTAGTGCGGTAAACCCACTACAGAATACTCCATCCGTTTCGCCATCTATGCGGCGAAAGTTAGCATCGTTGCGTCCCAGCTTAATGATACAGGCATCATACCTTTCCAAATCCTTCTGTCTCGGCATGTTTCTCAAAACTGAAAGCTGGGAAATGAACTCCGGACCGGAAAACCTTGGCCTTGGCCAAGATACTGACACCACCCACTCCGTCAATTTCCATCTCCATATCCGGGTCACCGTATGGGTCTCGCAGATATGCCAGATGAGGTCGCCATGTCGCGTATTCAGCGTAGCCTTCGACAATCACGGCGTCCTCGTCGAGAGTGTCCGCAAGAGCCAGCGCAGTCTCTGACTCTTGCCATGAATTAAGATCGTATGGCTGCTCTCCGCCGAGCCAATCAGGCAAAGGACGCCATACATCTGCAGCTGATTAGTCCAAGACTTGGAAACTTGTGGAAGTGCTAAGACTCACTTGGCACAATCACATCCTTGTTGTGACGCATGAGATCCTCGAGAATGGTGAAAGGCGCAGTCTCAACATCGACATCGCGCCAGTATACCCAAGAGTGGTAGGGCCGCAATGCAGCACTCAGAAGCCAGTTTCGGGCTTGCGCCATCAATTTTCTTCTGCTTGCCTGAGCAGCAAACCCATGACGACTCTCGACGTCCTGGTTCACCTTTTGTCCAAAGTCCTTTTCAATGATGGAGATTTCTCCGTATGGCTGCTTCGGGTCTTCATCGGCTTGAATTTCTTCAAGCATATTGGAGAGAACTTGGAGAGTGCGATCCTTGGAGTCGGACACGAGAAAGGCAAGATCGATGAGATGGTGAGGATAGGTGAAGTTTCGCAGGTGGGAAAAGAACATTGGCAAATGCGGCTCGGCATCTCTCAAAGGCACGCAAAGGAGAATGCGCTCTTCACGTTCCCAGCCCCGGGCGGTCCCTTGTACGTTGCTAAGGTCGTAGTATCGCACTGTTTCAAGTTGTAGTTCATTGCTGGCGGACAGCAAGCCGAGAGAAAAGATGGAAGTCAAGGAGGCCCCAGGCCATATGAACACAAGGAAGAGGATGGCGACGGCGACAAAGATGACGAGGCGGGTCAATAAGCGTTGGCGGCGACGATTTGCAGGTGTCGATGCGCGCGGCTGGTATCTATCGGACAAAGCCAGAAGGGTTAGCCGAGGCGCGACGTAGAAGGACAAATGTGGGCATGTGGTAGGGGCATGGTGATATGTGTTCTTTTACCTGTGAGGGGAGATCTCGAAGGTGTTTCCCCTTGGATACCCATTGGAATAACCACTAGCATGATGCCGGGGAACCACCTTTGAGGTGGTCGAGGAAGCATATGATGGCAACATCCGAGCTTGAGCTAGAGGGTGTAGAGTTGGTAATGAAACACCTCGCCCAGCTCTTCGGAGTTGTGAGGGTTAAGCAGAGGAGAGCATCTAGAAGCAAGAGGAGCGAAGTTTGCGATTGGGCGACTGGGAGAAAACAAGATCTGCCTGTTTGGGAAGCGAGTGTTGTCAGTGTGTCATCGAAGCCGCGATCGAGATGACGTTTGGCTGTCGGCTGTGGTCGGCAAGCAAAGGAGCGCTATCGCGTCTTGAGATGGATGTGGTTGAATTACAAGAAAAGGGAGATGCGACGGAATACGAGTTCTACTAGTCGCGCGGAACTTACCAGCCAACGGCTACGTATTATTTGATTTTCAGACTGCCTCTCTGTCATCTAATGGACCTGAGGGTACCTTGCCTGGCACTCCCTTGAATTAGCACCACTTGTCCTGTGCAAGGGGTACTCCCTTTAGTGCTTCAGATCACACAGGGTGTAAGTACCTTCCTGGTTTCAGGGAGCATGGGACAAGCAAATGTCTTGACTGTGGCTAGAAAACATTTTGATTGGCCAGGCTGTATTATCGGCTCCTCTTTATCTTACTGTAGTAGTTTACATTGTACCTACGCAGCCAGAGACAGCAGTTAATGTACTGAGGTACCTACACTACCTAACGTAAGGGGGCCTCATTACGTACCTATCCAGGCAAGTAGGTACCTTAACTAACTACCTAGATAGCTAGGTATAGTCCACTGGGGTTCTAAATGTTAGCGAAATAAAATGTCTTAGAAAACTACAAAAAGATTACCTTCCCCATAGATACAGTAGGAAGATACCTCTATAGAGTTCTCTACCCTCCCAGGCTTCCAGGTATATCTCTTGATTAACGTGATTAATATGTAAAAGTATTTAACTCTTACTAGGTGTTCAGTAGCAATTGAGTGTGCCTATTTATACAGTATATGTACGTGGGGCTTGTAATAAACTAACATTTAGAACCCTGGCGGACTGTAAGCTGCACTGCTGATGTATACGTGTACCTACTTCCTATGTATACTTCACCGTTTCACGTTGTAATGAAACAAATACACACTCAAATAAGGGCCGTGGGGTTTACCATCGATTGTAATGTGCTGTGCCACCAGTTACAGCAAGTGATCGGTACGCTAGACCAGTGTCACATTGTCTCTATCTGCCGCCAAAATCCGCTGGTGACGGCACTGACTACTAGGTCAATAGGTAGTCTACCTACCTACCTACCTACCTCTAGGTAGGTAGTTGCAGCAAAAATAACAACCCAATGAAAAGCAACATAGGGTCCTATTGGCCGTTGGCTTGAAGTCACTTCATCGTGCACCACTAGAAGTCCCTGATTGGGTTTGCTCTTTTTGAGACTTTTGACCTGGTGCTGAATGTGTCATGCCTGGGGGCAAGACAGGTCTTTATTGATTACAGCTGCCATCATGTAACGGGAAGGCAGCGAAGGAGCAGCTGGCGCAAGTCCTACTTACGTGCCATCCACAAGTAAGCTGTCTGTAAGTTAAACCGCCGCTTGAAGAAGCCCAACCAACGACCAGCAATATGTACGGCAGGATAGCATTCAACTTTCAAGGATGGCGGCTTCGAGTGCTGAATCACACTTCCTAAACGTGCTGCCGTAGAAACATACAATCTGCAATCTAACATTCTTACGCCCGAGGACAGTAACAGATTACCTCTCCTCGTAACGGCATCATGGCCATCGGGATGATGAGGAAGCCGCACAAGTCCATTTGTGGGTCTGAAGTAATTTCGGACATCATTGGCATGAACGCAGCGGTCAATTTCAGGCATCAAGCACGCAATTTGGGATCAAAAGCGAGAGAGAGAGAGAGAAAACACCATGTCAAACGGGCCATACATTGCCATGAATGCCGATATATCCATACCAGGAGCCTGCTGAAGAGTCATATTAGCAACAGTGCAAATATGGCATACGTCGTGCCCAAGCTAGATGATGCCATCGGGTCAGGCAAGCCGGTTTTACTCATTCAGCCAAGTCGGCCTCGACAGCCCAGAACCTCAGAACGAAGAGCCGGGAAGCGAGACGCTGAAGTCAAATGACGATCCCCTGAAGGACCAACTCCACCAACTTCCTCGCTCCTCCAAAGAAAAGCTCTGTTGCGGGAGGGTGACTCGACTGGCATGAGATAGTTGAATGGATAAGCTATCGTCATCATGGTGATGAGGCAAGCATACAGCTTGGGCATTGGACGAAATGAGAGTGAAAAGAGGGTCTTACCTGGTGACCGCCCAGTTTTGGGGAGCGAGAATGAATCTGATGTGAGCCTTGGGTCGAAGCTCGCGAATCTCGATGTTAATACCGAGCGTTGCATTCCCTGCCTGGAGCACTTCTGCTTGGTCAGCGAGATGGTTTCTCTTGATAGCACGGGACGAATTGGTAGAGACAGTCGTATCAGACAATATTTTTTGGTATATGGGTATCATCACAGTGTTCAGTAGCAGAACTGAATGAAAAGGTTGTTCATCATAGTCGACGGTTGTCGAGGGAAAGGTGCTGGCGCAACGGTGGGTAAGAAAATCTCGCTAACCTACCCAGAAGAATATGGAGACAAAAAAGGGAAGCTCGACCAAGGTCGGGCGATCAGGCCCGTCTATTGCTTTGCACGAATCCCTGGCATTAGAGTCAGCGCTTACTCTTCATTGCTCATGCAAACGCTTGTTCAAAGTCCAAGATAGGCGAGGGTCAGATGGTGATGCATGTTTGTTCTGGCGCTCAGGAGTTCGCGGGAACAGTGTGTATGGTATACATCATGGAGCTAGGAGGCGGGTTGAGATATGTTGTGAACTTACAGGGCAAGAGGTCTTTGGACCTGACTTCGCAGCCGCAGCGTTTTTACTGCGGCCGACCACAAAAGAAAGGCCAGGTGATTGTGGTTGTTGTGTTCAGGAAGAATGTTCCGTTCTGAAGAAATTTTCAGGCTTGAAGTATTTGCAGACTATATGGTCTAAAAACATATATCCACTTCTCTAGTAACATGCCCAATGCGCCTAACCGGGTTTGGCTGGGGCGCGTCAGTTTGGCGCGCCAGGAAAGTACATGGCTTAGGTACGTGAAAATTCACTTCAACCCAACCTCAAGACGCCATGGTCAAGCGACGGTTATAGACAAAAGCAATAAGAGGCCGTTCCTGAACCTATCGAACAGGGGCTCGACTCCGAAACCAGTGTGCGAATCCTGCGAATTTCATCTGAAGTTTTCTGCATCCATCGTACATCTTCCTCTTGCGTCACCGATCGACCACATAATCTTTCTCGAGGGCCGTCTTGAATATGGCCGATCGGCGTAGAATCAACGGGCCGCCCGGTGCAACTTTACCGCCGGTCTACGACACCGTCAGCTCAGACCCAACACCCCGTGCAAGGCCGGCAAACGGAATTCGGGGCTTGTGTTGGTTCATCCCTACCTTCTCATCAGCGCGCTTCATGATGCTGACAGTAACAAGTTCTCAAGACTGGTGTGACCCCAACAGCTTCAGGCTCAGCTTATATGGAGATTGAGCCTCCTCACAGCCATGTGAAATCAAATTTCAAGACGAATGGCATGAAACTTATCTGTACTGTCCACGGACCTCGCTCGCTTCCTCGATCTGCCCCATTCTCACCCTACCTGGTGCTCTCAACTCATGTCAAATACGCTCCTTTCGCCACGCGTCAACGCCGCAGCTACCTCCGCGATTCGAATGAAAGGGACATTAGCGTTCATCTTGATACGGCCCTTCGTGGAGTCATCATCGCCGACCGATGGCCTAAGAGTGGCGTTGACGTTATTGTTACCATCGTTGAAGGCGATCAGGAGCGAGAGGCTTCTCATTTTCTCGGCAACGAGGAATGGGACATGATGAACGTACTCAGTGGATGCATTACGGTTGCTGCGGCAGCTCTTGCGGATGCTGGCATCGACTGTGTCGACATGGTCACTGGCGGTGTTGCGGCCCTTGTCGCGTCGGACAAGGACGACATGGCCACACCATCTATTGTTTTGGACCCAGTGTCCCTGGAGCACGAAAAGATACTGGCTGCTTGCTGCGTTGCCTATCTACCAAATCGTGCCGAGATCACCAACCTCTGGGTTAAAGGCCATCTTCCACTGTCGAACCCTTTGCTGCACACGAAACTCGTGGGCCGTGCTATTCAAGCATCTAAGGGCAACTATCGTGCGGTTCTTGAAAGGCTTCAACATAACCAACCGCCCAACAGCTAAATTATCCGTGGTCAAGCCAGTTGGCGGGGAGGCCAAAACCCTAGGCTACGGTTCATGGCCAGTTGCGTTCTGCATCATTAGCCCATATAAGGGCCTTGCGTCAAGTGCTCAGGGCGATGGCAGTAGTGAGGTTCCTTGAGCCTTGAGGCTAGTGGAAGCAAGCTGGCAGTTTTGGGAACGAAAGAGGCCATGGTAAGCGAAAAGGAGGGGGGGTATTTTGAGAGAGTTCCCCTTCCACGCACATGAAAACCCCGGTGTACCGGGGTATTTATTGTCCATGACCTCAGAGGGTGGCAGGATTGTCTTTATGCCAGTTTGGGATCTTGATGTGGAAAGGTTGTGATTGGTGTCCTTGTTGAAGGACCTCTGACATGAAGTCTGTGCCTCGACAGGCCGAGGCATTGCGTGCACAATAGGTACTTGTCCAACATTGCGGTCGATGGCACGTTTTATGAATAAACAAGCACGCAAAAGGACATGGGTTAATTGATGCTTCTTGTCAGCGGAATGTAAAGTGTAGTGCTCTTGCTCATGTGCATTCAAGGGGGTCACAGCACTAACAAGTCCGTTCTGACTGGTAGTACACAGCACCGTATCGCTCTGCTCGGGCTCTAAAACTCCGTACCCCTCGTTATTCTACACAAGAGCCACCCAAGGTAGGACACAACGCACTTGTCAGTGCTTCTGTGTATCCACTTTACCCCAAGCAGACAGTTCAATGGGCCCACTTGTCGAACGCTGTCTTCGCGGTGGAGCGTATGCTGCTACGAAAGAGCGACTCAGCGAGCTGCCGCGACAACATCCAATCCATCTTATCCGAGCTTCCGTCCACCTCCTCTTCGTCAACCTCCTTCCCCCTCCCACCTCCCATCTGCCCACTTTCGATACCGTGCCTACTCGACCGCGTCGTCCGAGACCGACAGACTCTTGAATTCACCCGTCAACAAAACACCACCGACGATTAGTTTCCCAATCTACAACAAGTCGTTCCTCCTCCCCGACCGACATCATCTACCAATCCTTTGATCCGAAATCACCTTCTGTGCTCTGCTCGCATCATGTGCCGCCGGCTTCGATCCCACCGCTCATGATTCGTCTTGCGACACATCCAGCCGCCCTGAGCGACAAGGCTGCAGTCGTTTGCCTCGCCGACACCCGATATTAATACCTGTGTCCTTTCCAGCAGATCATGGACACTCCTCATCAACCTGTTTCACTGGACAACCCTGGGGTCTGGCAAAACCTTTCGCTGTGGACTGCTCACCGGATTCAATACGCCGTCAACGTTACCAAGCTCACTCCCTCTCTTGAAGATCTGGTATGGGCTGGCCCGAGAATGGTCCGAAAGCTCACGGCCTACCTGCCCTTTCCCGATTCACTTGACGCTCTCGGTCAGAGAGTCATCCCCGAAGCAACAGGTTCTGGGATGCTACACACCGCCAACCCTGCTACCACTGCCGTCTTCAGTATGGATATCCCGCCTCCCATGGCCCACTCTCACAGCCCTGGACCTGCTGTTCTGCTCAATTCGGATATCGGTGGGGTCCCCCCCAAGTTCACCATGGAGGGCGCAAAAGGGCTTGGCAGCGTCTTCAGCTATGCCACAAGCAAATGGGCACTCTGCTGTATCGCCATGGCCATCGTACTAAACCGCACCCACATCTTTGCCGCTACACGTCGACGCTTGCGGCTCACCTTATCCGTTCGGCTGCTGCTCCGCGGTCTTCCAGTCCTCCTGTTTCTGGTACAAGCCCGCGGGCTCCTGCGCTCAATCCAGTGCCAAACCTCTCCCGACTTCTCCAAGATACGATGGGGAAACACAAACAAGAGCTCTGAGCTTATGTTCTCCCAGGCTGGGGGCTTCCTTCACACCATGAGCTCTACAATCTTGCTAGGTGCTTCAGACGAGCAGTCCTGCATCGCCGTGGGCATGGTGCCGGCAGACGTTGACGATGCGACCCAGGAACTGCGGGGCTCACTATCTCTGCTATGGCCGCTCTTTGGCACCTTCTGCCTCAGCCAATTCTTGGAGACCGTCTCTTGTGCCGTTCAGGGTCGACCTGTGGCAGCAGAGACGGGCATGACCCTATTTGAACACTCCCTTGCATTTGCAGAAGCCGATGCTGCCATCAGTAATCAGCTGGGCTGGGGCTTGTTCACTCAGTCGCAAGCAGCGGAGGCTACGTCAAGTGTCGGCGGTGCCATTGCCATCAGTCGGTCCATGATTTTAAAGAGAGTCAATACTTCGCCCGAGGTGCTGTTAATCTCTTTCCTTTCGGCCATGAGCCACATCACCAGCCATGTGCTGGGTATCTTTAACCTGCAGGCCAAATTTCGTCTGGCCAGTACTGGGTTCTGGGGTCTCTGCTTCATGGCGAGCATCCTCTGGAGTGCCTTAACCTTCTCTTTGGACGATCCAGCAAAACAAGGACTGCTCAGGTTTCCCACCGTCTGTATCATTGGCTTCATTCCCCACGTGCTTGTTCTTGGTGGCATTCTTGTCTGTTTGTTCATATACCTACTGGCTCTTGGGTTAGCCGCTCTTACCCCTGTAGATGGGCAAACAGGACAGAGGTTGACTCTTCAAGAACGACTGGTCCACGCCCACGCAAACATGCAAGCCAACCTCTCATTGTCTGACATTCGCATCAGCATGGAAATGGATTTTTACACAGCCTTGCTGCGAACTGGCTTTGGCGCTATTACAATGGCAAGCGAAGCTGTTTACCTGAACGAAGACAGAGACGTCACCATGCGGCCTTATACGTGGCTGGAGGAGGAGAGATATCGGGAGCTCGAGGGTCTGCGGACGCAATTGATTCGAGCTGGTGCGACGGACTCCCGCTACGATACCATAGGTACCATCGGGCTGGTGCCAGTGAAAGATGATAACATATTGACTGCGAATGGTTATACTCGGGAGCGAGCAGCACAGAAGGTGCCTAAGTCTCGGTCAGGAGACCGACGGCTGAGGGACGGTGTTGGCGCCGCGGAACGAAGCGGCAGGTGGTTGATGGCGCTCGATTTCATCATGAATATCAACAGGCTGATATTCCGAACGTGGGCTACAGCTATGCTGAAGATCCTGTCCAAACTCGGTCTCCGTCATCCAAAGTTTCTGCTTTGGGTTGTTCGTCGACCGAAGGCTACCAATGATGGGAGGGGCTCGAACCACGGTGTCAGTACAAATCATGTACATGCACCTGTAGAGTCTGCCGAGTCTCCCCTGGACATCCCCGGAATTGATGCCATTGATGTCGAGTTTGAGTTCAGACAACAGGCATGGGGAGGAAGCCAGAACAGGAGCCCTATCGACGAGGCTGATCTTGACTCGAAGCTCTACGGGTGGTGGCTCAGAGGGGGTTGGTGGGGCTCGAAAGACACCAGCGGCGAATACCGACCACACGCGTCTGGCGATGCAGACGACGATGACGATACCACCAGCGTTGTGTCTCTCAGCACCAATAATGATAGTGATTGGGAGTCGGAGGAGGATGGGCAGCGAACACCTACGCAGACCAGGTCTTGGGCTTCCCGGGAAGATACGCCAATTCCCGAGGATTCACTTCAGTTGTCAGATCTTGCACGGCTGCTACACCCGAGCAACCCAGAGGAGAGAGAGGAGGCGCACGCTCTAGCTGCCCATCTGAACAGCGACAGAATCATGACCCGATCACAGTATCGTAGGGCTCAGCAGCTGCAGAAGACGAGGATCTTACAACCGGGCGGACGAGCCAGTCGTATCATGATGCGGTCGGTCAAGATGACACCAGACGAGGAGGCACAACGCTTGGAACAGTTGTTGCTGTCTCGCCGTGCTAACTCTACACGGTCTATCGATGATGGTGCGTCGACGTGGGCCGAGGGCGCTGCCGGTCTTGGTCCGGATGGTCCACAATGCGTTGTCTGCCAGAGTTCTCCCCGGACCATCATCGTGTGGCCGTGCCGCTGCTTGAGCTTGTGCGACGACTGTCGCGTCTCGCTAGCTATGAACAACTTCGACAAGTGCGTCTGCTGTCGCAGAGAGGTTATCAGTTTCAGCAGGATTTATGTTCCTTGAGTATCAGTGGACTGGAATGATAAGGCGGTCGGTTATGTCTATTGGAGATGCGTCCCCCACAAGGCAAGATTGCGGTACGGAGAAAACGGTAGCCATGTAGGCGTCTGCGGCTATCTGGGAGACTAGGTTCATTCAATGAAATGGGGTATCTTAGCGGTATGGTGTTGTACAGAAGCTCTGGGCTTATCATCAGGCGGTATCCTTCTTCATTCATCATCATTATTGTCTCTCTTGTTCAATCACATCCCTGCCCACTCAACACAAAACGTGCGCACCTGCTTCGAGGATCCATGCGGGTTGGGAACCTCGCCGCCAAAGAGAAATCCCTTCTTGACCGAGGTGCCTAGGCGACCACTGCCGACAACATCAAGCATGGGTATGTCCTCGTCCCAGTCGTAGTTTGTGGCGAGGAAGTGGGCGTGATATCGAAGTGGGTCGCCGGGATACACGCTGTAGTCAGCGCCGAAACGCAAACCAGGCGTCATGAAGTAACCCTTTGACTGCAGGTGTCGATGCAGCGGAACAGCAGGAGGCCAACCCACTGAATCCGACACATCCTCCGAGAGGGTCTGCAGGCCGTCGCTGGTTGTCGGTGTGACTGTCAAGGCTGACTTGACACCCGCACCGTCACGGGGTTTATCAGTACTATGGGTTTCTGAGAACAGGTCCAATTGGTCATCTGGGTTGGGGGCAGCGAAAGGTGATCGTTTGGCGCCGTTAACCCTCCACGCTTGTTCCACGGCTGCCTTTTTGGCCTGGTCCTCTGCCAGTAGCTTCTGGGCCGTGTGCCGGCGGTCCTTCAGAAGTGTGATGTAGGTCTGGCGAGTGGCCCCGTCCGGGGAGTGCAAGGAAGCCAAGTGGTACGAAGCCTCATCGACGAGACGGCCTACCTTCTCCTCGACGAGCACGCTGGCCTCTTCGGGTAGCAGCTCAAGCGGTAGACTCAGAAACACGTTCTGGGTAGGATTCTGGGGTGTAGTTCCAACTAGCACTGAGCAGATATTGTGGTTGCGCCGGATGATAGCCACATCTTGAGCGTCAAAGACCAGATAGCGGTCCCCAATCTTGGAGATGCGCACAAGAGGGAGTACCGAACCCTCCGACGCGGTCATAATCGCTCCTTGCGGCACTTCCTGTCTGGCGGGGTTCTGCCGCTCCTATTTGCCTACAGTCGCCGAGGTATTAGCAACTACCAAGAGATATCGATGGTTGTAAATTGCATAGAGAATTGGGTGGAAGCCACAAAAATCATATTTCATTAATGAAAGGTATCGTCACAGAGTGTCAGTGGATTGACAGATTGATTGAGATTAGGTGCTTAATCATTTGAGCTTTCAAGGAGGAATTAAGAAACAGGGGGCTCAGTGACTTACCCTGATGCTTGGTTGTTGGATTCAGAAGGGAAGAGAGGAGAATTTTTTTCCGGAGAGATTGGGGGTTTTGGAATGCTTGTTGGCGTGTTAGTGGAGCAAGGCGGTCAGGCAGTATCTTCCCGTGATTCGGTCTGTGGCGCAGTGGCTGTGCGATTGTACGGATAGTTACTCGGTATTTAGCATCCACTGCTCCCTTATCTCCTCCATCTTGCATTGCATCGCCGTTGTACGGTATTCATTAGGAATCAATCTCGATCAGAAAAAAAGGTGCAGCTCGTCGAGCAGTATGGCCTCGCATTTCTAATGCCGTTGACGATCAAGGCCCGTGGGTATGGAGGCAGGCGCCTTCAAGCCACATTTTTGGTTGCGTGAAGCGCAAAGTATTAGTAACTTCCACTGCTCTTGCATACCTATCATGGGGCATTACATTCAGAGATTATCTGCCTTGCGATCGCACGCTGTTCTGCGACGCGCAAATTCGGTTCCGTATATATATTCGGGCTGGTTACAAGTGGTTGTAACTCAAAACCCGAGTTTTTCTCCCTTGCTTCCCTCCTCCTTTGCCCCCTTGCCTTCTTCGTCAAGCATAGGGGGCAACACGTAGGGTTGAAAGATTAGCCCACTGGAACTGCTTAGCCTAAATGACAGGTTCTCCCGAAACGATTGTCCTTCCAAACCGCCCCCTCTCTCGTGATAGATGGG
The DNA here is from genome assembly GCA_019425465.1 of Colletotrichum falcatum. Classification (NCBI taxonomy): domain Eukaryota; kingdom Fungi; phylum Ascomycota; class Sordariomycetes; order Glomerellales; family Glomerellaceae; genus Colletotrichum; species Colletotrichum falcatum. The sequence goes on along the minus strand of SWKJ01000101.1, from coordinate 310,215 downwards.
AAGTCCATGCACCTTCAGCATGCCCTGCACCGCATCTTCGGACTTGGTGTTTGGCTGCACGTGCACTTTTCGCGGCAGGGGCAGCATTTCGAACACTCCATCACACAGAAGCTCCATCCATCTCGTAAAGCCAGTCGACCGGGGTAATAATGACGTCGAAAGCGAAATCATGGCCGTCAACCTCCCATTGTACTGGCGCAATAGTGCTCTCAACTTGTGCAAGGACTGGAGTGCGTGCTCCGGCAGGCAAGCCGAGGATCCGTACAGAGCGGGCGATAGAAGACTAGGCAGAAGGACCCGATGGATAGTCCCAGGTGGCGATGCCTTCAACCTTGCTGCAACGTTAACAATGAAGGCATCTAACGGTGACAAGCTAGCAGATCCTTGGGGTTGAAGCCAGCCCACGGCGACCATCAACGGTGTCGCATGAAGTTCGCCCTTGACATCACTAGACTGCAAGCGCTTCCCGAGGTCGAACATGTGGCAAAAAGCTTCACAATAATCTGCTGTGTCGTTTTTCGTGTCTGCGTAGAACCATGGGAAGTTAGCGCTGTCGGTCATAGTGGGGAGCACAAAGAACGAGGGCTGTACCTAGCATACCAGAACCGGGATCGTTTCCTAGGCTCTCATATCGCCACGCAATTTTCATTTTCCCCCCTTTGAAGGATTCCGGTTTGTTTCTGCTCGAGCCGCTGGTTTTGGCGAGACCTGGCAGCTCCCCTATCCATGCCTCACTCGGACCAAGCACATGCACTTGGTGGCCCTGTAAGAGACCTTCCGCGGCATAATATCTGAGAACAACACCTGCAAAGTCCGTTGTACCAGACTCCTCGATAAGCAGGCTAGATCCGAGTGGCAGTCCCGCATGTCCCGCCAGAAGTTGGTCAAGAGATGCTGTCCCAGTTGATGTCGTAGGGCGACCATCAAGGGGCGACGGGCGGACTCCCATTGGAGGCAACACTTCTTGCCCAGGGATGATCGTCTTTCCCACTGAGTCTCTGGTGGAAGAACCGAGAACGACTTTTTTCTTCCTGAACGACATAGCGCGGGTGTCGTGTTTATGGATTGAGTCACAATGACTGCGCACTGGCCCGACAAATTTGGGCTTAAAGATGTCCAAGTCAAGCGCCTACTAGTTTGTCAAAAAAGCCTCACATGCAACGCGTTAGGTGTGTAGCTCACGCTTGATTATCTCCTATAAACTCGGCGAAACCCCGTCTATAAGTGCGAGAAGTTCAAAAGACGAATTGTAGAGTATGTAGATGGGTGAATAGAACCAAATATGCAGGTATTGAACGCCTTGCTCGGCGGCATCTCGCTCAGACCTTGCCCAGGTTCAACGTTGCTGAAGAAGGCAGGTGGGGGTGGGGAAACATCACTTATGTAGGTAGCACACAGATTGAGCCACGCTTTACGGTACGTACCGCGCTTAGAATTATTCAATTGCTTGATATACTGGATAACTACATCTCCAGACTTTTTATTATTTTCATCTGCATCTGCAACTCCGCTGCTGCTGCCGCCGACCCCGACCTTGAAGCTTCTACAAGGGCGACTGCGACGCACTTCGCAAGTACTGAGTCTCACGCTACAGAAAGAAAAAGAAAACCCAGACCCTCTGCCCCGAAGCCGGTTTCCAGACACCCAGTCGCAAATATGTCAGGCAGCGGTGATGTGACTCTCTTCGAGGAGTCTTTTACTGTCACCAACTACGATCAGTCCAAGTACGACCGAGTCGCTCGAATATCCGCTACTTCTACGGACAACCAGACCCTTATGACTCTTGACATCAACATCGAGCTATTTCCCGCCTCTGTTTCCGACAGCCTGCACGTGGTCTTGGCGACGTCCCTCGCCCACGACGGGAGCAAGGACGATGAGAAGGGATGGAGAGACGTCACCAAAGGCAACCAAGACCGAGAGCCTACGCTGGCCGACATGTTTGACTACGTCTGCTACGGAAAAATTTACAAGTTCGAGGACGCCGACGATGGCCAGACCATGTTAGTCTTCGCCCCGAGTATTCATTGTCCGAAACGTTGGAAACTGACGATACCCTCATTATAGCAAGGCATACGTTTCCTTTGGCGGTCTCCTGATGTCCCTCGAAGGCCCATACAAGAAGCTTACCCCCCTGAGAGTCGATTACGTCTACTTGTTGATCAAGAAATGATGAACAACGTGCCGAAACTGCCCGTAATACGCGGCCTCCAGCTCCCTCCCGTTCGGTTTCGTCACACACAACACGTGAGGCGGCACGAATTCCATCGAGCCCAAGTCTGTCCGGAAAGATTCAAGAGCTGAGAGCTGGTCTGGATCAAGGACGCTCAGGAAGATAGCAGAAAAGGGCGGGTTAGACTGATGATTAGAACCCCCCTTTTCCTAACTCTCGCTGGCTTATTCGTCGATGGCCCCTAGAGACGGGTCCTGGTTGTGCGGCCCAGGGAACGGGATTCTTCGATGGATTCTTCGCACAATTTGGTCGTAATCGGGTTCGTTATCTGCGGTCAGGATGCCGTGGCGGATAAAAAAGTCGAGGATGACTAGCGCACAGTTGGGTTTCCACTGGCCCTGTGCCAGCCCTTCCTGAACTTGCTCAACAGTGCAGAGGCTGAACTCGGCGACCTCGCCGTCCTTTGGTTGCGGCACAATGTCTTCGGGTAGTTCGAGATCATAAACCCATTGAACCTCAGGATAGATGAGCCCTTCTTCGCCTGCCTCTGCCTCGGTGATATAAATGTACGTGACGCCGCCGACATACTTGGCTTGGTGGCGAACAATCTGCTCTGGCAGGCTAGCTTCCTCATCTGCTTCGCGAATTACGCACTCAAACGGGTCTTCGCCCGTCATCAGTCCACCAGCAACTGTGTTGTCCAGCATTCCGGGGAATGTCGACTTTGTCGGAGAGCGACGTGGCACCCAGATCTTGATTCCGTGGCTTGCGTTTGGACAGCGTACGAAGGCCGTCATATGAACCCCATATCTCATGACGCCAAATAACCCAGAGGCAGCCCTTTCAATGTCAAAAAGAAGCTCGCCATTGCGCCCATAAACAGGCCACAGCTCGTCACGCCAACCTCGAAGGATCGTAAATGTGTCTCTGGCTCTCCAATAGTCTGATAGATCCGCTGCCAGCTTGCTACGAGTTGCTGAAGTCGATCCCTGAAAGGCGCGGATGGTGCGCTTCTCTGAATCAACTTGGACATTACCCTTGATGCTGTCGGGTGCCTCGACTAGCTTCTCCACAACTCGGGGCAGAACGTATCCAAGGGGAAACTCGCCCTCGGAATCATTCCAGACAAGAGTGTAAACGTACTCTGGCGACTCGGCAGGCCCAGTCTTGTCCTTTGTGTACGGGTATCTGGATTGATGGTCAGCTGCGGGGTTCAGCCTTCGAGAGTTGTTCGAACTGAGGGAGTGGCTCTCACGAGTCTACCTGGTCGATGAGATCGATGTTAGTAAAAGTCTTCATCATGAAGGTGTTATTTCTGCTCGCAGTTCGCGTGACTGAATGGAGTGTCCGGCGGGGGTGCAGCGTCTGTAACATGAGACTTGGGGTGTTGAAGACAAGGGCTATGGCTATGACCCGAGAAAATGCTGGTGAGACAAGTGCCTTTTGCCTGCTTGATTTGATGAGCATTTAGGCTTCTAGGTCGGATAGCTAGCCAGTCGCTCTCAGACTGGTTGGCCAATATCAGTATACCTGGGCGCCTACAAGCCGGACGCTGGAAATCCTTGATTTCTTCAGGCTGCTCACACGGGAGGTACGTACTCTGTACATACATTGTCCTACCTCTCTGTAGATAGGTAGCTAAAAATCGCCGGTGGATCCGATAGCTATATTTGATTGGTTGGTTTGAAAGACTCTTCTCCCGACGTCTCGGGGTTTCCTCCTGCTCCTGCTGCTGCTGCTGCTGCTAGCCCCACTCCTCAATATGACGATAATTGCCTTGGTTACCTACCTACCTTCTTACCCCCCTCCAAAGGTCATTGACGGTCCGTATTGATTCTCGAAAATCCGGCTTGTTAAAAGGGCAAGGTCTCATCTTTGAATAACCTTAGAACGTACTCCTTGTGTAATCGCTAATCACTCCTACAACTCTACTTGTCCTTTCTATTTCAGTCACAAGAACTATAAATGTTGGCGGGTTATACTTATACCATCATCTCGCACTAGATCATCAAGAACACGATTGAAGCAGTCTACCCGCACATCCACACTACGCCGGATTGGACAGCCCAGTTGCAGACACTCTTCTTTCAACTCTGCTCACCCAACCAACAATGTCCGGCCCCTTTTCGGCATCGTTCCAGCTGGTCAGCCTCTATTAACGGAACCAACATCGGCGCCGTCAGAAACTTCATTCCTCTACTCAGTGTCCGCCGCCCGACCATTCTCCCACATTACAGTCTTGCTGCTCCCCGGCATCATTCTACCCCCGGGTACCGCCGCTGCCATCTACTTCGCCACGGCTTCCGATGTCTCCGCAGCCACAGCTACGGGTCAGACCCCAAACTTCAAGTTTCTCGGTGGTATAGGAACGGGTAAAGAGAGCGCCACCTTCAAGATTAATGCCGGGGGCAGCACCAACAGTAGCGACGGAGATCCAAACACCGGCAGTGTTATGATTGGCGTCTCCGTCGAGCCGGCCGAGTCGGTATTCTCTCGTATCCAGGAGCTCTCGGCGAACCGGTCATCCCAATCGGGCGCCGCTTCCCGTCCATCCACGCAGCTCTTGGCGCAAAACATCATCAAGAATGCCTTTAACTTCCTCACGAGCTTCAGCGGCACGACTGGGCCTGATGGCGTTGAGGTTGTGCCATTGAAGGCGTTCGAGGAGTGGTGGAAGAAGTTCGAGAGCCGTGTCAGATCCGACCCCAGCTTTCTCGAAAGAACGCAGGATTGACGCGGCGAATTCCATGTTATGATCCGTATGTAGTCGTTCTAATCGATACCCCCAAGGAAATAAAACATTGCTCTTGTCGAGAATTACAGACCAGACAGGGTCTATTCTTTTGACTATCAAGTTCTGCCCAAGTCATGTGGAAAGGGCCAGCAATTCGGCGTTGTACAACACCCAGATGCAGAGAACCAAACACACGAGTTCTGCAAAGGCTCAGTGTCATGCAATGCCATCCCAAATGATATCATCTAAGCGGCCCGTAACACTCATGTGACGGGAACGCCATTCTGCCTCAGATCCCGACTCCTAGCAGGGTGTAATGCCTGGAAATCATCATTGTCCCGAAACGCCCCCCAAAAAGCAAAAAGAAGAGAAGTGAACTCCAGGAACAAGAAAAGAAGCGTAAAACACCGGGGAGCAAAAAGCCCTCACCCAATCGCTGCCCATAATGGTTATTCTTACATTGCAAATCGTGGGCAGCTCTGCCTCCTAATCCTCGCCTAGTGGTTTCATAAGTGGACTTTTCAGCCTTGTTGGACTACCGGCGCGACTGCGACGACCCGCATTGACCGCACTTGGAACAAGCCTCTCTCGGCTCTCTGTTCTTACCGCCAAACCTCCACGATCCATGGAAAAGGGCGGACGTACATCATCGAACCGCTCGATGTTGAGTTTGGGGGTGGCAAGTCCTGAGGACCGGCCAGCCCGAGAGCCCTCGCTGCTGTCGGAGTGCTCGTTCTCGTCTGAATCGACGGAACCTAGCTCGAATTGGTCCGCATCGCCCTCCTCGAGAACCCGATCGTAAGTCGCTGAGGACCGTCCGAAAAGTTTGTTTGTGAAGGAGAAGCCCCGTCCGAACTTTCGGGGGCTGCCCGGACGTCTTGTTCCCCGCATGGCAGAAGCAACCCTGCCAAACCAGCGAGACCGGCGATCACGCTTGCGCAAGAGGAAGGCAAAAATTACCAGAATAAGGATGAAGGCCAGGATGCCGGAGCCCGACTTCGTTTTGGCTTTGTCCAACAGCTCGTCGGCAGTATCATCCCAATCGTCATCGTCGTCGTTTTCGATTGTGACGGGTGAGAATATGGAGCCCGCCGGCTCGAAGTCCGTAGCCCCGGCAAAATTGCTTCCAAATCCAACTGGCAGGGCTGTCCCTTTGGGCGGGACCTGGCCGGCCGCGTAAAGAACCATCTTGCCCAACGTCCAGCTGACTTCAACACCATCAATCTCGTTAACGGGCTGGAATGGGTCAACAAACCCCTTTTCCTTCACGTCCTCCAGGGTTTCTTTGGTAACGTTCAGGCCAGGGTTCGGGGTGTGCTCGAGGCCAGGCCTAGGGATACCGATGCCTTCGTACAGCACATTGATGAGCCAGGATGCCTTGAAGCAAGCTTCTTGGGCGTTTTTAACTTTTTGAGTGGCAGACTTTTTCCTGGAAAGGATGTTGGTTTCGATCTCCAACCAGTCCTGGGTGCAAAAGTCCACAACATTCTGCTGGTATGTTGCTAGGTCGTATGCCGTCTTGTAGCCCTTTCCGAAGACTCCATGCGTAGTGTGCCAGAACTCGGACACGCCGACGAAGTGGTTTACATCAAAGTCGATACTTGGAACGTGCTGTCCGTTGAGCAGGCATGGCTGGTCTTCACACGGCGAGTCCTTTCCAAGTAGCGGCTCAGTCCGTTTGAGACATTCGTCAAACTGGCCGGTACCGAGGAGCGACAGCTCCTTTCCTGCCATCTCGTTGGCGACCGGTTCACCTTTGAGGGTCGTTCGCAGTCCAGCAGGCAGGCATGGGTCTGGGAGCTCGAGACCGTCGGGCTTACCGTACTGCTCCTCAAGTTTATCGACATATCGTTCGCGGGCCTGATTTGCACCATAGCCAAGCCAAGTGGCAGTGAAGACGCGATGCTCGACGGTCGAGCCGTCAATGGTTCGTAGGCGGACAAGCTTGAGGTCGTTGGCGTGTTTTTCAGCCTCTGTGGTATTCGGAGCAAATGCGATTTGCGCCGAGGCGCCCCCCATGTCCAAGAAGCCGTATGTGTGGTGGCCTTTGCCATGCGAGTGCTCGTCGGGGTGGTCGAATCCACCCAGGAGGTAGTTGGTGGCGAGCCAACCATACAACCCTTCCGTTTCACCAGATATGACTTGAATGTTGGTGTTGCAATCGGGTAGCGAGAACCGCGTGTTTTGCTGGAGATACGAGCACATGTTCCTTAGCAAGGCTTTTTGTTGATGGTCGGGAAGAAGACGCATGCCGGCGGTGGCCATGAGGTAAACGGGTGTATCTGCAACTTTGCTATCCGGCACTTCCTTGAGGGCTATATCGATGAGCGACTGCAAGTGTTCGCGACCTATCTCCTCGGGTTTCTCGGCGAAGGAGGACACGCCGGGGTGTGTCTTTTTGCTCTTCTGCAACTTAATCTTTGGCAGACTATGTAGCTCATCGACGGAGGCATTTTTGATGGCTTTGGCATGGTCCTTCCATTTGTAAACGTATAGACGCGTCCCCGAGGAACCCGCGTCGAAGATGATACCATACCGCCCTGTACGAACAAGAACTCGGTCAGCGTACTGTGATTCACGACGTGGGCTCGGAGGGCGTTAGTCCTGATGTCAGATTGCGTACATTTTTTCCCCATGAGGAGCAGCTGGTGCAGTCAGGCTGCGTCGTAGCCAACGTCGCTAGAATATGGTCGTTGATGGTGGGATGCGCGAGGGACGGAACACGGAGAGGATCGCGGCGTAGGGCGATGATGCGGTTTTGTGGAGGAGTGAAGCGTTTTGCTGGCGGGTCGTAGTGGTCGTTCGAGTCTCTTTTCCAAGTGTATCGTTCCAGACCGAGGTTGTTCGTGATTGTATGCAAGCCGGCGGTAGTTGAGTGGCGTGATGAGCGGGAATACGGTCGTAGGAAGAGAAGAGGCCAGCAGTTGGAACTACAAAACAAGGGTGATGGTATAGGTTTGTTCGTAAGGCGAGGATTGGAATTCCCAGGGTTCGTCGGGTGGAAAGTTAGCGAGCGTCGGTCATCCTAGGATGTTCAGGAGGGATCCGAGAACGAAGGCTGGCAAAGGTTGAAAAGGTTGGCAAATTGATTGCTCGATTGATTGATAGCCCGCGTCAGGGGAGAGAGCCAAGAATGGGAGGGAGGGAGAAGTCTGGAGAGATGGATGGGGACGGAGACGTACGTAGTCAGTCGCTGCCACAAGCTGAGTGGACAGACGGACGGGAAATGGCTTGAACCACACACATTAAAAAAAACCCCATGGGCAAAGTCTGGGCTCGTATTGGACCTTTGCGGGCAGGGGATTACTGAGTGGCAGAGTGTGACGCTGCGCTCGGCATGTCAAACGCTGTGCTCTGCCGTACTAGCAGGTAGTTCATATCAGATAAGCCCTGCAGACTGGAGGCGCGAAACCCGCTTCTTCGCACTGGATTTCTTCTTCGTTCTGGCCTTACGGGAATGGCGATTCACAGAGGTCAGAGGCGCGGCGCTGGGCTGCACTGCGCGGCGAGAGACTCATCTTCAAACGGGGAGTACGTAACCATCTGATGTTTGACCATGATTGTCTCTTCTTGGAAATCGGAGGTACACAGTATGAACCAGCTAGCAACTGCCAATATGTGGACTGTGAGTATTTTCCTAATACCTAGTACCGTACTTGCGTACCTAGGTAGGTGTTCAGGTAGGTTTGCAAAGCAAGAGCAAGACGAACATTTCTTTGTCACCTCGCCAAATCCCTCCCCTTCCCCATTCCTGTCTACTATGTACGTATGTCTCTCTGTATCTGTCACATGATGGTAAGACTGTCTGTAATGTTCGTCCTCCACTCCCTCGAGTTCATTTTGTCATACCTCGCGTCCGGGAAGAAGAGGGGAAAAAAGGGCCACACGCCGTCCCCGCCTGTCACTGGCCTGTGCACTCTACAAATTCTTCAGATGCTCCGAAAGCTTGATGGATGCCACCGATGCCAATGGTCGCGACCAGGTGGTGTGGGCTCTCTCCTCTCCTGCTTAATCATATGGAACTTGGCTGAACCCCTGACATGACGTGTCAGATTAGCCAGCCGCCATGGAAGGCTACGGAATTACCTTACTACGTAGGCAGATGGCACGCCACGCACTGGTTATTTCTCTCTGTCACTGTCATTTGCGGCAAATAGAACCATATTTCTTTCTCTGTTGCGAAAGTTGTGTCGCTTGCCCATGAATTTTGGTCTGCCTAGGTAGGTACACAGCACAAAGTACAACCATGCAATCGGCCGAGGAATGGTCTCTTCGCAACAAAACCTTGCAGAGTCACGATAACTCGCGACTTCGTACACAGTGTGGACTGCGCTGCCAAATCAAGGCGAGACCAGGCCACATCATGACTGATTGCGGATAGGTATAGGTACGTACCCGGACCGTCACCTCTTGTTCAAGTACCCTGTCTGCCTTTGTGTCGTATTCAAAGGCAAAGATAAGATACAAGAACGTGACTGGCTTTACACATGTGTGAGCTAACCTAGGTACCTAGAATGGGTAGGTACCTAAGCCAAGACAGGGCCTGAAAACGAACGACGATATCAAGCCAAGCTGCTAATAGCTTGGTACATTCACTTTTAGTATACCTATGATCGGCGACCAATATTCTGCAAGGGGAAATCCAAAACATTAAGAACAAATGGATAGATGGATAGCGCATGGATAGAAGGATAAAAGGAAAGCAAAACGATTCGCCAAGCTTTTGGTTGCTTTCGTTCCCCCTCCTTGATTAGGTAGGTAGATCCTCTATTTATCTGCCACAAGATGACAGCTTCTCCCACTGCGAAATGTCTATCCGTAACTGCAGCAGTCAATGCCAATGCCTAGGTAGGTACTTACCTAGGTAGGCACCTACGTACCTAGGTAGGTGTGCTCGCAGTGATGATCATTTCCAAGCCCGCCCAGTCGCTGGGTCCTTTCAAGTCGATTGCCCAGCACTTGTCGTGACTTCCATCTCCAAATTTCGCCTCATCATGCCACCCCCTCCTCTCTTTATTTTCCTCCCATCTTCAAAGTCCTGTTTTCGTCCCAACGCCCCTAGGTACTTACGCATGTCTCCCGCTCGCAATTGGCAACCGAATCCTCCGAGCGCCGATGTTGAGTCTAATATCATACACAAGTCACATTGCCCCCTTCAAGACTGCAGCGAATCACATCCACATGCCACCGCGCGCAGCGTCTGTGTTTCCCAACGTCAACGCTGACCGCGACCCGCTTGGTCTGATGGGACGAGAACCTAATACCTCCCCCACTGCGCTGGTATGCAACACCCTGGGCCCGGGTTCATAGGACAAGTGACGACATCACCAACCTTGGCCGTGCTTCCTGGTCAATAGGAAGACCGCATCATCTGAGCTTTTACAGCCACCTTCTGCTTGCTGGCATCTCTTAGTGCATTGTTCATCACCATTGCACAGTAACGGAGCTCTTTGAATTGCTGTTGGTACCACGCGTCGGCACCTGCCAGCTCGTTAATTGCGCCTGCTCCTCTGAAGACAATTCATTCCGCGTCAACACCGGCTACCAAACGCGGCTCTACCCTCCCCGGGCCGTAACATGTGGTGCCCAACTGTTTCTCAGAAGTAATGATTGCCAGCTGCACTTTATGATTCATTCTTGCATAATCATTCGTCCCTGTAGGTATCGATACTATGTGTGTTTCCTTCACTGTCGATTATCCCCCAAAGGCATGCCTGGGCCATGTGCCTGCAATGTCTTGTTCCTGTTTCTCCCTCCGTTATTCCACCTCAAACACAAGGCCTTTGAAGGGAGGGAGGGGTGATTGTCAATCGAGACCAGCTATCATTGGGTGTCAGCGGCAAACTATTGGCAATCGTTGGGCCAGTATGCACCTTGCGAATATGATCGAGCTGCGTTGCGCTCCATCGGACCACGACTGCCATGGCTGTCGTGTTTACCATGTCTCATGTGACTGGTCCTAATACCGGATGAAAGACCTACGCCTAGGCTATAGCCATGAGAAACCGATGGGTGGCGTTGGTTTATAGCGTTGCCGTGCACGCCAGGCAGGCCACGAGTTGAAGTGGCTAGTCCAGAAGCTGCGAACAGCCCGAGCCTAGTATGGCCCCTTGTGCCGTACCCCTGAGAGGTCCCGCGCGGAGTCTGTATAAGACTACCTGCATCTGCATCAGCCATCGGCCTATGAGTTGGCAGCATAGAGTCGTTGGGCTGGCCTTGCACCGATCCGGACTTTGACCAGGCGTTATCCTCCCGAACCACCCCTGGACCTTTACCGGCATGCGCTTGCAGGGCTCCTCGGTTTGGCCCAATAGGATGAAGAGGGTCATGGTTTACAGGTTCTGTTTGCGGCCCATATATGTTCAACCTCGTCGCAGGCCCCGGAAGATCAGATTCTGGTGCGTTTGTACCGTACCGGAAGCTCGATTCAATCGCATCTAACGCAGCAGCCTCCATCTGCCCCAGGTCGGCTTTCCTCTTCACCCGGTCGTAGAGTTCTTGTACCTGTATAAGCCTGCGGCACTTTTCTTGGTAGGCATATGCGAGCTCTTCGTGTTTGCGTCGCTCATTGTCACAGTTGTCCGAAAGGGCTGCTGGGATATTAGCCAGCATGCTCAAGGTCAGAGGTAGAAAAAAGTCTTGCAGGCGAACTTGCCTTGCACTTTTTCTTGAAGGTCCATAATTTCTGTGTTGGCACCATCCACGGTTTTCTGCAACCTCATGCTTAATGACTTCAGCTTTTCTGTCAGGGTTTTTTCAAGATATTGCTGGTAAACGCTTCGCAAGTCAACGAAGCAACTCGAGCTTTTACCAGACAGCCAGAGCTTACATTTCCTGCGTAGTCTGGTAGGCCCAGAAACTCAGTGCTCTTCCTGCACATTCCATGATAACGTTTGGGCTCAGTCCACTTAAGACGGTCGTCTTGTAGTCTTCGGTTAAGTTTAGATGGGTCACCACCGCGTCATCTGGGTTGGTAAGTTGGGACCTGCACGCCGGACAGGTGCTGCGCCGCTCTTGAACCGGTGCCGTCAGGCCATGGTCGTTTGAACACTCGGTACAGAATATATGGCTATCGGACGAGGTTTGTCAGTTCCGGCAGCGAATGTTGTACAGCACACCCCTGCTCACCTGCACGTAGTGACCAGTGCTTGGTCGCCGAGCTCCTTTCGACATTTGAGCACGTTGCATTTGAGTCTATGTTCCATGACCACTCGATGTATGAAGCTATCACGCACCGTAGGATCGTGGAGGCAACGTTGGATTGGTTTATCATTCGACAGGGGGGGGCGCAGCAGCAACTTTGTGAAAAACAGCCAAAGCCGGAGACCATGAAACGTCAAATCTCTCTCAAAGGGTTGTCGCTCGGCTTGATAGGAACTTCTACGCGGAATGGCTGAGAATCGAGGCGGAACAATGTGTCATGGTGTAGAATGTCGATGTATCTATCCCTGGTTTGGCCGAGGTGTAGTGTCGGAGACAATGATGAGGCTGCGATTGTATTCAAATCCCTGCAATCATCTTTCTCCTTTCCTTCCCCAACTTCTTTGGAGGGGCAGAGAAGTCAGGCACATATCTGACGTTCAGGGTGATCCACAAGTGGAAGGCACAGCAAGATACCTGCCTCCTCTGGATGCAAATTGCCTATGCCGCCTTGTGGAGTTCCTGGGTTACCTAGGTACCTAGGTAGGTAGTTCATATAGGTATGTTTTATCAACGAGTCACTCTGATGAAATTTGATTGCCTGGCTTATAATACCACCCTATTCCCAAATGTGTACTCCCCTGGCATCAAAACGTATTGATATTGCGGTTTTTGCCACCCCTGTTGTGGTCGACTGGGCTCACTTTGTTGATCAGCAACGCTCTCTAAATTCCTCAGCCCCTAGCAGAACCCTGTTTGGGGTTCGGAGACTGTTGACAAGTCTCAGTGGTATTTCGCGCAAATCTCTCGATACCGGCCGGCGTGGGGCATCGGTCGTCCGGGGACTCCGCACTTGTCTGTTACGCATTGGTCTACCGTCCGTGGTTCAGAAAGTCCCTCCCAGACTCCAACCCAATGCCGGTGCGATCGGTAATTGGGCTGACAACTCTTGACGCGTAAAATATCCATAGAACACTGCCGATCCCGATATACCTCACCAATGTGGCGACCGGTCCAGAAGGGATATAGCATCGAGACATCCATGAAAAATTGATCACTGTCGGTCCTCGGATGCACCTGCCCCTCGAGCCACAATGACATTGGGAGAAAGTTGGCCCATCTATAGAGTTCCACTTTAGGTAGGCGCTAATCGGAAGAACTGAGAGGCGAGGATTCCCCAGTTGGCAAAACCTAGTGGTCAGTTATGACCAGTTCCTTCATATAACATATTCATCCGTCCAAGCCAGGTCTGCTTTATGTCGTCTACTAGCTCGCCGCGCCACACAAGATAGTCGAAGGGGTCCAGCTTGCTGCCAGTCGTGGCATACGGAGTTGGTTCACTGCTTCCCTTCGCCCGGATAGATCATGAGAGACAGCTGGCATACAAGCCTCGTGCAGGAAGATGAATCGAAGGAAGAGGATGGGGAGACGGTATGGACGAGGTTTGATGTAGGGTACTGGAGATGGGCAAACATTCCGTCAGATCTCATTCATTGTTTGTGACTCTGTCCCCATCCATCTTCCCTGAAAGGGGGCCATAAAAGTCGCTACGGCCCGACAACCCAGATGACCCATCCTCGCAGTCCCCACCCATCGCAATTACCCGCCCAATCAAAACTGTCATCTCTTCGCATGCCTGCACGTCTATCCCAGTCCAGTTACATACCATACTTCGGGTTATGGCACCTCATCAACATCAGCCGTCCATGCTACGTTATAATAAACTAGCTCAGATTATCTTAGTGTGACTCTGGTGGCTCATTCTCGAGCTGTCTGCTCCGGTCCGGCCGTTCATATCCCTCTAGGCGAGCGAGTCTGAGGAGACCACCACCACCACCACCACCTTCCGGACTGGCAAGGATTAGTAAAATGACATTATGTCAGCACAAGCTATTTTATCGCGGCACAGAGCATAGTTAGATTGAGAGAAAATCAAGCATACTTACCAACATTTTTCAATATTTTTCAAGTCCTAGCCAACCCTTGGTAGTCCTTAGTCCAAAATGCAAATACACCAAATTGATTAGAGGCTCAGAGGCTGAATTGCCATCCCTGCCTCTTCCTGGACTGGGGATGGTTGTGCAACGCGAGGTAAGGTACCGGCCCGCATGCTTGCACATATTTCGGCCAGGGGCAGCAATTCGTTGATACTACCTCCCGCTTTTCTTCGGCCGGCTCGTCCCTGATGCCGACACCCCTGCCTGCAAATAAACCGGAACAGAGTATATGTGATATGGTATGGCCTTTCATGGTTTCGCCATCTTGAAGATCCTCCGCGTCATTCGAAAGTTGCAGTCATTCTCCCTGGTCGGGTTCGTATCCTCCGCAACATGATTATCAGGTGATGCATCGTGCAGGATTCTCGAGGATTATAGGCCCAACTGACTGCCCTCCTCCATTCCTCTCCCTGCCGGCACTCAGAAGCCATCACTTACTGCGTAGAGAAGAAGGGTTGTGAAACTGGCCCAAGTCCAAGTTCTTGCCAGGTTTGAATCCGGTTCGTCACCTTGCTATTTCTGATTCGATCTTGAATTGGGGGGAGGGAGGGTCATGTACATCATCGTTATCATCGTCATCATCATTTGGGATCCTCTTCATCGTCTGTACTGCCGTCATACATCCATCCAGTTTCCCAGTCACCATGGCCCCTTTTCATACAAGGCCCGTCTTAGTAACCAGCTGTTTTGAACCGACGCCAAGCATCGTCTGCCCACCTATGCAACCCCCGCTACCTATGTACAACGGCGTGAGGAAACAGCACCTCCACAAGCCATATGACCCAGACAGAATAAAGGTACGTAATAGAAGGGTAGGTATGTCACAGTATAAAAATAAAAAATGAAATAAAAGGGTGGAGGGGGGGGGGGGGGGGCGGTGAGGAATGTACCACCAAAATGCCCACACTAGTGGATGAAGAAGTCACCCCCCATTGTTGCGGTCTGGTTGCCCACCATACCATAGTCCATGTGCATCATTTGCTCGTTGACGGCGTAGGGGGTAAAGTCCACAGTCTGGTCGGGGCCTTGGCCCCAATACATGCCGTCCAGATCCCAGAGACCATGCTGATCAAGTATGCCCATCATGCTCATCCCTTCCGGCTCCAGGCCAATGGGTGACATGTGCAATTCCGATTCGGCCAACAACAAGCCTTGCTCACTGTTCATCCCGTGCAGAGGACTCTCTGACCGCACGGATGGTTGTCGAGAGGCTTCATACATTCGCCACACTACCTCTCGGCTACGCTTCGCTGCCAATGACCAGTCTTCCATAGCCTCCAGCAGATCAAGGATCGTCTCGATCTGCTGGTGCCAATCGGGAACACGTGGACTGTTCCACTCCCAGAAGACGCTGACCAGAGGGATCATTGCAGCCTGGTAGAGAAACCACACAGCGTTCCATCCCGACATTTGGTTGCGAGTCCATTCCCTTGCAATGTCCTCGATGGTTTGCTTGGCAAGTTCGCGGCACGTCTCAATGGCTGTGACATCTTGCTCTCCAACTTGTGACAGGGCGCCGTTGCTGGCCAAGCTGAGGAGGACCGGCCGGTGAAGCAGCATTCGTAGGTTCTGGCATCGCCACTTCATGATGCACCTGGCAATGTACAGAGGCTCGGCACAGGGATCGGTCGTCCTCAGGAGCCACGGGAGGCTGCTGTACCAGTTGACCAGCTGGCCATCAAGGTTGCAACGATCCTCTGTACGCAGTAGGGGCGAGATTGCCAGCAGGTCTTGGATCTGGGTAGCAATCTTGCAGAATTTGATGTTCTCAACCAGTGGCAAGATTCCCGCGTGCTGGGAAGAGTCCCGGGTCTGGTTGAGGCCAAACTCGGGCGGCCTGATGTTGATTGCAGGGCCCCATCGACCAAACGAGGGCCGCCCCATTGTTGTTGTTGACCATGTGTCGAGGCAGAACAGACTCCACCAAGTACGGCGACGGGTCTCGGCGGCGACCACGTCGCTGGACCCTTGAACCAGGCTCTCTCGGTGAAGTCCAAGGGCGCTAGCCATCCTGATGGCAGCACCGAGGACAGCATTGGCCATGTTCGGCCTATTGATGTAGTGGAGGTAATAGCCCCCAATCAGTGCCAGGGCCTGAACCATTTCAATGTGACTGCTGCCAAAAGCATCGATTGGCAGATATTCCATGGCTCTGTTGTAGTAGTTGATGTGGTTGTAGTCATCTGACTTCATAGCAACAATACTGCCCATGGCGAAGATCATGTTCAAAAGGGCGAGCCAAGGACCATCGAATCGTTGGCCTTCCAGATAATCGGCACGAAATGCGGCCTCGTCGAGCATGGGGACGAAGACATGGATGCGCTTAAAGTATGCATCGATAAGCGTCTGGCCTTTCCATGACCAGGGGACGCGTTGCGAGTCCTTGGGTCCTGCGCTCTTCTGAGGCAAACTTGGAAAGTTATGTGTGACTTCGGCGCTGTGGAGCGGCGTGGTGAGCGAGTTTCGAAGTGCAGGCTGTACCTTCATCAGGCACATCAGTGCCGCTTTTATCGAAGAGGCGCCAAGGTATGATGATTGCCGGTCCACAGATAGCGAAAGCGCGTTCACGTCGTCGGCCTCGATGGGGATGGGGTCGCGTACGCGGCGTTCTTCGTCCCACTCAGTATCTCTGCCAGGCATCAACTCGAGACTCGAGAAGCCACGCTCTGAACCGGAGCACACGGGAGATTCCTGCTCCTGTGAGAGAGGAGAAGTATTCAGAGGCGGCGATGGAAGCGCAGTCGCCGTGTCAAGTACAGGGCGTTCAAGCAGGCCAAGGAGGTCCCGGCGAGAGAGCGGGAGCAGCGATTGAATGTCTTGGTTGGGGAACAGCCGCTTCAAGATGGACCGGCATTCTTCAAGAGACTGTGACAGGGCTTCGAGAGTCTTTCTTGAAGGGATGACCCGCTGTCGGTGTTTGTCGTAAAAGCAGCGCTTGGGGGCCCGGCTTGAAAGACACTGACCGCACGGCTGTTGGCCATCACAGCGACTAATGACGATTAGACGATTCGGGGTTTTCAGGCAGGATTGGGTAACACTTACATCTTTCGTCTTTTGCATTCAGCGCACGCATGAGGTGTGGTGATCCTCTTGGAGGTGCTTGAGCCGGTGGACTTTCCGCTTTCCTGGCTATCGGCCGTTGGTTTTCGCGGTGTTACTCCCTGGACTAGATGGCTGTGAGCCAGGAACACCAACATGCCGAAAGGCAGTAGATACTGACAAGTATGGAACATTCCACCTTGAGTGGAAACTGGGATCGACGGGGCCATATTCACCGCCGACAAGCAGGTTATCTGGCACTGGCAAAACCGGACACGAGGCTGAGGGCCTTGAGAAAGATGTGATGGGCTCTGAAGGCTTCTTGGGAAGAGAAGGAATGGTTGTTGTGGCTCTACCTTTTCAGAACATGTAAGATGGGTTTATCTATGATTTTGGCGCGGACGAGGAGGGTATATATACAATCTACATGGAAATCTAGTCCGGTAAAGCCGAGGTGCCACCCTGTTGCGCGATGAGGCCGGCAGCTATTCACAGGAGAAGCGGCGCGGCAACTTTGGGTGTGGGGAAGGTTACAGGGATCTAGATGTGAGATTGTGCAAAGAAAAAAAAAGGCGATGGAACATCAATGCCGTGTTGGCATGGCAAGGTGGCAGACGCGAGACGGGTCAATTTGGCCTTTGGGGGGGTGACCGACTGGGACCAGGCCAGACTACCTAGGGTGCGAGGTGACGGAAAATTGAATGGAGGGGAGAGTAGAGGGTGATTCAGACCGGACGAGTCCGCGGTAGTGTAGACAGCAAAATAGTATCTGCAGGATATCGATCGTGGTAACCGGCGTTATGAAGATATGATGGAGGGCTGCTCGTTTACAAAGTCGTGTACCGAGGCAAATTGCGGCAAGACGAAAAGAGGGGGGGTGGTACCTTGGGTGATGGGTTGATAGACATAATTCCACCTGGGAATAGGTGGCGAGCCAAAAGGGTGGTCATGATTGAGGTCGATATCGTGGTTCCAGGAACGGAAACTCCTCTATTTGGTGGGAAGGCAGGCAACAGGGCGTGTATGGATGATTCAAGCAGACGGCGAGACAGCGGGTGCGCGGTCTCACGAGGCATCAGGCACTAAACCGACAGACGGGGAGGCACTTTTCCTTCGAAGGGGGGAGGGGGGGGGGGGGGGTGGAGAGGGCGCTAGACCGATACAAGCCCTGGCAGCCGACTCTTATTGTGGTGTACCCGAAGACTTCCGACTGACTGAATGGACCCGTGCAAGTTGCTCGCACAAGAGCGACTCCTCGTGGCGCACCGTGTATCCGCGGAAGTGTCTTGGCTATAAGCTACTATAATGCTTCATCCAAGGCTATAGTAAGTAGTTGAGGACAGTGGCCAAGCACTGGCCACAATCGGCGAGACAGGCATCGTGTCGTTGCAAAGTTATGGTGACTGGCCCACTGACTGGCCGGTGAGGACATTGGTGGAGGGCCGATACATGAGTTAATCTGAAGATGAAGTGTGATTGGACAAGAGCATCTGAGAAAATGCACAAGTCGAGGATGAGGAGGGCAAAAGGCTTGTGCAAATGTGGTTGGTAAAAGACGGATGGGATGAATTAGATGAGTGGATGAAGGGGGCGGTGTATGCTCGCTACCTAGGTAAGTACCTACCTACCTAGGTGGGTACATCTAACGGCACGAGTACGAGTTCAAACTGTCTACTATGGTAGGTAATATGCGAGAAAGGTATGGCGAGGAATGAAAAAGACATGGTGAGGCTAGACTCGAAAGAGCAACCAACACGGGCATGGTATCACTTTCCAGTGAGCGGATCGCTTGGATGCGGAGAAAGGGGTGGGCACACGTGTGGGTGAGGTAATCATTCGCGTTGTCTTATGTGGTTAACTAAGTAAATAAATTACTACATTAATTGCGAGGCACAGCAGGGTGCTTGGGTGAGGTGAGAAGGTGTGTGTGGGAGGGGGGGGGGGGAATGATTAAAAATGAATGGAATAGCCCTTTGGGAGGAGGGCGGGGAAACCTGTCTGGAGGGGCATCGGGTGAAGGTGGGGCAGTGAACTGGAGAAAGTGGGTCAGTCGGAAAAGAGATTCGGACTTGGCCTTGAATGGAGGAAGCACTTCGTCCCTAGGTATAGTACAGTACCTACCTAGGTAGGTAGATTCGACACTGGTAGCGCCATGATTGACACATCACACCATGCCTCCGAACGGTTACCAGGTTTCCCATTCGCCGGTCGCTGGCTGTCACCGTATCCGCCGCAGCTATCCACTCGTTACACGATGCGGGTGAAGTGGTGTTTAAGTTGAAGTGCCCAGAGCTGCCGTCAGCCATTGACTGGTGGGGAAACCTCAATCAGGCGGGGCCGAACCCTTGTATACCTGTTTAGGTGCGAGGCTAAGTTAATTAAGCATCCGAACGATAGGTACGTACCTAGACAGGTAAATGCCCCAACCCGCTTTCCGTTTCTGTCCGTCTTGGAGTACCTACGTAGTAGGACGAGGAATCGCTTTTCCCATCACTCAACGGAGAACTCGAATCGAACGGCTGGCGGCTTTTACTCCCGTCCCGCCCCTTACTTCTTTTTTTT
Organism: Colletotrichum falcatum; assembly: GCA_019425465.1. NCBI lineage: Eukaryota > Fungi > Ascomycota > Sordariomycetes > Glomerellales > Glomerellaceae > Colletotrichum > Colletotrichum falcatum. Next base: position 290,570 of record SWKJ01000101.1, on the reverse strand, counting down.
TTTAGTGGTGTAACTCTAGTAATTGAGCCTCCACCTAGCTACCTCTCCTGTCTTCCTCAATACAATAGCTACCATCATGGCTACATACTCGCTGCCCTGGAACAATCCGCACGCAGGCACGCCCTCGCCGAACACACCATGTGCAGACCCGCACAGCAAACTCGTCTTCTTGTTTTTCTTCTCTGGCTTGCCCCAAGTCAACTAACTCTTCCGCTCTTCGCGCTCTCCGCCCACTCATTTTCGCTCATGAGACTTGCGCGGTTATGTCGCACAGAGGGCCTTTCGATGCGCGCTCGGTTATCAGCTGCTCATCACTCAGGGCTTTTAATGTAGCCTGTGTTCCATCTTTTCTTACTCCTGCCCCTCCTTCTTTCGTTTCCCCGTTTCCAACCACCCCGGCCACCCCTCCCTCCCTTCTCTTCCTTTTCCCCTCATCTTCCCCAACTGGTTGCCACGCGCGTTCTCTCACCCCCCCCCCCAACTCCCCTTGTTCCCAGATCGGCTTTCCCTCTCTTTTTCCCCGGCAGAATAAGCAGGGCCGTAACGCTGATCCAGGGGACACCCCAAAGCTCCTTGCTTCTCCAAGCTGTCCGAACAAGTTATAGAAGCGGCCTTCATGTCGTAGCCAGACACCACATCCCTGCCATCTGGCTCGCTTACATCGAGAGACTGCCATACATCATCGTTTCCGCGTTGTCAATACAGCCTTCTTCCCAATCTCCAATACAGTTGACCACTCCGTATCGCTTCGTACCTCACTTATAGGACCCTTGCCGGCAGAAGCGGTTTTCTGCAGCCTTTCATAGGTAGTTGGTACGCGTGCCCTCCGCTGATTGATGTATCCATCATATCCATGTCGAGACAACTAACTAGAAGGCTCACGTTTGAGATCGACAAGTGCCGAACCCTGGAGAGTCATTCTCTTCTTCATTTGGACCCGACAATAAAGACATACATGCATCTTTGGGTCCACTGCTGACCTACAAACAGCTGGAAGTGCCAAGACATGGAGGGGTACAACATCAGTGACACTTCCTGAGGGACTCGGAAGGTCTTGGGCTTTCCGTGTACTGGTCTTTACAATCTTTCTGGCCTTTCGTCCTCCCCGGCATCCAGCCCGGTAGCCTTCGGGTGTTTCGGAATATACCCTACCTGCCAGTGCCGTAACTCGTGGGCCTCATGTTCGATTCTTAACCGGCATGAGAAAAACCACTGTACCAGACCAGGTATGAAGAAGCTGCCTAAGTACATATCCATGCTACTCCTCCAGCATGCGCTTCTCCTCATTAGACTCTGTCGCTCATCTCAAATGACTCTAGATCCACTCCCTCCCCGTCATTCCCTTCCTCCCCACACACCACTCTGTTGGGGACTCGGTTCCTCCAACCATGCTTTCACACCCTCATCTTGCTGTTTCCTCTTTTGGTCCCCTATCCCGACCGCCACTACTAGTCACTGGGCCCTCGGTGATGGCATGGACTGTTGACGGCACCGGGGTATCTGACGAGTTCATAATTGCACGCGAACCATGCCAGCCATGCCAGTCACCCGATGTGCCGCCTTGGCCGATTGCAGGTGCGTGCCTGACAGCCCTCCCCGGCGAAGCGTCCCAGTACCCCGGCCTTTCTTCTACCGCCCGCTACCCGGTAGCAGACGATATTTGCCTAAGTGAGGCGCATTTCATCCGCCATATGGCATCCACCCCAATGCAGCTGGTCCTTTTTGGACTGGACTAACAGATGGACCGCTTACTCGACCGTCATCTAAACACGCCCGTACGAATATCAGTCCCTGCTCACTCACCGGGCCGGACATACTGAATGTTGTGCCGATGGGTCATGTGTTCCTCCGCGACAATTGGTGAAGTCGGTGGTCGACCTAGTGCGATGCATTTGAACTTCCTGGGCACTCCCTACCCCACAATATCGTCCTTCTTGGTTGACCAAGGGGGATGGAGAGTGATGCCCATGTAGCGTATACCGCGGCAGATTCGATCCGGCTAACCGATAATATCATGTGGTTGTGTATCCGCCCCTTGCCTTGTTAGGTTCTTGTTCCTCCTTGCTGCGTATGTCTGTCGAAGAATGGGCATTATCCTGCTCTAACATTGCCTCGCCGCCTCGGTACCAGGGATAAGGAAGTCCCCCATCAGCTGGGGAAAAGGGGGACACGATACCCGTAACTATCTGTCGCTAATCTATCCGGTTACAGGATATGTCGGCTCTTGGTGTATACATTTGTCCAGCTAGACATACTGCTCTCAACGTCGCCCGAAAAGATTAGCTATCTCGGTGACGCTGTAGACTATGGGGTCTTTGCCATCATACGCCAAAGTAGGAGCCGATCCCCAGAAACCACTCATGGCTTTGTCGATCAAGGGGAAAGCATCGTTTACCTAGTCTTCAGGCTAGACACTCTTGTAATGGCCTATCCCTGGGCCTTGTGGTGGCTGCTTTTCAAGTCAGCAAGAAATAAGGTTCCACAGGTTAAGGACTATGCGGCATCAAGGGCTATCGGACCCAGCGAACCGTCCCAGCCCCCCTCGCCTCCTGACTAGCGGCACCCTATGCTGCGGGGACGTGAGGGTCACGGGTTGTTGAGGTAGGGGTACAGACATGTATTTGCATACCTATGTAGTGGACTGCTTCTTGGTTTCGGCCCGTGTCCGGCACCAGACGGGTGGATATATCCCCTCACGCCGAACGTTAGCTGAGGCTGTATGGCCTAAGTTTAGGAAATCGGCCGCCAGCCTTTAATGGTTTGCAAGATGGAAGGATGATGAAGCCCTTTTCAAGAGATTTGCGACATATTGAAGGAACAACATAGGCAAACCCTTCGGGCCAATGCGAAAGGAATGCTGTACGCCTCTTCCAATATAACTCTTCAAAGGGGTCATTAGATGGCTTGCGATTCGCCCATGAACAACTCAACTTACCGTCTGCATCTCCACCAACACGTTCTTATCATATTTGATGAATGAACCTCGGATATTTTTATGTCAACACCCGGAAATGAGCATCTTGGCATGTTCGCTCTCCGGCCTGCAAGTAGTGAATCCGCCTATGCACCGCCGTGCTGTCATATTGGTATGGTCCTTTCCTTGCTATGCTTATCGCGGGTTTCGGGGCAAGTGTTTCTTCTAAGTTGAGACGTGAATGTATGTGTATGTGGATCTTAAGGAAGGGAAAGCAAATCCCATTTCTGCACGGGTAGAATCTGCACTGATGCGCAAAGGCTTGTCTTGGTTTTGTTTCTTTTGTTTCATCGATCTCTATCCATTCTCAACCGTGGTTTGAAAAATCAGTCTATTATCAAGTGTATCTCAATATGAATACTGATTTAGGTTTGAAATCCATTAGTGAAGTTACTGCGCACCTCTTGCAGGCAGTGTTGCAGATCCACTGTCCACTCATGACAATATTCCTCTCCCTCGCTTTGTCACAACGCCATCAGTGAATGGGGTTGTGTGGTTCATCGGTAAGCTTCACTTGGTGCAGATAGAAACAAACGAGCACCCCCCCCCCCCCCCCCCCCCTCAAAAAAGAAAAAAAAAATACACACATACATACACACACATTCATACACCCCCTCTCCTCTTCTTCCCTTCAAGACCGCTCATACACACCAAGTGCGGTTTGTGACAACAAGAAGAAGACTAGGCTTGAAGGTAGGCCGGTCTTTCCCTCTGCTTCGTCGCCTCCTCTGGAAAGTTAGCCGAAGTTTGCTGCTCCTGCTTGCACAGATGTAATACTGAGAAGGCGACTGCACACCCGCATATCCACGCAGGTCAGTCAAGAACTGTGTAGGCGCAGCCTGCCACTTGTGCCACCTCCCTGACAGTTCAAGTTTATGTGCTGGCCAAGATCTTCACTCGCCGACAAGCACTATGAAAGGACACGCATTCACACGGCTTGTTCACTTGCAGCTGTTACTGCAGCTCAAAAGGACCAACAACACTTTTCCTGTTGTAGAGCTAAATAAAGCGCATCCTCAGGAAGTGGCGTTTGCAAATTTCTCACTGGCCAATCTATCCGGTTGCCTACGCTGACCTCGCCATTTCTTTGTCCCTGGCGGTTCCGCAATTCCTACCTGGTACTGAACCTCGCGAGGACCCATGACCTCCACAAGGGACTGCGGTCCGATACGATCACTGTCCAGACACCACACATCCCCCACCAGGGTTGAGTAGAGTGGTATCGGAGGGTAGCATTCGACGGCTCTGCAAAGTATTCGGCAGCGCGCTAGAGATGCTAAACCCCTCCCAGTAGATTGACCCCGGAACGCCTCCGGGTGTTGCTCTCTGGCTGCTACCACCATTTCGACTCTCTTCAAATTCCAGACACCTCTTCCTCCGGAATCCGCCCCCCTCAGTGCCGGATCCCTCATGAGGTACGTCGCAGGCCATCAATTTCTGGCAAAGCGTATGCGCTTGAATCAGGGCTAGCCCCCGACTGACAAGGCATCGGCAAATCCCTGCCAGTCCTGAAGCGGGACCCAATGATGCGCTATGCGATGGTCCATGTGACCCGAGCTGTGAGGTGCCTTTGGTTCTACAAGCGAATAGTCTGGCACCGGCTTGCAATGCCGTCGAATATGCACGTGTTCTCAATGGGCACGTACTGGTTTGTGATGATCTTGATCGTCTCCTGAGCCACCATGCCACCTGTCACGGCGGAAATGTTGTGTAGCTCTCCGCCACCAGCCCGAGATACCTCTCGTGCAGCTTGTGCGAGCCGCTCGTTATCGCTAAAGTCTGGGAGAAGCGCCCGAACATTTGCCAGGATTTCATCCGAGGATGTTGTGGCTGTGTGGGACGTGGAGCGGAGGGCGAGGTAGATGGGAAGTAGTGACAACGGCATCACACCCTCTTGAGCCATCTTGTCGTTGGCAAATTCTTCTTCTGGATGTTGATAAGCATTGATCCTTCTACTCTCGACGATCTTCATGGTGCTTACCTGCCACTATGCGCAGCTGTTCGTTCCCGCCATTTGAAGGAACAATCAACCTGATAAAGGCCGCATTCTTGCAGAACAGTTCGACTTCGGCTGGGTCGACGGCCTCGCCACCAGGTTTCTGGCGGACCGAACCCAGAACCTCGGCTGCGTCCTTGCGAGCCTTGTCCTTGTAAATATTCTGGAGTTGGATGTACACGCTAGACTGCGCCTTCATATCCGGGAGGCCGCCCGGCACAGGCAAGCATTGGTGCTTCTCATAGAACTCTCGGACTGCGTCCGCAATGATCCAAAAACTCGATTTTGCTTCTCGCTATGATAACAGACAAGTCAGTATGTGGTTATGGGCTGACTGGCACAGGTGAATTGACATACTTCGTCGGTGTGTTTGTACTCAAAGACGTCCCTGACAGCAGATGGGAGAGAGGGAGGTAGAATGGTCTTCAAGACCGCGGCAACAGCCTCATCGAAGTTCTCCTCGCCACCTTCTGGGTTATCCGTCCTCGTAGCCTCGGCTACCAATTTCCGGAACGCAACCTTCTCCTTGTAGTTGCTAGGCGCAGCGCCGTTATGGGACGCCTTCCAGACATTGAGATAGTGCAAGAGAATGGCCACAAAGGGCAGGTGTCCATGGTCATGGCTGTTGAGATTGTCAATGTCCTTGGTAATTCCTTCGGAAAACGCCTCCAACTCTTCCCATGGGGCCAAAAGCCGCAAATCCGTGGTGGAGGTTGCATCCGGATGGGTGTCGACAATAGGGTAAACGCCAGGAAGATGAATGCTGAAATACGAGTAGAAACCAGCCGAGTGAATAGCTATTAAGGGAGTCTTGTGTTCAAGGCTGTAAGACTCGATGACCTGGAGATTCTCAGGCTTCATGGGCAGCGTATACAATACCATGGTAAACCGGTCTGCGCTATCTAGGAAGTGTTGGAGGTTCAACGGCTCCTATCTTCGCGTTAAATCTTGCCAGTGCGCGCTACAAACGGACACTATTACCGAATTTTGAGGATGCCAGTCACCCTGGACCTCGGGGTTGAGCTCCAGCAGTAATTCGGTACAGCTCTGGGCTCTGGATTGGCCGATATGGGACTCGTCCAAGAAGAAGTTGACACCAAGGTCTGCCTCATCTACCACGGCATCGTCGACGATTGTAAACTTTCCAATACCTAGATGTGGTTGGTCGCTTGGAAACGCGAGGCCAGGGGCGTTTGTAGGGGAGGAGGCTCACCTGGGAGAACAAGGTTCTTAAGGGTCTCAACACCGACAGTGCCCGAACCCGAGTTTACGAGCAGAATGTTGGCAGACTCCAGGGCAGCCTGGCCACTCGCGGCCCAGAGTCTGAGCTGACGATCGTACTTCTTTTCTTTTTCAGAAGGAACGGAAAGGGCCGGAGGGGCTTGGTCGACAATGATGTCCGTCATGGTAGGTAGGCAGGCGCTGTGATGAGGGGGGCTCTGTCCTAAAAGGGAGGGGTCGAATGAATTCGGAAATCGAGCCTTGGTCTTGATCTCCAAGTCCCGATCAAGGCGTGGAACACTATATGATTGATGTCCTGGTCCTTTGAGTTAGGTGCTGCAGGATAGGTATGAGGTGAACGTTGCTGGCAATGATGATTGGATGTGGTGCACTGTGGTGGACAGGATGAGGTCGTGGAGTTGGGCAGTAGTACTAGTGCATCATTCATTCGCACTGTACAGACCTGGTGGGGGTGACGGCTGACATAAGCGTGTCGTCTCTGGTCGGAGTGAGTGCCTTAGGTCAGATAAAACTAGATGCCTTCAGCACGACCCACATCCACGGTCTGTCGAGGCGGTGGGGTTATCACAGCCCCTTGCGATTGTCGTGCGGACATGTCGCTTTCTCTCCAGGATCCCTTGAAACATTCGAAGGGCCACCCACAGTCGATTCGAGTCAGGCAGTCGGCCCCCTTGCCTAGATGAACTTGCTCCTTCTGCACCTTTTGTTAGTTTATGTCCTGCGTTGGCAAGTTTGGTATGGCACTTATACTGTGTTGTCTTGATATGTGTATCCTTCCAACACCGACCGCGTTGGCTAGTATCTCTGTCATGGATCGATGCCCACGCAGATACATGTATTGCCCAGTACCCAATAATAATCACTATTGCAGGTGAAAGAAGCAACTGCGGCTGCGGGAGACCGTTGTTTGCAGGCTGCCATCCACTCTCTGTCTTTGGCATTTGTGCTGCAAGCAAACACGCCGGGGGAGCCTGAAATGTCTCCCTCGCGAACTTGCTTTACGATTTCTATTCCCTGCTTTTTAGTTGATGCCCTACCGAAGATTCCGTGACGCTCCCACGGCAACCAGCAGGATTTGCCCCGGGAGTCGGATTGGTTCAATATGCCCAACGTCAGCTAGGTACCTGATGTCAGTTGTGACGGGGACGTTTCCAATGGTTTGAAAATGAGCGCTCGCCCAAGTGTATGCTGCGGATGGAGCAGCGTTATGGCCCAAAGTTTCTCATCTAAAGGCTCGTCTCATTTCCCCATTCCTTTTGTCCCCCTTATTGAGATATCTACTGGCCAAGGCGGCAGCACCGTCGTCGTCGTCGTCGTCGTCGTCGTCGCACATGGCAGCGTAACCTGGCGGTGCGTGATCAAGTTGATCGGACTGTCGGGATTGTCGCGTGTCGGCATCGGCATCGGCATTGTCGTCGATGCTTGGAATTTCCTAGACCGAAAACGCCCTTACGGACCGAACTGATGACCTGAGGCATCACCGATGATCTCTCATTGAGCAGATCGGGGTTGGATCAAGGCTACGTTACGCTCATCTCTTTAACGGGGTTGGTGCATCGGGGCCGGGTTGGAAATCATTCCTCCGGCAAACAACGAAGTCTCGTCGACAACAGGGCCAAACAACCCGACCGTGAGGTCCACCATTCTCCCAATGAGGGAAAAAATAGGTCGCCTTAACCCCCAGAGTACCCTCCCTCCCTCCTTTCTTCGTTGGCCTTGCCCGCAACGATTTGTCTCACCACCTCTCAGTGCATACTGAATCAGCTTACGGCCGGCAGCATCGGGCCAGGGACAAACTGCTAGTGTTCGGAGCTAATTAGCGAATGCGTATTGCACGGAACGCCGAACGTTCTATTTGCCTCTAATTCGTTGCCCCGAACGCCGACCCTGCTTTTTACGCTTTGGACCATGGCACTCCCTTTTCATAATTGCGGCCCTCCAGGGCTTTGAATCCTGTATTGTATTCCGCACTTTCTTTCCAAGTGCACCACAGTCCCACCCTTGTCCGATGCTCTCCCTGGACTTCTTGTGGCATCCTCCACTGTGAGTTGCCCTGGTCCATTGCCCCCAGATACCATACCTTTGCATCGCAACCCGATATCTTTGTCGTCGTCCTCCTCATCCTCGTCGTTGTCTTCACCATTGCTTCGACCACGAATGACTTTGTAGTCAAACATTAGCTTTACCTTGAGAGCACACGGCGTGGAAACATCACAGTTACTTGGAAGGAAGATCCTTTCGATGGACGCCGGGCTCTTGGCAGTATATTGTTGAGTCTCACAATTTTCTTTTACGGACAGGACGGCAATCGAGGTACCTCAGCGGCACCCATTTCGATTCTGACGATTGACCCTCGGTACCCTTCTTGTTTCGAACAAGCTTTCCGAGGTTACCCTCGTGGGCCGCCATGGGCCAAAGCAACGAGCAAGACGAAGCTACTAAAGCCGGTGTTCCTCAAAAGCACCAGTACAGAGATACCACCCTGTCGACATGGCGGTTCTGGGCTCTTAGTATCGGGTAGGCATTCAGCGCCACTCGGTATATGTATATACCGAGTGGTCTCCGGATATTATCAGATCAACTCGTGCTCACCAGCTACCTAATTAGGCTTTGCCTCGGACTATTTCTTTCAATGTTGGACGCTTCTATCGTGGCTACAAGTCTTTATACCATCAGTAAGGAGTTCGACTCGATGGACCTCATCAACTGGGTTGCCTTGGCATACACTCTCACATACTTGAGTTGTGCGGTAATGGTTGCACGAGTTTCCGATATTGTGGGCCGTCGGAATGCTTTTCTGGCAAGCTTCATTATATTCTTTGCCTTTTCGCTGGGCTGCGGCTTTTCTCAGAGCCTGGAGCAGTTGGTTGCATGCCGTGCTCTCCAAGGGCTAGGCGGATCAGGTGAGTTTTGCGCCTTGCTCTTGGCCCCTTCATTACTTAAACGCATTGCTAGGACTATACTCCATCACAATGATCATCTTCCCAGAGGTCGCGCCGAAGCATTTGCTTCAATATGTTTCCAGTCTTGTCGGGTTGGTCGTCGCCAGTGCCGGTGTACTTGGGCCAGTTCTGGGAGGAATTCTTACCCACTATGCTTCTTGGCGATGGATCTTTTGGATAAAGCAAGTGTTACTTGAATGAGCACATCACGCTGCTGCTCAGAAAATCCATGCTGTATGACTACTAACAAGATCATAGTGGTCCCATCGGCTTTGTCTCGTTGCTTATATTTTACTTGGCGTGGCCTGATGCCAAGCACCTCCCGACTCTGCAGCGTAGAACGTGGAAGGAGTTGGATTTTGTGGGATCCATCCTCCTCGTCGCCGCATCTGTTCTTATCGTCTCCTCCTTCCAGAACGTTGGCATGGATAGTGACAAATGGACACAAGCCGTCTTTATCGCCCCGGTCACTGTTGGCAGCATATGTTTTATGCTGCTGCTGGGCTGGGAGACACTGGTTTCCAAGCTACGAAATCGCCGCATTATGGCGGCCATCCCGATCCGTCTTCTGCGTAACCGCGTGTACCTTGCCACCATCTTCAACACGATGTTACTGGGCTTTCCATATCTTCTGATCATCTACGCCTTTCCCATCCATTTACAGATAGTCAACGCCAAGAGCTCGCTACTTGCCGGTGTGCTTTTGCTGCCTATGCTGGGATCTGTCGCTTTGGGAACCGCACTTGGCGGGGTTGTCAATAAGAGCAAGAACCGCCTTTTCGAGACCATGGTTGTGGCAAGCTGCTTTGTGGCCTTGGGGTGTGGCTTGATGACGACGTTGTCGTCATCAATCGATCTGGAACCCAAAGCACTTGGGTTTCTTACATTTGTTGGCTTTGGCTTTGGCTTGTCTGCCACATCGTCCACAATCCTTGGGGCAACAGAATCAGAGATTTCGGATCGTGGTGAGTTTGTCAGATCTGTTGCATGTCTATTCAGTAATCTGACAAGGGGAAGCGCCCGCACAGGCAATCATAGCACAAGTGCGGATTCTCGGCGGTAGCTTTGGCATAGCAGCGTCGACGGCGATCCTGGGAAATTTCATACGAGATGACTTGGCCGGCGTGGTCAGCCCGGAGTATTTATCGTCAGTACATGGGGTGGGAATGAGTCTGACGGAGGCGCAAGCTGCGGCCGTGCGCCAAGCCTATACAGACTCTTTCCGGAAGGACATGCAAGTGGGGACAATATTGTCGGGCATGGCAATCCTTCTCAGTTTGGGGATCTACCGCCGAAACCGGGTTACATTCGAGGAGCAACGACAGATGCATATCAAGACCGAGGTGGAGCAGCGCCGGAGAGGATCGGCGTCGACGACGTTGGTGTCCTCGACTACCACGGACTGAGAAGACTGGTCGTTGAGTGCTTATGTGGGTAAAACATTTCCAGGGCGTTTCTGGCGCTCTACACTAGGGAAGCATGACTGTGCGTTGTTCCGAAAAAGAAAAAAAAGGCCATCACATATATTACAATACATACACACGTCTGTCTGTGTTCACTGCCCCCTCTTCTCTGACAGGGTAACTGCTGCTAACAAGCCAACTACTCGCTGTTTGTGCACGATTCGTGAGAGGGATAACGTACGAATATAGTTACAAACAAACAGGACTCCAAATTAGGTAGTCATCTTTGGGCCAAAGGTCAATAATGCATACGAATGCGGGTCGACGCAAGCTCTTTTGTATGTGGCCTTGAAGACCACGTCGTATGGCAACTTAGACTGCCATCCATGCCCGGGTAGATATATGTTAGTGCAGGAATAGAAAAGACGTCACTTTGAAGTTTGCAATTGCCTCATCGGCGCAATAGCCTCAAAAAACTTCAAGAAGTCCAAGAAGCCCCAGTAAACGTCACTGGGCACCTCTTCAGCCCCAGTGTTTCCCCTTCCCATCCTGAGAGGCCGTAGGCTCTTGTGATAGGAGCTTTGGTCAAATGGTGCAACCGCGTTGTCCCCGCGCCGGTTATCGGGTGCTTAAAACCCCGCAGTGTGGGGCTCATCCATTCCGTGCGCCGTGCCGTTCATTCTGCCCCCCTCGTCTTATCCGTCGCGCTACTATCGGAAACATGTTGAGGGCCATTTGTCCAAAAAGAAACCTTACCGATCCTCTGTTTTCATTGGACAGATATCAGTCAAGCAGTGTGAGCCTGGTGTTCCCCTGGATTATTCAGATCTCCTAGGCATATATAGCTGACTGCTTCGTCCTCGAGGCGACAGGCCTTTCCCCTCCCTCTTATCCCGATCATTACACATGCCCCATTATACCCAAGTAGCTCGTTCCGTCTGCTCTTCGCTTGTATTTCGTCGCCAATTTCCCTGGCGATCCCACCCCTCTCGAACCGTCCCTAAGTACAAAACAATCATGTCTGCTGCCGCAAAGCGCCTCGAGGGCAAGACTGTGCTCATCACCGGTGCCTCGAGCGGAATCGGGAAGAGCACAGCCTTTGAATATGCACGAACGGCGCCTAGCAACCTGAAGCTCGTCCTGACGGCCCGTAGAATCGATACTCTCAAGGAGGTTGCCGCCGACATCCAGAAAGAGGTCGGTAACGGCGTCAAGGTTCACCCAGTCAAGCTGGATGTCAGCAACCCCGAGGAGGTCCGTCAGCTCGTGCCAAACTTACCCGAGGAGTTCCGTGACATCCACATCCTGGTCAACAACGCGTATGTAACGAAAGGCTTTTCTCCGCGAACGACGCGCTGACTGGACACGACAGAGGTCTTGTCAAGGGAGTCGCCAAGGCACCTGAGATCGCCGAGGAGGACATCAACATCATGTTCGCTACCAACGTCACTGGGCTTATTAACATGACGCAAGCCATCCTCCCCATTTTCAAGGCACGCCCCGATGGCGGTTCGGGAGACATTATCAACATCGGTTCCATTGCGGGTAAGCTAAGCTGCTTCTCTGGGGTGTCGAGTGCTAGCGCGTGCGATTGACGCTCATGACCACAGGCCGTGAGCCCTACCCTGGGGGTTCCATTTATTGTGCAACCAAAGCCGCAGTGCGCAGCTTTACCGATAGCTTGAGGAAAGAGCTCATCTCGACGCGTATCCGCGTCATTGGCATTGACCCAGGTCAGGTTGAGACGGTAAGCCAACACAGTTCGACCGACGGTCCCAAAGACTGCTCGCTGGTTGCCTCGACTAAAACGCTGCAGGAATTCTCTGTTGTGCGCTTCTACGGCGACAAGTCCAAGGCCGATGCCGTCTACGCGTAAGTCATCACTCTCCTTTTACTGAACTCAGAGGACAATTGCGTCTTCTCACGAGGATGAGGTGTGTGATGAGGTACTGACATGTGCCATAGCGGCTGCGAGCCCCTCACACCGGAAGACGTTGCTGAGGTCGTCGTATTCACGAGCACTCGCAGAGAGAATGTGGTGGTTGCCGACACCCTCATCTTCCCTAGCCACCAGGTAAGCTGATCTTTCAAGCATCCCCTCACCTAAAGATACTGATTTGGCGCGTAGGGTGCTGCTGGTATTCTCCATCGCAAGTCTTGAATAGGCATAGGCGTTACGCGGGAGTAGAAATGTAATTGAGGGTGGGCTCTGATGTTCGCAGAACCATTTCACGCACGTCAAAGACGGAGATGGGGCTGTGGTAGGACAGTTTTGGACCAACGACCCTTTCGTTCTCCCAACTCAATTGTTCCGGCTCGTTAGCGATAAGCCGCGCTGTGCCTAGCCAATGTGGATTTCTAAGAAGACGCCTCGAGCCTAAGCTGAATGTCTCTACGGACTGCAACTTTTTTGACCCTTATATTCGCCCGTGGGCCGATGGGTTGGTACATAGTTGGATGTGAGGCTTGGCGCACCCGTCTGTCGCTGCAGGAGGAAGGCGGTGAGTACCGTAGACTGCTTGAAATTGACGCTAATTCTATCGAGTGTAACTACCGTTCGTGCTTCTCACAAATCTCATGGCAGCGTTTGTGTCCATGGCATAACCGACCAGCCCTTCAACCCCAGAAGTATTTCAGAAGACATGGACTAGCACCGTTGGTTTGAGACGCCGAGTGACTTACTAGCGCGGCGCCGGGTGGTACAGGCAGTAATCCGACAATAAAAATGGCTTTAGTAAGTAAGCCAAGAGGTTCTGGAGATCGTCTATAGCGTTATTGTCTCTTCATGCATACTGCAACTCTACTCGGGATGACGCCAACACGCCTATCAAATTATGATGGAAAGCAAAGCCTCCGGCCTTGTGTGGTGATTAGGTGGTTAGGCCAATCAGGCCCCTAAGGGTGATTCTCATTGCTGGCAAAGCCTATTACCTACTTAGGTAGGTACATGCCGTGCCTACTCGAGTACCTACCTAGGTACCTACCTAGGTACCTACCTACCGAGGTGGAGAGACGTTCAGTGGCCCCTGCCGACTCCCCTGCCGACGATTGCTATCTACAGATATTCCACGTTTATCTCACTTTCACCGTTCCAGGCTTTATCAAGGCGCTTGAGATTCTGTCATTGAGAGCGAGACATAGGCCTACTCTGAAGCGCCTGACTTTGTGGGATTTCTGACCCAAGCCTTCCTTTTGGCCACTTTTCATCAACAAGGGCCGCCAAAAGCAGTCACCGACTCCCTCGGCATTCGACACCGCAAACATCATCCCTGGACCAACATCCAGCGAACATCGTCAGTCACCGGCTCAGCCCGCCGCAGAACTGTCGGTTCCGTGGCCGGCCCTCCTCCCGAGTCACTCTTCTTTCGACTGTGCCGCACCCAGCACCACTCGCATACTGAATATACCTCGCCTACATGTCGCGGTAGGCCTACTCCCGACCGCGCCGCGACTGCGAACCACGTCTCCATCGACCACCGACCACCGACCACCGACGCCGATCCCCGCCATGCCCCCGGTTGACAACGGCCATGAACTGACAAGATGGGCTTGACAACATTTCTCGGCTCCTCTACGGACAGACTCCAATCCAACCGACCCAAACCCTCCTCGTCCACCTCACTCGATAAACCCTCCGACGCACCCCTCTCACAGATACCGGCTGAAGCCAACTCCCACCATGGTTACATCTACGACGAGGACCAGTTGCCCGACGTGCCGCCCGACTGCCCCGATCTCCGCGAGCTCAATAATAGTCTTGAGGCGCTCGCCACCGTCTTTCCCGATATCCAGATCCAGGTCTTTCGCGAGATGCTGACCAACTTTGACGAGGAATCACGCTTGGCTGTTGTCGCCGATGCTCTGTTGAAAAACCGGGTTTCCTGGGTCAAGGGCCGTTGGAGGGTTGTTGATAAGCAACATGCCGAAATTCCGGTTGCTAGCGGAGCGCCGCGGGAACAGCAGCAGGAATCTCTGATCCCACGTGTCGAGGCCTTTCGAAGCCCCGAGTACAAACACGCTGTTCAAGCGCTGGCATGGCACGAGTTCAAGGGACTTTCGCGCTCCACCATCAACGCCGTCCTCGCTGAGTGCAATTATTCGTACCTTGAAGCCCGGAAGACGTTGGTGTCGCTCTCATCAAAGTCTTGGCGCTTCACCATATCATCTCTCTTCCTCCGCCGGAAACCTGTTGCTACAGGCGAAGCTGAGAACCACCCGCTGATAGTCTGGAAGTCGACCGGCCAGGGTGCCATTATTCCAACGCTCAAGGTCACAGGGAATGCCGAGCTCGACGTTGAATTATACCGTGACTTGGTTCAACCACTGAAAGAGCGGGCCAGGCACATCCGGGAAGACGAGGACCGGGCCCTAGCTGTTCTCTTGAATAATGAGCAGGCTGCGGAAATTGGTGCCATGCATGAGTGTGCATGCTGCTTTACGGAGTCTACCTTCGAAGAGTTTACGACATGCAATACTGACGGCCATATGTTGTGTTTCCGCTGTGTTCAGCACTCAATCACCGAAGCCGTCTTTGGTCAGGGTTGGCATAGTAGTATTGACGCTGAGCATGGTGCTCTCAAGTGCTTGGCTGTCGAAGGAAATGGCTGCCCGGGCCATATTCCTTACGATTATATGCACCGCGCCATGTTGCAGGAGAAGAAGGGCGCCGAGATCCTCCGCAAGCTCGACCAACGTTTGGCAGAGAATAGCCTCTTGGCATCCAACCTGCCCCTCATTCGGTGCCCCTTCTGCGACTACGCGGAAGTAGACGACATTTATCTTCCCGCCCAGGAAACGCAACTACGCGTTCGACTCGACAGTCTCTTCAGCCTCTTACTGCTCGTTGTATGCGTTGTCGCAATGCCTCTGCTCCTGCCGGGAGTTCTCCTGGCGTCTGTTGTTTGCCTCCTCGTTAGTACGAAGCAGACTGTCGGCGACCAGTTGGTCGTTCAGTGGAATATGGCTCTTGGCCGTCACCGCCGACGTCGCCGTGGTCTCAAGTTTGTCTGCCAGAATCCCCACTGCGGCAGAAGCTCGTGTCTTTCATGTACCAAACCCTGGAAAGACATCCACGTGTGCAACGAGTCGTCTCTGGTTGCGCTGCGGACACAGGTTGAGCAGGCGATGAGCATGGCCATCAAGCGCGTCTGTCCGCGTTGCCATACGTCATTTGTCAAGAACTCAGGCTGCAATAAGCTCACTTGCCCTTGCGGCTACAAGATGTGCTATGTCTGTCGTAAAGACATCGGTGGCGCTAACGGAGACGGCGAGGGTTACAGGCACTTCTGCGACCACTTCAGGCCGGACGGAGACCCGCGGCCGTGCACCGAGTGCACCAGATGCAATCTGTGGGAGAGCGAGGACACAGACTTGGTGCTGAGGCAGGCCAAAGAGGAGGCCGAGGCCAAGTGGCGCGAGACGGAGAAGCGGGAACTCAACGGGGCTGAGAAGGCTTTTCTGGAGACAGGCTTCGCCAGAAACGGAGTCTCGCCGGTCGAGAACCGCCTCAAGAACGGGCAGTTCCCAACACTGCCAGAGCTCTGCGACTTCGTTGTCGAAACGATCTTCGTATAAACCTCGAAACACGATGCGTATGCATGGGTGATGTGTCTCAATCACCGCAACGAGAAAGGTTTGGGACATTGCGTGAATTTGGATATCTTTTTTCTGGGCCATGGGCATTATTGGGGCGTTGGAAAATGGCATATTGTGGGGCAGCTACATCCGAGAGAGGACCGGGCCGAGTCAACCAAGGCGCCTGTCCGTCTGTCCCTTCGCGTCATGGGCTTAAAGGGGAGTGACATACCGCCATCATCTACGGCAGGTACACTTTTGTAATTTTTGGGGAGATAAATTCAGATTCATCTTAATAATATTTGACCGAGACAGAGCCCATGAACCAGACGCACCCATTTTACTCATACAAGTACGTAATTCTGATCCCAAGCCCGTTGCAAACGCGAGCCCAATCAACTGCCAAAACAAAGAGTGCTAAAACCGTTCACAGCTTGCTCTTGTCGCCGAGCAGCTCGGCGGCGGCGCCGCCAATGGCCAGCTTGCCCGTCTCTTTGACCTTGGTCTGGAAGATAACCTTGTCACCTTCCTTCCACATCTCGGTCACGAGCGTCTGCCCGGGGATGACGGTGCCAGCAAAGCGCACCTTGATGTTCTTCAGGGGTCCGAAACGCTCGTACACTGCCTTGCCGGCGATACCGAAGAAACAGAGGCCATGGAGAATGGGCGCCTTGAAACCTCCCATCTTGGCAAAAGATGGGTCGACATGCAGAGGACTGTAGGGTGGTCAGCAATTTCTATCAGAGGGGCCCATAGCAAAAGTCTCACTTGTAGTCACCACTCAGACGGTACAATGCAGCCTGCTCCTCGGTTGTCTTCTCCTCGACCACAACATCAGGATGTCGTGAAGGGGGCTTGTTAGCCGCCGTGCTGGCACCACGGTCCGCCGGCTTCTTCTGGCCGCCGAATCCACCACAGCCTCTGAGGAAGACCGTCATTTCATTGTAGAAGATGGGCTCTTTGGTTTCAGCGTGAATTGTCATGATGCCGCTTTTGACGATGGCAGCGTTGCCCTTGTCAACTACCTCGAGAAGCTTCCCGGTAGAGACCAGCTTCGCGGCTGTAGGAATCGGATACTTCTTGATCTCGAGGTACTGCTCGCCATGTAGAAGCATCATGGGGGAAAAGTTCGGGACAATGTCGTCAAAATTGTACGGCATCTCCGTATTGAAGGGGGGATGACACCAAAGGTAGGGACCACCTGGAAGTCATCGGCGCCCTCGAACACGTACTTGAGTTGATCGCGCTTGGCACCAATACCCAGGTTGTATAGCATCACGTCACGCTCTTCGTATTGGAACTCGGTGCCCTTGCCCTCGGCTTTCATGGCGGCCTTGATGGCATCGAGGTATTGGCTTTCACCGTCGGAGGACGCCTCTTGCTGCTACAAGACGAATAGATCAATAACTGTTTTGCCTCTTCTTCTCCCCTCCTATCCTCCTTCCAAGCCAGCACTATTTTACAACTCCCGCCAGTATCACGAAGAGGTGCAAGCTCATACCTTGTTGCTCTTGTTCTCCATGTTCGCCATCACTTTTTGGAGACCGTCCTGGGTCTTCTCCGGGTGATCGGCGCGACCATCCTCAAAGTTTCTGATGGCGTCCCAGTACTTGAGAACCTCTTCTGGGGTTAGAGGAGCATCAACAGGGAAACCGTGACCGCCACTTCTTTGCCAGCGGGTCTGGCCGACCCAGCCGCTGCCAACCTCGTAGAGGCCGCCAGTGGGGTTCTTGGGGACTTTGTCACTGGACAGGGCGAGGACGACAGGTGCAATGTAGTCAGGCTTAAAAGCCTGTACCATCTCCTCAGGCATGATGGTCCTCGTCATCGCAGTGCCAGCGTTGGGTGCAATGGTATTGACATAGATGTTGTACTTGTAGCCCTCGAGCGCGAGCGCACGGGAGAAACCTAGAATACCGCATTTCTAGCAGGTGTCAGTCGATTGGATTCGAGAAGAGGGGTCTACGAAACACTCACCGCCGCGGCATAGTTGGCCTGTCCAAAGTTGCCGTAAATGCCAGAAGTGGATGTTGTATTTATAACACGGCCATACTTCTGCTTGAGGAAGTAGGGCCATGCGGCCTTGGTGACCTTGTAGGTGCCGCGCAGGTGAACGTTCAGGACGGGGTCCCAGAGGGTGTCGTCCATATTGTTGAAGGCCTTGTCGCGGAGAATGCCTGCGTTGTTGACAATAATATCAATGCGACCAAAAGCATCAATAGCAGCCTTAACAACTGCGTCGCCATCTTCCGCTGAAGCCTTAACACCGACAGCTTTGCCGCCCATCTTCTTGATTTCGTTCACCACATCATCGGGGTTAGCCAGGTCGTTGACGACGACCGTTGCGCCGTGCTTGGCGAACGCCAAACTGTAGGCACGACCGATACTGTGGCTCATTAGCGGCGATTCATTCATTGTGCAATCCTGCCGCACGACCTACCCGGCACCACCACCGGTGACTAGGGCCACGCGGCCGGTGAAGTCAATCTTCTCGCCCTGCTCGTTCGGGCCCATCTTCATGGAATCTTCCAGCAGAGTTAGGAAGTCATTGGGACCTGAAGGGTACTGAGGTTTGGAAAAGTCGATGACTTGGTTCCACTTCTTAATGACAGCGCTAGGAGTGTAGCTGTCGTCAGCCTTGAGAAGAAGGCCACTAGATCTTTCCCAACGCAGCTTGGCGACATGGCCACCGCCAACCTCGAAGATGGAGCCGTTCTCGTCGGTGTTGTCCTTATGTACCAGGACAGCGACAAGGGGAACAACCCAGTCGGGCTTCAAGATCTCCAGCACATCAGGCGGCATTACAGTCTGGGTCATTCTGCTAGCGGCTGTCCACCCAGTTAGCTTGCAAGAACCCCTGTGCTCTCTCCGCTCATCACACGTTGCGCTTACCGATTGGTGCAATGACATTGGAAAGGATGTTGTACTTGGCACCCTCCTTGGCTAGTGTTTCGGTGAAGCCAACCATGGCCAGTTTCGCAGCTGTGTGATAGGTTAGCATGCCGCGGTTGACCTCGGCTAGATCCGCCGGTCGCGATACGTACCCGAGTAGTTGCACTGGCCGAAGCTGCCGAACAGCCCGGCGGCCGATGCAGTGTTGATGACACGGCCGTACTTTTGTTTCCGGAAATGGGGCCATGCTGCACGAGCGCACTTGTATGAGCCCCTGACATGGACCTTCATGATCAGGTCCCAATCCTCATCCTTCATATTCTTGAAGCTGATATCCCGCAGGATACCCGCATTGTTGATCAGCACGTCGATGCGCCCAAAGTTCTGGATCGCCGTCTCGATGATTTTGTCGCCGTCTTCGACCGAGTTGTAGTTGGCCACGGCCTTGCCTCCAGCAGCCTTGATCTCGTTGACAACAACATCTGCAGCCTAGAGCAAGGAGCGGTTAGCTTTCGTTCGGTCCGGGGAAGTGATGCCTTGCCTTTGTTGAGGTGCCCTCGCCCTTGAAGGAACCTCCGAGGTCGTTGACGACGACGCTGGCGCCGCGGGAGCCAAAGAAGGTGGCATATGCCTTGCCTAACCCGCCGCCGGCACCCGTGACGACAACGACTTGGCCGTCGAAGCGCAGCTGACCGGCCATAGTGTATGCAGAGTGGTAGAGAAAGGAAGCAGAAAACAGTCGCTCAATGAAGCACGGATGGTAGCGATGAATCCAGGTCTCGAGTATGAGATATGGAAAGGGGAGAACGGGTTAAATGTTCGCGAAAGTTGATCAATGAGATGGTGGAGGGAAGAAAGGTGTGTGGTTTTCTAACTCAGTACCTCCGGCAAAGTGTCTTCGGTAGCAGTGTGACGGATGCCGCAGAGAGAGCCGAGGCAGCTTGTCTATCCACAGCCGACAAAGGACGCTAGACCCGAACAGGCCAAGACCAAACTTCACATGTTACTCTAGCCGTGGGTTTAGGACAGGTCTCCATGAGGTCATGTGGGGAAGAAGTCGTCTCCCCCGCCCCGAACCCCTTGTCACATGCCCCCGGTCGAGGGGAGCCAGGCCACTCACGGCGCTGGCGCTGCCCCTTTCCATCAATTGAAGGGTACGTATTGCCCATGCGGCGCGCTGGCGCCAGCGATAACCCTGGGGTACGCGGGATGCTGTAAGTTTAGCACAAAGACAATGCGATGTTTAGCCTTGGTAAGACTTCGGGTATTGAATGTGGTACCGCACATGCCGAGATGCCGTTGCTTCTGCCAGCTACCTACTTTCCTAAATGCTCAAGCCCAATTCCAATGTTTATGGCGACGATTCATGTTTCCTTTACGCCAGCTGGCATGAACCGTGCAGATGGACAATGCTGTTAATACTGCCGCTCGAAAGATTCGGGCTGTACGGAGGGAGTACTTGCACCTACTTATTGCTTGAGAAACCAACTTGCCCGGGCGCGTCAGCGTGCAGGACGCCCCGCATTCGGCAGCCCCCGCCGGAACCTCTCGGCGCCCCGCGCAGGCGCCTCACACACGGTCCTGATTTCCGGCTTCGGCCTCCCGAATATCACGCACGCGCCCAAGCCCCCTCAACAACCAGCTCCGTAACCTAGCAGTGCTCTACTTTAAGGCTGTTACTGTCGCTACTGTCGCTGTCAGCCATTATCATGACTCCCACAGCGTCGTGTATCGTCGACGACAAAAGCCCACTCTGCATTCCCTTCATCACAGGACTGTTAGAGAAGCACTCGCCGCAACATGGGGTTCGTCCATTCATCATCGGCCTTAATGGCGTCCAGGGCGTCGGCAAAACGACTCTGGTCAAGGTACTAGCAGAGACGCTCACCAACCTTGGCCACACCACGCTCGTCTTCAGCATCGACGATTTGTACCTTAAGCACGAAGATCAGGTCGCCCTCGCAAGATCTCACCCAGACAATCTTCTTGTGCAGCAGAGAGGCGAACCCGGCACCCACGACATGCAACTTGCTCAGACCTTCTTTGAAAGCATTACCAGCGGGAAGCCCACCAAGGTGCCGTCGTATGACAAAGCAACCTTCTCCGGTCAAGGGGACCGTCTTCCTGAGAGCCAATGGGTCGAGGTGAACAGTCTGGGCAAGCCAAAGGTCCAGGTTGTCATTTTCGAGGGTTGGTGTGTGGGTTTCCGCGGTCTGTCGGATGCCGAGGTGGAAGCCAGGTGGAAGTCTCCTAGCAGAACACTCCAACGGCACAAACTTGAGCATTTGCTGCTGGTGAACGAGAGGCTCAAGGGCTACGATACCATGACCGACCTCCTGGACGCCTTCATCCATGTCGATGTCGAGGACACGCAGTATGTCTACGGCTGGCGGCTGCAACAAGAGGCCGTACTCCGGCAGGAAAGGGGCGCCGGCATGACTGATGAACAGGTCGTCAACTTTGTTGATGGCTACTACCCTGCCTATGAACTGTTCTCAGGCAATGTGAGGAAAGGGATTTTGCCAAACAGCCCCGGTCACCAGATGAGACTGGTGGTCGCCCAAGATAGAACTGTGAAGGAACATCTAGTGATTTGACGGCCCTTTCACGGACGGTATCTAACGCTAATCCCAGTACAAATGTATTCGTGTCTTCTAAAGGATAAAATGGCAGA
Source organism: Colletotrichum falcatum (assembly GCA_019425465.1). Classification (NCBI taxonomy): domain Eukaryota; kingdom Fungi; phylum Ascomycota; class Sordariomycetes; order Glomerellales; family Glomerellaceae; genus Colletotrichum; species Colletotrichum falcatum. The sequence continues at coordinate 268,873 of SWKJ01000101.1, read as the reverse complement.
TCCTTCTTTGTCTATACGCCAGTCATTACAAGCCTTAGTCCTTGATCGTCAAGAGTCGTCAAAATTATTGAAGAATTATCGCCCACACACCCCAACGCCTTGCTTGCCATGCACCTAGTGAGCCCATCGGACAAGAAACAATATACGCCGGGTAACTAAGTACTGCGAAATTTTGTTGAAGCGGGGAAGCCCCTCAAATCTCCTTATCAGCAAGCATATCCTCGCCCTTGTGCTTGATTGTGTCGAGCTTCTTGCTGATATTCTCGGTCCGAACTCGAACGGCCTCCTCCCTGCTTGCTATCTCAGTCTCAAAGCGGTCTACCATGTCCCGCTTACTCTTACGCGCTTCCTTGAGCTTCTGAGCAACTTGGCCAAACTGCTCAAGAAACCAGTCTCCCGAACGCTCCCAGTCGCTGACGGTCATCTGCCGGAAGAACTCCTTCTGGTCAGCTTCACGCTGACCCCTGAAATGTTCGAGTTTGGCAGGGAGACTGTCGCCAGTCAACGGTCCCACCGGACGAAGCGACGTTCTGGCTGGATCATCGTCGAAAAGCTGTTCGCGCAGTTGAGAATACGGCATCCCCTTGAGCTCGTCGTCCGCATAGTCGCAACTCTCACGGCCTCGCTTCCGGGACTTTTCTCGATGGCCATGAGTAGTGGCCGGTAATGGGCTCTCTTGAAGACCCGGCCCGCTTTGTGCCATCTTCTTACCATTGGCTCGAGGAGTGCCGTGGTCGTCCTCACTAGCGAGATAGTCACTAGCAAGGCTGCCTTCAATCTCTTCGTCCTCCTCAACGACCGCTGGTCTTCGAGACTCCTGAACCTTGTCTTTTCTGATGATACGCCTCAAGTTTGGTTGAGACTGCGGAACCTTGTGGGTTATAGGATCTGAAAAGACTTCTTCGTCGTCCATAGGAACGGATGGCTCGTACGATCTTCTTACGGTTGTAGCATGGAGAGCGACCATTGGTGCGCGCCGCCCAGGTGAATCGTAGACGGGCTCGGTTGAGTAAGCGTCTTGGACTGGTTGGCCCATTCGTGGGGGAGGCATGTCAATGTGTGTCGCAGGTAAGCCTTGGCCCTGGCCGTTGCCAAGTAGCCGCATCGAACCATCTTTACCAATGATAAACGGGACATCGCTGTCTAATGACCGTTGCATGTTTCCGAACGCGGTTCTGGTGGGAATTGGGGGCGGCGGGGACCGAGTGTGATTGTCGATGCCAGCATCATATCGTTCGGAGCGGTGGGTAGTGGGCGAGCCGAATTGGCTATCGATCTGTGATTCTGGCCAAAAGCCAGTCGCATCGCTGCTCCGAGAATGTGCACGCTGCCGCTGTTGTCTCGGCGAAGGGCTTTCGGGCAGATTGAGAGAAGCCTGCATCGGTGCGGGAAACGGCTGTTGAGGCAGGCTCGACTGGTTCGGTTGGCGGATGTGTGAAGCTAAAGCTCTAGGAGGTGCGAGTGGCTTGGGAGCGGGCAGCTTGCCGGACTGGAGGATTGACTGGCGGGTGGGCTGGGAATGGAGCTGAGGCGCATCAGAACGCTGCTGGTTCGGCTGGGTATTGTTCCCGTTTGGAAGAGCCGAATCTAGGGACGCATTCCTGGCGTACTGGGCCATTCGGTTTGCGCCGCTACTCGGGGGCATGCTGTTGGTGGGTGATCCGGATCGCTCTACGACGACTTGGCAGGCGAGGTATTCGCCCCTCTCTCCTCCCAAGGTCGAACGAGAGAGCGAGGCGGGCGGCAGGACGCGATTACAGTGGTGTTGCTTGCCGCAGTAGGGTATTGAGGAGAAGATGCCTTATGCTGCCATGGCAATAAGACGCCACGTAGTGACCGGAGTGAGATTGTGAGCTGGTGCTGGGGCACACCGACTTCAGCTTGCTGCGAATAATTTAAAGCGCGGTTGCAGAACGTAATGGCGGTCCCGGCTGAGGCAATGTCAGTTGGGCAGGCAGTCTTTGTGACAAGACCTGGACAAAGGGACGGATCTGCCTCGATCCTTACTGTGGGTTTTTTTTTTGGGCACTGGTCCTGACGTGACGCGTTAAGAACGTCCCGGTCACACTGCTGGGATATTGAGCACCTGTCCAATTACATAAGGGACGCCTGTGCGCGACAGTCGCGCAGGGACAGGGTCCTATGGGTTAGTCGCATTAGACTGCATTATACCTCTATGATGGTAGGGACGACTCCTGCCAGCCGTAATGCGTTTCTGCTCCATCTTTGTCATTGCCGTCGTCTATTAGTTGATTTTCCTTGATTCCTCGCTGTCCCATCCCGTTTGGCCATGCAACCACAAGAGGATTAAGGAGAAGGGCGAAGATGGCGACAAGGACGGCAGACCAGAGTTTGTGCGCGACTCTCTCTGAATGTTTGTGTTGGATGCCTACAAACTACACTTTCGCTACCTAATCTAACGATTACGGTTATCTCGTCCATCTTTAAAACGGCCAAGCTCAGACGTCCTTTTTCGTGACCTAGAACACCCCGTTCGCCGGCAGCTGCAACTCTGTATCCATATCTGGTTTTCTTTCAAGGGAGACTGGCACGAACTCTTGTGCTGCTGGCGGTCGATGCGTTATTATCTCCCCATTGGCCGTATCATTCAACGACGTCCCTTAGGCAAGAGGAGGGGGTATAAAAGACGATGGGCAGCCTGTCCTTCTATTTCCCAGCCTCGTCGGCCCACCACCCAAAAGCGACTCTCTGGGTATGCAATCGCCGTACGTGCTCATCGGATCCGGCATTCCATGGGACCAGCTCGAGTCTGGCCGTGAAGTGGATAGCAATTTTCTTCTGTGCTCGCTCGCTCATGCTTGTACTGGGGTTGATAGGCCAATTATCTGTGATTAGAAAGATGGAGGGCAAGGTACGTGTGAACCGTCCAACTACGTAAGTCGCCTTACTTACTTGCGATATGACGACTTCGATGCAAGGAAGTATAACACTGTTGACGAACTGACGAACAGGCGCTCAGCTTTAAACCCAATGAGGCAAAATTCGCATACCGCAATGTCATGTCCTTCGGATATACAACAACAACGATAACAGGGTGTGAGATCTAGTACTTTTATATTTCCGAAGCGACCTGGCCTAGGTATCAATAGACCCTTGGCAGCCTTCATGCGAATCTCTGCGCACGCCGACTGCGGACAAGGCTGCCTTTATGCCCTGCCCGAAACATACCTGCCCCCTCTTCATCTATCATCTTCGTCTCTACGGCGCAGGTGACCTGAGCCCCTCGACAACCATACTCGAGTCCTCTCTCTCCAAATGACGCTCTCTCCTCAGCGCTTATATGAGCCTCTGGTGCTCTGCGGTGTCCCGCTGACATACACGGTTGCGGCGATCCTAAGACAAAAACGCCTAGTCACCCAAGACTCTACCTAGCATTCTGTTCGCACCTGACGAGAAGCATCACCACCCTCAGCTTTTGGCATGTAATTTCCATAATACCGCAGTTCCCATCCTCTCACAATGAAGCAGCTTGGTCGAATTAACGGAATATTCTTGAAGCTTCCAAGTCTTAACCTTCACTGCTTCCAACTTGCTGCACCGCCTTTAAACACCCGCCTCTAACCAGTGAAGTGGAAACGGGCTGCTTCCAGCTGACCAAGACCCTCTCGTGGAGCCACATACCGCCGACGATAAGTGTTGGTGAAATCTTGAAGGAGCGCTCGCACCTGTCTGATGGCGGTAGGATCGTTACCGCCAAGACGCTCCTTGATCTTTGCCATCAACCGATCCGCCTCCATAGGCGTGATGGTCCCTTGAGGCAGAAGCTGGATGGTACGCTCGACCCAGGAGGTCGTCTGCGCCGGGAAGAGCTCGAACATTGCCAGCAAGACGCCGCTACCATCGGCAAAGCAGTCCCGGGGGAATGTGATCATCATGCCAGCCATGACCTGTTTGACCAGTTTCTCGCCATGGGTCGCAAGCAACTTGCTCACTACCTCGCGGATGTGAGCAGCCACATCCGGGGGCAGCACATCTGACGTCGCAGGGTTGTCGCCTCCGTACGTCAGAAGATCACGGAGAAAGTGCAGCGTAGCTGAGAGCGGATCGCGCTGCTCCAGAGTCAAAGCATACACAGCAGCCTCGAATATGGGGCCTAGAAGCTCCGAAGGAATCAGCTTAGCTGGGTAGTAGAGGAGTGCGTCGATGAGGAGTCGGAAGAAGTCTTCAATGACGTCGGGCAGTTCGCTGGGCTGGAGGTCGCTCATCACACGCAAGAATGTAGTGGTCTGAGCCTCGAAGAAGGCGTAGATGCTCTGGGTGATCTCCTGGTTAACGTGCTCCCGGTCCTCAGAAAACTCTCTCAATATGGCTGCCGTAACCCAGAGGAAGGCGCCTTGCCGAGAGGTAGCGAACCCGCCCGCCAGCTTGTTGGCCATCTCCGGCAACAAGGGTGTCATTGCCGTCCGGTATGAGATGATCATGTTGCGCCAGCAGCGGCAGATCCTCTCGCAGATAGGAACAAAACCCATGAAGTTGTCCAGGATCGTAGCCAGGACCGGGAAAACTTCTTGCCAGTACTTGACCGCAGGGTTCTCCTCGCCGGGTCCGACGTACGGCACGACAATCTGTATGAAGATGGTGATGAGCTGGAGGTGGTCTGTTGTCACGTCAGCCTCGAATATCCTTTCTGTACTCGAATGTACTCACCTGCGAGTGCCAATTTGCCCTTGTCGTCTGTTGCAAGGTTGGCCTTGTTCATCAATCGCTGAACCAACGGATCACAGTAAAGCTTGAGGAGCTTGTAGATCTCGGCAGGCGGCTGCACGGCCACCACGCTGGCAACCCCCTCCGTGATCTCCTCCTGGCTCATGTCCGGCAACTTATCAAGAATCTGGTCGTAAAATGTCTGCATCTGGAGCACCTGACCACTCAAGAGCTGTTTGCAATCGGTGCAAAAATACTTGATCGCCATGGCGGCAGCCCTGACCACCTCTTTCGAGTCCGTCTGAAAAGACGTGACAATGTAGTTGAACTGGGGCTCAAGGTATTCGGGATGAGCGGCTGTCCACTCCGTGTACCGACCGAGAACCATGATGGTGGCGAAACGGAGCTTCTCGTGGCTAGGGATCTGAACGAGGAGGGGCATCAACTGTGGCAGCACGACGTTCTCCTCCTTGTCAACCATCTGCCCCATCGCGCGCATGGCAAAAAGGGGTGCCTCCAATTCTTGCCAGTGCGGAACCGAGGTCGCCGAAGCCTGACCGGCATATTTGTGCATCCAAATCTTGATGGCTTCGAGCACCTTTGTGAGGCAGTCGGTCACGCCCATCACCTCACAAGAATCCTTGAGTGTGTCGCCCATCTGGTGACGGAATTCGCGAAACTTCTCCTCTGCCTCACGGTCGCCATCGAACAGATCCGTCTCACTAGATGATTCCGACTGTGGGTACTCTAGGTGCTTGAGCAAGATGTCGACGAGCTTCGAATAAGTCTCCACAAGCTGAAGCCTGGCCTCGATGTACCGTTCCAGGACGATATACTGCTTCAGCTCGTACCAGAATTGGAACGTATGCTCAATAACATCCCGATCCTTATCTCTGGCGGCGCACTCAAGAACCGCATCGACAAGTGATCCAAAATGACCAGGCTCGCGAGCAATGGCCACGACCCAGGCCTCGGCGGCCAAGGCAAAAATCTTGGTAAGAGACTTGTAAACCTCAACGTCCTCTTCCTCGACAGCCGCCGCAATCCTTGGACGCAGGGCATTGACACGGGGTAGAAGGACCTGAATAGCCTCCAGGTTATCGTCCACATCCCGTGTTTCCCTGAAGATCGTGCACAAGCACTCCGCTGCTTCCTGTGATGCTTGATCGTTGCCGACAGCGTTGAAAATAACATCAAGAAGGGGTGAATTGACAACAGTGCTGACAGGTACCTCACGCAGCCATGAGGTAATACACTCCATCAGTTGGGGGTTCTGGGCCGCATTCACTGAGACAGCAGGTTAGCATCGTTCAGTGTGGAAAGAGGAGGCGATGTCGGCGGCGTACCAGAAGATTGAGCGTAATTGATGAGAAGCTGCACGACCTGATCCGTGTTGTCACCCAGCAATTCCCTTGTCCGTTGGGAAAGCTCTTCTTCCTATCATTGCCAATTAGACTCTGATCCTTGTTGACATCGGCCCAGGAACACCACGTCGCGAAAAGTAAGAGCCTGGTCGGATTTCCGTGATCCACGTACAGTTAGGGTGATTTTGCGGCCTTCGGTCACCTCCTCGGGAAGCACGCGTAGGAAGTCGAGAACAGCGGCATGGCTCTCAACGCTATCGCCAAGAGACGAAACCACCATAGGAAGAACGTCCTTCCATTCCTTCATTTGAACCGCCAGTGTCGCCAGGCAGACGCAGAGCTGGACTCGTATCGGTTTGGGACCCGAAGCAAAATGTTTGAGGAGGAGGAGAATCTGGTCCCGGAGTGCAGGCAACTCGGCTTCTGATACTTGCGTCGCCAGGTCGTAGGTGATCTGGGAAAGCCTTTGTTAGCTCCTTGCGACGTAAAACATCCTCTTAACCATCTACCTTTCCGCGCAAAGTGATGGCTGCAAAGAGCTTGGCCTCGGGCTCGCTGTCTGACTGGAGAATGCCGATGACGGTGCCCCAAGCATCTTTCTGTAGCATTCGTTAGTGAATGGCCATCTCCCACAGACCGTCGTGGGTCGAGGTATCTAACAGATTTCTGGAACCGCTCCAAGTATGCGTGCGCCTTCTTCTTGGTCTCCTGCTCTCCTCCTCGCATGGTCACCATGGCTGACAGCACATCGTTGGGAGCGAAGGCCTCTGCGACTCCGTTTGTGGCCATGCTGTTAGAGCAGAGATAAGATATCGCAAGCGTCGATCGTTCGGGTTGTAGAAAAAGCGGCGGAGGCGAGATCAGGATGAGGTGGCAGTTGCAGGGCAATATGGCGTCGCGCTAAAGAAGCCGCAGGCGCGGTGGATATAAGGAAGGTTGAGGTCTAAGGCAGCAGGGAAAAGTCGTCGAATCGTTTTCTTTTGAGAAGTAAGGAGCGTTTGGCTGCTGTGGTGGCAGTTGAGGCTATCAAAGCAGTGCGCCGACGACGTCCAAAATTGGCAGATAGAGGAGGGGTGGTGGAGGGAGGTCGCGAAAGGAAAATAAAACGTCAGTCAGGCTGGCGGGAAGCACAAGGAACCCATCCGGTCTAACTAAAGCCGGCTAAGACACTTTTAAGGTAGGTACCTACCTAGGTACCTAGGTAGGTAAGAAAGAACAGGCGACAAGGCCTCGCTTGCCTGGTTCCAGTACCTACTACATAACGAGCCTGTGGCTTGGTTGGTGGGAGGTACTTGACCTTACCAGTCACGGCTGCTAGGCGGGGTAGGTACCTTGGGCAAACAAATCCAAGGGAGAAAATGTACCTGTGAGGGAGGAGACACGCCTGTCATTCAGAAGATAGGACCCATGTTTGTCCTGAAAGCACTGCATCGCAGTGGGGCCGCCCGAGTCGATGGCGGGGGGGGGGGGGGGGGGGGACTGCACAGCTGATGGAAAATCATTTCGCCAGCTCCGCTAGAAATCCTCCCAGAGGCTGAGCGCGAACCTTGAGCAGCATCGTGCCTGGTGGTGAATGCTAAGCATAGTCGCCAGCTTCAACCGGTTCAGTTGCTGCTCTTCCGACCAATCACCCCACGACCCTCCACCAATCCGATCTTAACGCGACCAACGAACACGATACGAGCACGACGACGCGGACGTAGAAAGGTCAATAATCACCTAAAAATTCTCGAATTTAGCCCATTCCCACGAAAATGACCGGACGCGGAGGCGGCGGTGGTCGCAGAGTGTTGCTCCCACCCATCAACTTCATCTTCAAGCTTCTTCAGTATGTGTGTTCCCAACCAGCCTTAGTGCTTTCAAAGCAAACTGACTAGTTGGCAGGCAACACACCACTGTTCAAATCTGGCTCTATGAGCAGCTGTCGATCCGAATTGAAGGGAAGATTAGGGTGCGGAAGAATCATATTGCACGTCATGTTAGAACACAAGTGCTGACCTACACTTGGACAGGGTTTCGACGAATTCATGAACCTCGTCATCGACGACGCGGTTGAAGTGAAGCAGATTACCAAGACGAACCCGGAGGAGAAGCGGAGAGCGTTGGGTATGATGCTTTCAAGGCATTGCCATCACGGACGGGTAAGCTGACATGCATGCAGGGCAAATATTGTTGAAGGGCGACAATGTGTCGCTGATCCAGAGTCTATCGAATTGAAAAGAACCCGAGTTGAGAAGAGGACGGCGCCACAGCAGCGAAGCGCGCTTTGGGGCGATACATGAAAAGTTGATACCACGGATTTGTCACCATTAAAGCAAGGGCAGGCGGCGTATGGCTATTTGCTGCGGGAACTGTCTGCCGGCCTCTTGATCTCTCCGTTTCCTAGAATCAGGCCATGGAGTTGTTGGTCATGCTGCGCCACAGGAATCGAGCTATCCGAGGGCTGGGAAAGGAACTGCTCTGACAGAGCCAGGCCATATAGCAACATAGGATGCTTAGAAGTCGACAACTCGTCATCGTACTTTGACGCGTACCTTCTGATGAAGAGATCATAAAATCCCTTTCCATGACCCAGCCGCCGCAGTGAGCCTGAGTTGCCGTCCATGTCAAATGCGACTCCAGGAAGTAGCATCAGGTCTAGGAAAGACGTGTCAGGGGACTCTGACCCAGGTTCGCCGAGGACCCTGTCTCTTTGGGAGACCGTCTTTGCATCGATGCTCGGAATGCCCCATTTGTCTGGTTGCAGTGACTCGTAGTCGGGTAGATCGCGCAGGCGCACCATGTCCATGACCCTGGGAGGCGTCTCTCCCGGTGCAAAGGGCGACTCGTGCAGGTATGGGATATAAACGTCTTTTCCTGCCGATAAGGCGTGGCGCACGATGTTGTCCGTCTGAATTTCACCAAAAGGCATCGAGAGAAAGATGCTGACCTTTTGTGCCTCTACATAGGGTTTGAAAGTCACGAGTGTCTCAAAGACGGTTTGGCCTAGAGGATGGAAGGGAGGGGTTAAGATTTGGGCCAGGGAGGGGGCTAAGCTTGAAGAAACACTTACTTTGGGCCTTGACGGAATCATGAGTGATGCCGGCCAGTCTGTTCCTCATAACAGAACGCAACTGGTTCTTTGCAGCCACCAATGAGGCCATGGTTATTACCGATTTTCGATTCAAAATGGGTTGCTCGAGCTGGGAAGACCTTGACGCAACGAATTAAGGCTACGGCGTGTTATGCACTCGCTACCTAGTTCACGTTCAGAAGTCCTCGGGACAGTGATTTTGGGTCGCTTCGCTGTGACTTGACGACGGGTCGTTGTTGATCCTCAGGAAACAAGTGGGCCTGTATTATCTACTGCGATAGTTATATGTGGCATGTGCGTGAAGAGGCGTATGCATTAAAGCAGTACGACGAAGATCGAAAGCAACATGACCATTCTTCCGGTGATGACGCCTTGGGGAATGCAATATCATGAACTCGCAAGCGAACCAATTCAAAACACTGAGTGCCTAGTCCTATGGATAGGCATGTAGTATCTAGCACAGCAGCCCTCGACTGTTTGGTATAGAGCGCAACGTACGTAGCAAGGTCTGGCGAGAAAGAGAAGCAGCCGTCACTTCGAGTATATCGTTTGGATCGCCGGGTAATGCCTACCTGATCGCCAAGCTGCCGAGGTCTGGTCACATGTAACTGAGGCAACCGCAAGAACCTAGCAGGTAGGCAGTGTACGGCGTGCTGGTAAGAACCTTGTTGGGCACTTTTTCAACAGCCAGCAACACTCGACTACTTCGTACCTACCCCAGAACGATGGGATCAGACTCCAGGATAATACCTACCTACCTAGGTAGGTAGGCAACCTACCTGTGGCTACGTAGTACGTATCCAGTACGCCAAAGTTAGCGGAGCCGGCCGATTGGTTGATCTTGAAGGCGGGCTATGAGACAGCTTGCAGCTCGAAGCCTCGTCGGGGTTTCTATGGCAGCTGAAGGGAGCCGTCGGCACATCGAACAGAGCCCTGCCTAGGTGCGGAGTATGCACATTGAAGGCTACCAAGGTAGGTGATAGATAGGCGTTTGATTCTTGTTGTTATGCCAAGTACCTAAAACGGTGGCTATGCCGGTCACTTGCGAACCCGCCCCATAGCATAGTGAGTCGGCGTTGGATCCGGGGTTTCTAAAGGTCTCACTTTGGCTGCTGTGTATAGGTACGGCAGTCAGCACGGACAGCTAGCTGCTTTTAGAGTTCTCACCTCCACACAGGTCGCGCGTGATGGTGACATGGCGCGTCCGGACGATGTTGTAGAGTACCTACTAGTATGTAGCAGCTTGCACTACCAACATTTCTTCTAGTATAATCCTCTTCGGGAACTAAAAGCTGACAGACAGGAGGTAGGCAGGAACACGGATCCTTTTTACTATACGAGAGATGAATCAGTAGTCAACTACTCTGCACAAATATCATGTGCGCTCATCGAGACGATCCAAGGGAGAGAGATTCAAAGGTGGACGATATGAGAAAGCCTTGGGGAAGGCCAACCAAAAGAAAAGGATCAAGTATAGCTCAGCGATGGGGGTCATGGGCCTAGGGATCAAAAACAGAGACACAGCGCCAGCCATTTGCCAAGGCGCGATATTCCGCTACCTTGCTTCCTGACTCCCTTGGCAACTTCGCCGGGTTTGGCCCCGTTCTTGGGTTATCAGCGTGGAGGTGCGGCTGTATGATGAGGGGAAGCCTCACGGTCTACCTAATACCAAAACGGAGCCCACAACATGGCTGTGGTAGGTAGTTGGTGTACACTATGATGGGGCTGAAATATTCAAGGTTTGCAGATTTGGGACAAGCAGCCAAGAAAGTGTGATGTGCTCCTGGGCGACTCTGCAATAATGAGCCCCGGTCATCGTGTCCGATTAAGGATTAAGGATTCGATGAGGCTTGGATGCAAAGGTGTGAAGCCGGCGAGACCAAAGTACCTTTTTGAGATGAAGCACACCCAAACGTTCCGTTGGCTTCCTGAGACATCTCTTCCGTCGGCGCTTGGCAAGAGGTAGAATCACAACACATGGCAGGAGTGTTGAAGAAGTAAAACTCCTAACGCGATGGGTGCGGAATCGGAATCAGGATAGACTGAAGCTTAGAGTACCTACCTACGTAGGTAATTACTGAATGCGCCTCAAAGATGCGGATACTGAAGACCTGCAGCGTTGGCGTGTGGAGTGCGTCCGTGTCCTAGGTATGTACAGCGGACTGCATCTCCACGGTCACCTCCAAAGCCCATTAGGCATCTCTTTCCATACCGCCCACTGTTTCCTGCACGCTGCGCCATTTACAGACAAGAACGCACATCCCATCACGTTAGGTGCAGAGATGTTGACACGGTGAGCCAACCACATACCGGTACATAGTCATCTACAAGGAGAATTGAGTGCAGCACCCAAAACTCTCATCGCATATCTCCTCCTGGCCTGATTCCGGGACACCAGAATCATGGTGTACGCAGGTACCTACTTGCCTATCCACATTAGTACTACCTTCCCCTCATGGACCCGAAAGATCAAAAACACGCCAGCCAAGGCGCCCAGGCCGAGGTACCACAGTACGTATCTGCCTGGCTACCTGCCTTACCTACCTACCTACCAAAACTACCTAGTCCTTTGACTTGCCAACGACCATGGAAGCTCGAGCCACACGCTTCCAATGCAATGGAGCTGAGAGAGATGGAAAGAGGTAGGCTATTATGCGTAAAGCCAAGCTCCCCCCAAGCTCCATTCCACCCACCAACCAGTCCGGGTTTGGGTCTGTATTGCCGTACCATTTGCCTTTCTCATCGCTTGGTGCGTCGTAGCACGCTTCTGGTCCCTTTCTCCGTCCTACTCCCCAACCTACCTACCCCTTCGCCTCAGATTCAAATACCTTGGGTTGCCCTGCCCCTATCGCTCTCCACTTCATTCATTTCCTTTACCTTTTACTCCAGCTTCTTCCATCCCCTACTCAACGGGAATAGATAACGCAACCGTTAAGCCTCCTCAAGCAAGGCAACGTCGTCACCACGACCCCCCGTGCTTCGCCGTCGCCTTTTCGAGAGCTTCCCATTGCCACCAGCCTCGATACCCTCCCTGATACATACCTAGGCAAGAATAGTTGCGCCGACATTCACAACAGCCGCCCACAATGGCCCAGATCCCGCCTCCCAAGTCAAAGCTTGACATCCTGCCAAAGATGCAGGCAAAGGGTCCTTTCTCCGTCCCCTCTCCTGGCGTGGAGGCCAAAGACGGCGAGACCGTACCGCGTCGATTGCCCCAAGCCATCCCGGACTTGATCACCATACCCGGAGGCAACATCACCACCACATACGAGCTCGTTAAGCAAAGCGCCGAGAAGTACGGCAACGCCAAGTGCCTGGGCTCGCGCAAGCTGGTCAACACCCACCGCGAGACGAAGAAGGTCAAGAAGATGGTTGATGGCGAGGAGCGCGAGGTCGATAAGCAGTGGACCTACTTCGAGCTGAGCCCTTACGAATACATTACTTTCCACGAGTATGAGCGCCTCACCCTCCAGCTCGGTGCAGGCCTGCGCAAGCTGGGCATGGCCAAGGCTGATCGCCTGCACCTCTACGCCGCCACGAGCTCCCACTGGTTGGCCATGTCCCACGCTGCGGCCTCGCAGTCTATGCCCGTCGTGACGGCTTACGACACGCTTGGTGAGCAGGGCTTGAAGTACTCCATGGTTGCGACCTCCGCCAAGGCCATCTTCCTCGACCCCCATCTGTTGCCGACCCTTGCCAATGTCCTTCAGGAGGCCAAGGACATCCGCTTCGTCATCTGGAATAACCAGAACCAGATCCAGCAGGCCCATGTGGATCAGCTCAAGTCTGCCCACCCCGAGATTCAGATCTTGAGCATTGAGGAGCTGCGCAAGCTGGGAGAGGAGAACCCTGTCGACGCTGTGCCCCCACCACCGATGATTTATGCTGCATTATGTACACCTCTGGTTCGACTGGCACCCCCAAAGGTGTTCCCTTGAAGCACAAGGCCGTCGTTGCCGCTGGTAAGTTGGGACCAACCTCTTGACTCTGCACGCGGATGGGTATTAATATTGATTCAGTTGCCGGTGTCAGTGCTGTCGTGCAGCCCTTCATTGGCCCTGGCGACGGCCTCCTGACATACCTCCCGCTCGCCCACATTCTCGAGTTTGTTTTTGAAAACGCTTGCATCTACTGGGGTAGCACGATGGGATACGGCAACCCCAAGACCCTATCCGATAATTCGGTTCGCAACTGCGCTGGTGATATCAGGGAATTCAAGCCTTCCGTCATGGTCGGTGTTCCTGCGGTCTGGGAGACGGTAAAGAAGGGTATCGTCGCCAAGGTCAACGCCGGCAGCCCTCTAGTCAAGACTCTGTTCTGGAATGCCCTGTCTGCAAAGATGCACATGATGAACACCGGTCTCCCCGGTTCTGGAGTGCTCGACTCTGTCGTCTTCAAGAAACTCAAGGAGGCAACTGGTGGGCGCCTCAAGCTCTGCATGAACGGAGGCGGCCCCATTGCCAAGGAAACTCAGCAGTTCATTTCGATGGCCATCGCCCCCATGATCATTGGCTACGGTCTTACCGAGACCACCGCCATGGGCTGCATCATGAATCCTTTAGAGTTCAACGTCAACAACATGGGCGCTATGCCGGCGTCGGTAGAAATCAAGCTGGTGGACTTTGCTGAGGCCGGCTACTATGCTACCAACCAGCCTAACCCTCAGGGCGAGGTTTGGATTCGCGGACCCTCTGTCCTGGAGGAGTACTATGAGAATCCCAAGGAGACGAAGGAGGCCATTACTGAAGACGGCTGGTTTAAAACCGGCGATATTGGCGAGTTCGACAGCAATGGTCACCTCAAGCTCATTGACAGGAAGAAGAACTTGGTCAAGACGCTCAACGGTGAATACATTGCTCTCGAGAAGCTCGAATCCATTTACCGTGCCGCTCCTGTGGTAGCCAACATCTGCGTCTACGCCGATGCCAAACAAGCCAAGCCTATTGCCATTATCGTTCCTGCTGAGCCGGCCTTGATCAAACTGGCAGAGAGCATTGGTGTCAAGGGCAATAATCTAGAAGAGCTTGTGCACGACAAGAAGCTGCAGAGCGCCGTTCTCAAAGAACTTCAGAACGCCGGCCGATCAGGCGGTCTCTCGGGCATCGAGATCATCGAGGGCGTTGTCATGTCCGACGAGGAATGGACGCCGCAAAACGTGAGTTTACATTGCCCGTTACTGTGGGTAAGACCCAATGACTAACCCGACATAGGATTTGGTCACGGCGGCGCAGAAACTTCAGCGCAAGAAGATTTTGGAGAAATACAAGAACGAGGTTGCCAAGGCTTACGGCTCTTCCTGATTGCGGACGTTTTGCTTCTTTCGATCTCTATGGATTTCTTTTCTTTGAGGGTTTTTTTCTCTACAATTTCTTTTCCTATTTGGATCGATCATGGGTTCGGATCTTTTAATTCTCCCGAAAATCGCAGCATCGGGTGGGTTGGCTACGGGACGACGCTTGATATCCAGGAGTACAGTGTGCGCGAATCGTATTTGTGATAATAACAAACATATCCGTCCGCATGTTGAGAAACCTTGTTTCCCTGGGTGGCTGGGTTCTCCAAGCTTTCATAATTGAGCTTTCATTTATGTACGCTGTTCCCGGCCCGTTCAAATCGACGGACAAAGAGGGTGCTAGTCGGCAGTCATCCATCCATCCCGTTTGACCGGGGTGGGCCAAGTCGGGGTCCCACTGTTTTGACCCGAGGATTCCGTGCTGACAAGGAGCCTCTCTGAGTGCCAATGCGACGCCCTAGCTTGTCCGGCGTGTTGTGAAGGGTTCTTCAATGATGGGGCGCTAACCAATACCGCCGCGTTGACCATTTTAAAAGATGCCGTTTTCAAGTCCAAGAAGGAATTGCCTCATTCGTCACATAACCTCGAGGCTCTCATGGCAGTAAATCATAGTCATCCCATTCCTGCTAGCCCTGGTAGTAATAATAATAAAAAGTCGCACCTTGATCACTGCACGCAGCTCGCCTTGCCCAAAAACAGAACAATGAAAACAGACCCTAAGAGAGAGGCTGGGATGGTTTGGGAGCATTCTGCCCCCTTGCCTTTCCTTCTCTTCTTCCATTTACACTAGGCCATCGTAGAGGGAAAGCGCTGAGACAATGGTCTCGTCGCGTTTGCTTCCCTCCTTAAACTCCTCCATATCCAGGCTGCCGTTCTCGTCTTTGTCCATCATGCGGAAAATTTTGCGCACACGCTTCTCGGGGGTGTCTTCGTCTTCAGGGAGCTTAACCATGGAGCCGACCTGTGTGAAGGGCAATATTATCAGCGTCACCATATCGGATTTGGAGGACTCGCGAGGCGAGTGCCTTGGATCGCAACGGTGCGCCCGCCCATGGGGTGACAGCTACCGCAAAACCACAGCCGCAAAGAAGTGCAGGAATCCTCACCATTTTGTAGATTGCCTCGACAATCTTGAGCATTTCGTCATAGCTGATCTTTCCATCGCCGTCAATGTCGTACAATTGGAAGGCCCAGTCGAGCTTGTCTTCCATCTTGCCTCGGCTTGTAACACTCAGGGCGCAAATGAACTCCTTGAAGTCGATACTACCAGACTTGTCGCTATCGAAGACGTTGAAAACATAATCTGCAAACGAACTCGGGTCTCCAAAGGGGAAGAATTGCCTATATATCTTCTGAAACTCTTCTTTCGTGAGCATGCCTGAGGGACAGTCCTTAAGGAAGCCTGTGGGCAGTCAGCTTCCATTCCCTATGATGCGCAACGAAGGTCTTGTCTGGGAGACGTTGGCTAACATACCCTTGTACCATTGCTGGAGCTCCTTCTTGTCGAAATGGGTCGACTTCTGCAGTTCAGCTAGCTGCTCCTGGGAGAGCTTGGACTGACTAGACCACGACAGCAGCATCAGCAAGCATTCAAGAATTCACCATTCATATAGCAAGCAGATTTGAGCTCCCTGCGTTTCGCCTTGTACAGTACTGTAGGGCCGTATAATCGCAGGAACTGTAGCTGTAGGGCGACTCACGATTTGCCCATAGCTGTTGGCGAGCTTCGGAGACGGAACTGAGTGCGATATCAGAGGGTGTTACGTAGTGTATCGGGGTAATCTCAGGGTGCGCGTGGCTGCAGTCGACGACGGCCTGAGTTCGTCGAGACGTGCGTCGAAGGGGCGAAAAAAGCGATCTCGTCGCCTCGGTATGTGTGGATGACTGGGCCGATCCGACGCCGGCGAAAGGCAGCAAGCTACAGGGTAGACCGATGATGAGTGACGTTAGTCGAGCCGGAGTCTACTGTGTGTATGTGTCTACAGGGACAAGTGGCGAACGAAGGCGATGGCGCGTGGGCGGCGGCGGCGGCGACGACGGGGACGACAACAACGAACAAGGCTGGCGACAGACAAGAGTACAGTTGACAAGCGGGGGAGGGGAAAGAAATAAAGGGCCTAGGATGCTTTGCTGGTGGTGGTGGTGGCCAAGGGCGCTGTGTTCTGGTACTGGCTCCTGCTCTGGCGGGGGTGAGTGCTGTTAGCGGGGCCCAACAAGGAATGATGTACGTACTTCGTACTCGGGACAGGGGAATACTCCGTATGGCGGCGCAAACAGGACTCGGTTCTAGAGGTCATCCAAGAACCAGTGTCCATGTGTAAATGTCTGTCCAACAGTTGGTCTGTTCCCTTGCCCTGTCGCAGAAATGTGACGCGCTGAACTCGAAGATGGGCTGAACAGGCACACAGATGACTAACAGAACAGGCAAGGCAGAACACAATCCCGGGGGCCTCCTTCCCGCTGCATCACATCATCCAGCCATGCATGTAGGTACATATGTACGGATACCTGGCTACCTACCTAGGTAGGTTCCTCCATAGCATTATCTCAACGACGCTACTGAGTGGTTGACAGGATGCAGCGCCAATTTCCGATAGGTAGTTGAGCAGCTGGCAACTCGACCAGTCACATCGCAGCCAATATCTTGCCAAGCTAGGGAGTGCATGCTGAGACGCCTCACCAAGTAGGTATGTACGGATATACACCCGTAAATATAGTATCTAGTGATGGTCTTTACGGTACCCACTAATTGCCTTCCGCATCAGTTCGGTACGAAGTAGTCATTGACTTCTATGGTGGGTTTTTTTTAATTTCGTTCTTTTCTAGTAAATCCTAGAACTGCATCCTCCCACGGCAATATACAAACTACAATCCCTCGAGCCTGCCATTCGCCTTCTTAAATCATCCTCGGTTTTTGAAAAGCTCGGGGTGACCCAGCCGCCTGTGATCAAAACGTCGAGTAAAGCACTTGGAATGGATACTGTTTTGTTATTTGCGTCGGTTCGTTGGTCGAAAACACGCATGGCACGGTCCGTCATGAGAAGCGGTTGGCAGTGTGCGACGGCAAACAGTGAGTGTTGCTCCGCCTACATAGACACTCGAGATGGGCCGAGGAAACTATCAAATTGGCACAGGGCCATCAGTAACCGAATAGTATACGTACCCATATGACGTTACTTGCCATTTTACCGACGCCTCTTTCCCATATTCCTCAGCCACCCTCGCTTGAACACCACCTGTTTGCAGCTTTCTCGGCCACGCCAGCAGATAATAGCCATGATGACACAATGCTCCGGCTGCAAGGATCTTCAATAGCGCTAAGTCTAAACCCGACCCAGCAGAACATTAACTTCAACTACCATTCAATCACACCGCACGATGATCTGCTTAAACACCGAAACCTGTACTTTTATCCAGCTCCACAAATAGAGTCAAAAGCCGGTGCGCGGATATCTTGGATTGAAACGGATGCGGTGACCGGCCAATATACCTTGGATAGAAATCTGTTTTAAGGAGATGGTATGCAACCCACGTTGGGGTGAGACAGACTCAGCGCCCAAACACCGAACAATACATCTCATAGATGCTAGAAGAACCAAACACTTCATCACGCAAAGGGCAGCTCCTTGGGCAAGCCCCGGCTGTCGCAGGAAGAAAACCGCCACCAGTTCTTGTGTTGTGGGATGATGAACCACCGCATCATCAACACCACGAACCACGGCAACGCAGGCCACCACGCATAAACGCCGTCGTCGAACGTTTCGTCTCGGTTCGTGATGAGAAGTGGAAAAGTCGTCGTCTGTCGCGATCAGATCTGTCAGCTGCAGTCATGACTGATATCGTCTTCGCGCTCCGTGGAAGATTAAATGAAACACAATGGCGACGTAAGGCGGATGGCTAACCTTGAGATTCGGGTCGTCTGATTTCGCAATCAACTCCTTCATGAGCTTCTCGAACCACGCTCCCCAGTCGCGGTCATAGTCTCCCAGCTTCAACAGCGTGCCAATTTCGTCGCTGAGATGCTGCCGCAAAGTGGGCATGAACGAGTCGATGATACCTTTGAGTTTCTCTCCGCTGTACGCCTCCTCCCCCCTCCGCACCCTTTCCAAGTAGCCCATGTACGCATGTAAGCCCTCATGAAAAGCTTCGTGCTGTGCAACGTTGGCTTGCATCAGCCCGGGCACTCCAGCCAGCTGCTCAATCTGCGGGAAGACTATCTCCTCTTCGGCGTGGTGGTGCTGCTCCACCATTCTGGCCCACTCAATCGCATACGATACAAAGTCCTGGACGTCGTTGGGCGACTTCTCAACATTGACGCACTGCAGGTAAACCGTATTGAGAATTCGAATGATGAGATTGTGGATGATGGTCATGTCCTCGGCCATGAGGTTCGCCCCTGCTGTCTTGATGCCTTTCTGTAGCGACAAACGCTTAGTTCTTGCGGGAGACTATCACAGACATTGAGGGTAGGTGTACCTTGGAACCAGCGCGAGTGCTGCTGATGAGCTCAAAGGGCCCATCAGCCCACGGCTTCTGCTGCGACATGGGATTTTGATACTAATCGAGCCAAACAGGCTGGAAGAACCCCACGACCTAGAGATAGATGCTCGTACATGGGCAACGACGACGACGACGACAACGGCGACGGCTTCGTCTTATACTAGACATACACAGTGCTCCCCGACACGCATGATGTGCGCCTTCAGCCAATCAACTCAGGATACGCGGATCCTAGAACCATGCCCAATGATGTATGTAGATAGGATTTGCATTGCTGACGAGGGAACTGGAAATATGTAGGCAAGGAACGTTGACTTGATGGCCCAAGCAAGAGTCACCAGCCCTAGTGCTGACGGCTGGGTCAGGGATGAATTGTACCGCCAGCCTATCGCTGCGTCTGCATATCCACGTACTTGCTCCGGCTTGGGGTTAGTCCCATCCTTCGTCTGAATTCTTGCAAAAGTTCGGTTTGCGGTGTGGAACGGTTATCTGGTGTGCCTACTCGTGTTGATTGACGGGTGATAACAGTGGTTGGCTCTGGTCACACGGGACAATGGCCTATGTGCTTTGCTCACAAGGTCTGGAATCGCGATAAAAAGTAAACAGGGAAAATAAAGTAGACGATAACAATAAAAATAAAAATAAACTCGCAACAATTGTCAATCGTATTATCCCTACCATGTCAACGCCTAGGCTGTAACAGACTGTGGTCCTCCCTGCCCCAGCGATTCCCGAAACAAGGATGGTAATTACGAAAAGCACTATGGCCCCATGTCCGTGTCTCGTCAAGCTCTGTTTCTTCCTAGGTCAATCCGTCTGGTCCCTACCTTCCCTCGGTCATTGTGAAAGCAAACCCCAAACGCAAATACCTACGCCTTCGCACGTAATGCAATGACAACACCCCTACAATGTCTCCTTTATCGCGTCCCTTGTCTGCCCTCCATGCTTTTGGTTCCATTAGCCGACAACGGCCTTCATGCTCAGGCTTTCCAAGAAACCACCCAGATCCTCCTTCTTGACCTCCACCACGCAGTGTTCGAAGCTGTCTATGCGGACGCGAGCGTTGGTTTCGGCCACGACTTCCTGGAACGCCGATCCGAACCGGTTGAGACCATAGCCCCTTCCCTTGATCTCTTCTTCCTCGTCTTCCGAGTCCGAGCCGTCCGACGCCTCCGATTCCGTATCGAGATCGTCATCGTCCTCATCTCCCTGCCCCGTAGCCCGACGGGCTGCCCGCTTCTCCTCGCGGACCTTCTCTCTGTTGCGCCGTGACTCCTCACGCTGCCTAAGCTTTTCTTCCTTGGTCGCTTGCCGTTTCCTGGCGGCCTCGCGGTCGAGGAATGTAGTGTCTGGGCCGCCGCCGCCACCTGTACCGACCACGAGGTAGACCCCGCGCTTGTCGTTGAGGCTGGCGACCACAAGCGGTGTGCCGCGACCTCCGTGAGAGAGACGGCCTGTCGTGTCCTTCTCTTGCTCTACAAGAGCCTCGCCAACCCATAGGGCAAGCTTGGTGAGAGCGGCCGGATGACCGAAAACGGGAACGTCGGGTCCCTCCTTGACGACACACATGCGGAATGCCCGCAAATGCTTGATCTGCTTCTTGTTGATGAGCGATGTGCCGGTGCGATAAATCGCACGATGCAGAAACTGGGCAGTGGGAAGTCCTGCCTTGAGGGCATCGATACTGTTAAACATGTTAGCAGGGTTTGACACAGCCTCTCTCGTGAAAGGCACTTACTCCTCAAGTGCATCGTAAGCTTCCCAAAACCGGCCAACCCACTCCTCCCCTTGTGCCGCGACGATCTCATCATCGTCGACTTCTTCAAACTGGGAGTCCTTGGGTGCTTGCGTGAGCTCGGTCACGTCATCGTGCTTGCCCACCTCCAACAGGGCACCGATAACCACGCCGACATCTTGCGCGCTTAAAGTCGCTCGCCAGCCCCAACTGCGGACGAATCCCCAGCCGTCCTTGGCACCGGATCTATCCTTGCCATCTGTATCGACCGAAGGGACCATGTCGTCTAGATTGTAAAGAGAAGCATACTTGAGCAGCTTGGTCCGCAGCTCCCGTTTCAGCATCATGTCCATGTGCGTGTAGCTTTGTTTACATTGGACCAGACTGACGCCCATCTTGGCCAGGAGTTTGTGGAGTCGCTTCAGACCTGTCTCGCTCCACGTCTTTAGCCGGGCAAACAGATAAGGCGAATGGAGCATGCTATCGTAGAGACTCCAGTGTCTGATTAAGAGGAACTTGGGCTCCGGCGACAGCCTGATGCTCGTATCTTCGGGGCTGCGAGCTGTGGTAGGGATGATGCCCGAGCTCTCAGCCGTCGACGTGCGACTGTTGGTGACCTCGGGGGGTTGAGACGCCGGACTTCATCTCTTAGGAGTTGGCGGATACGGGCGCCTCGTACTCCCATCCAGCCGTTTCCTTGACCCCTGTCAGAGCTGCGGACTGGGACCGCAATGCCTGCTGACGACCTGCCATAGAGCTCCATCGATGTGACGCCGACAATTGTAAGCCACAACAAGTCGTTGTCTTCTCGGCCAAGCTCCGAGGCCAACGAGTACATCATAGAGGAAATCGGCTCGGAGAAAGACGCGCCGATCTTGTAATACTTGCGAAGCACGTCCTCGTTTTCTCTGCGCAACCGCAACAGGCGGCGCCGCAAGATTCTGGCGGATGGCGCCGGTGGCGGTTGAGCAGCAGATGGAGGCTCCAGGGGGTCGCTTGATAGAACCATGCCAGCGTCCCGCAAAGAGACCAGTCCTCTGTGAGCAGGCCGATGCGGCGACGAGGGTATAGAAGACGACTGCCACATGTCAGGGTCTGCAAAGACGAGGTCTTGAATGGGAACTTACAGAGTTGCCTCTTCTTCGCTGGTGCGGCCGGTTATCCGTGTCACTGGAGTCGTCCTCTTCGTCTCGGTCAGACCAGCTTTTCCTCTTTTGGCCGGCATGCGTAGGTTCTTCGAACAAGTCCTCGTCCTCGGCATCGTCGTCGTCTTCCCCCAAGTCTTCACCGTCGTCGTCAACTTCGGGCATGTCGAGCAAGGCCAGGTACGCTTCCCTTTCGACGGTGAGGTCGTCTTCGATGTCCCCGTCGTCGAATACAACGATGCCGCCCTTTCCAGGCTTATAAGCGCGGTCGATTCGGCCAGCCACCACTCCTACAGGGCACCTTGACTGTAGACTGGCCTCTTCCTCAGCAGCGGGCTCGAGAGGAAAGCCACCAAAAACGTTGCCCAAGTTCCACGGGCGATGAGAGTCCATGACCCAGACTTCAACGCCGCCAAAGGTCAACTCCTCCCCCTCGGGTTCAAGCCCCAAGAGGCTTCCGAGATCGACCATGCCACCAACGCCGAGGCAAACAACAACCCCTCCACTACCTCCTTGAGTTTCCATCATGGGCTGGACCAGGTCACGGCCAGCGCGTTCTAAGTCGGCATAGCCAGAGACGGGCTGGATCTTGTGGGGAATATAATCATGCTTCAGCAAACGAGTCAGAATTCGACAAGCGCAGAGAGCATCGGGCTCTAGCGCGACAAGGACGAGGACGGGAGGAGAGAGAGGGTGTCGCGTATTCTGTAGGTGGAGGTAGAGTTTGGATATGAGGGCCCGAGGAAGATACATGACTAGGAGGATTCGGACGTGGTTCGACGGCGTGTGTCGAACGGCTTCATGAGATGCAAATATCGGCTCTCTGTGGTGGCGGCGCGGTGTAGGCGGCAGAGGGGCGACTAGACGGTAGGTGCAATGGCCCACGCCGGGAACACAATCGAGGGACACGGGCGCAAGCTATGAATTGGAGGCCCTGTACGATGAAGCGTGTGTGACTGAAAAGAAATCGCCGAGTATAAAATGTGGAAGAGTCGCAGGTGGGCAGCAGTGAGTATGGCACCTCATGGGAACGTAAGTAAATTCAGCGTGTGCGCGGTTGAGGGTGGTGGACCGGGTAGAGTGATTGAGCTGGAATGGGCTCGACGCGAACGCGCGATTTGACGCGACAGGTAGGTACCTACTCTGCACCGCGCCCTGCAGCAATGGGGGGGTTCGACTCGGCCGAGTGCACGAGCCACATGTTCCAATTGGTTTGTTTACCTAGGTACCAATCTAGGTACCCAACCTAGGCAGGTAGGTAAGGTACCTGCTAGTACCTATCTACGAATACCTACCTACCTAGGTACCTACCTGGGGAGGGGTAAGGTGAAGTATCCGTACCTACATAGGTATTACCTATTGGCTCAACCCGCTCGCTGCAAGGAAACCCAAGTATTTGTGGCAAGCATGTTTTCAAAAGTGGCTTCGCTGTTCGTCAGATCGAATAGCTCGGCTGTGTCTAACCGTGGTCTTCGGTATCAATCCCTCGGGTTTCTCAACCTACCTAGACACCACCCGTCGTCATATAGGTACCGTTCTTCACTAGTAATGACTGTTCCATCGGTCGTGTCTCCTTGGATTACCTATCGAGTACGCACTACGGAGTACACAATACGGTGCATTGCCCAGCCACGACGGCGTGAACTATTAGCAACGAGCAGCAGGGAAGACCACAAGGCAACACCGTTGTTTCTGTGATAATACTACGTATACTGCATTATCCAGTCAGCCGGCCAAGACCCCAGGGTATCCGTCCACGAATAGAGAGAGTAAAGGGAATGGCTTGCTTTTCCACCTAAGGGGTTAGCCAAACAAGATGGGAACGGTCCCCGCAATCCGTCGACCAAGGTAATATCGTTCTTTCCAAGTAACGATAGTTACTGAAAAACATACTACGTACATAGTATGCCATCACCTCTGCTTGCCTCTCGAATCATTCTACCCCGCATTAACTCACACCGACCAGGCCAGCACCGACCGGTGCAGCGAGAGCCAGTGGCTGCCATCTTTACATACATGCCTGTACGAATACAGCCGCACAAGCAAAATTTGCTTCGCTTATGCGCGACCCCCTCGAAACGTCAAGGCCTCGCCTCCCTCCCTGCCTGTCCTCGCGGCGAAATCTCCCAACACAGCTGTCAAGTGATTCTGTCACCATACTCTCTCTGCCCTGCCCACACACGCGCCTTTTGCGCTCTCTGGTTCTTCGCCCATATTCCGTCGTGACAGCCAAATAGCTGGTTTGTTCAGAATTGCCACCCGCTCACCGTAGATCGGCACCGGCGTGGCTTGTTGCGTCTCTGGTATCGTATACATCCTACTTAGCCCCAAGACCCGCAGGAAGGTAGCGGAGTTATTGGTGATTGGGTTACCGCCCTGCTGGTTCGAGAATTGACTCTTGGTACTGTACGGAGTACCATGTAGGTACTCCTAACGTCCCTCCGTTTCTCTTGTCTTCTCCCCGTCGTGTACTCTACCTCGTCCCCGTACTGGCAGGCAACCTAACCAGCGTTGCATCCAACTGGCTAGCCTGCGTGCCCTTCTTCGTCGTCTCCGGCCTGGCGATGTTTTAACATTTTCCTCCAAGTTGTCTACTGGCTGTGTGTTCAATTGACGGATACTTGGGCTCAACTTGCCCCACACAGCCTGGCAGTCTCGCTCGACTGTTGCGCAGCTCGTGCCGGAAGGCCGTATGGGCAAATCATACCTCGTTACAACGCATCCGCTGCGCTTGTTTCTCTACACTAGACCCTCGGTTTACTGAGAAGGAAACCAGTATCCTTCGGTTGCTTGGCTTCGTGCCGGTCTACTGATAACACCTGGTGGCGGTACCCCAGTCTCTCCTGTCGCCACAGCGTACTCCGGATTTCTCTGTCCGGTGCCCGCGCCGGAGCGGCCGTCTGACTCCGGGGCCTTCGTACTCAGGAAGCGCTGACATGACGCCGGTCTTGGAATCGCTGGTTTCTCAGTGATTGAAGCCAATCTCGTAGAGGGTTCGGCAACCATGAACATGTCCAGCAGCGGGCCTATAGAGCCAGCTCCACCAGACATGTTAGACGAGGACGAATTCGCGGGATCGGACTACGCTGGGTCGCTTGCGTCTTCGGGCTTCACCTCGCTTGCTTCCCGTGTCTTGAAGCATTCTCATGAAGGGGGAAGGTGCGTCATCTGTGGCATTCGCCCATCTCGTTCAAGAACTCGGAGGCTAAGGTCGCGAATGCTTAGACGATACCAATCATTCCAGCAAGGCATATACCCGCTACCAAACGATGAGACGGAACAATTCCGTGAGGAAATGAAGCACCAGCTAGTCAAACGTCTTCTTGATGGAGACGATTACCTATCACCCATCGGCAACAACCCGCAGAAGATCATGGATGTCGGTACTGGCACTGGCCTTTGGGCTGTCGATGGTGAGTTTGGCTAGATATGCCTCTTCAACATCCAATCGTCTGACACCATTGAGTTGCGGACAAGTTTCCTAGCGCACACGTAATTGGGGTGGACATCTCACCAATACAGAACCCTTACGCACCCCATAACGTCGAATGGAGGATTGACGACGTTCAAGAACTCTGGTCGCAACTGTATTCCGACCTCGATTTTGTCCACTTCAGATCGGTCAGTGTGACCCTTCGGGAGCCAGTCAGGGTCATCCGCTCGGCGTACGAGTAAGT
The DNA here is from genome assembly GCA_019425465.1 of Colletotrichum falcatum. Classification (NCBI taxonomy): domain Eukaryota; kingdom Fungi; phylum Ascomycota; class Sordariomycetes; order Glomerellales; family Glomerellaceae; genus Colletotrichum; species Colletotrichum falcatum. The sequence goes on along the minus strand of SWKJ01000101.1, from coordinate 243,421 downwards.
CCATCGTCTTTTGCTCCCCTCGGTCGTCTGCTAAACCGGTGACAGGAACCTCAAGCCAGGCGGCTGGATCGAATTCCAAGACGCCGGAGTCAGGATCGGATGCGACGATAACACGCTACCTGAAGACTACGCACCTGCCAACTTCATGGCCAACTTCATCCGCACATTCAAAACGCATTTTGGTTGGGACCTGGAATTCCCCAAGGTTCTGCCCGCTGTCCTGAAAGACACTGGATTTGTCAATATCCACCACCGGTACCATAAACTACCCATCGGCCCATGGGCCAAGGACCGGCACCAGCGCGAAATCGGTCTCTTCCTCAGCAAAGATGTGCTGTGGCAGCTCGTTCGCGCTGTGCTCGTCAAGTGGCCACAAATGGGCCTGACGAAGCAGGAAGCCGATGCTATGGAACAAGACATCCAAGAGGCGTTTGAAAACACATCGTACCATGCATATCTTCCGTGGATATCTATTTGGGCCCAGAAGCCACCCATCTGATGCGTGAATCCCGGTCGGTCAATCGTGCCTCAGCATCTTACGAGCGGCCGATGTACGCTCAACGCCAGGGCCCAGTCTAAAATCGACCATGAACGCATATGCCATCATGGGCGGTGCGGGCGTGATAGACTGGAGCAAATATTCGACGCTCTCTTGTATGACCGCATATTTCCTCAGGCCGAATGCCGTATGTCACGCTGCATAATGCATGCAGCGTAGAGAAGGTGGATGAGAAGAGGGACGGATGCGTGCACGTCGGACAGCATTTGTGCCGGCACTCTTCTCGCGGGAGCCACGCCACCGTATCCTCGTCGGGAAAGATCTTCGACTCCAGCCGTGGCCGCCGTCACTTTGTATGATGAGAAGCACGTCTATCGCAAGGCTGGCTTGGCGCCAATATTGACCCGCCAGACGTGCTCAAGAGCCGTGCTTGCTCGAGCATAAGAGACACCGGGGCCATGTCTCATTATGGCTTTCTCCCATAAGTAACATACACGTCGAAATACCCATGTCTTCTGATATCTCGCCACTCCGCAATCACCCTCGCGCTAAAATCCCACACTTCTTCTTTCTTCCAGCCCATGAAACGGGTGAAAAGGGCTAGCGTCATGGACTCGAGTCCGACGCTAAAATTGGCCTCGGTCCAGAGACCGAGTGTCTTATGCTTGACATCCCGCGGCCACTGGTTGATTGGCCACTTGAACTGGATGCGCACAATGTCGATGAAGCCAACGCTTGTCATCATTTCCGCCGCCCTGCCGCAGGTGTCCAGCAGAAAGCCGGATCTCCTACCAGCTTCCATCATCAGCTCATTCCACCTGCCCAGGTCACAGTCTGCCGATATTGTCCCGTCGTCGCACTTCATGGGGAAGTCGATATCCTGAATCTCGAGCCATCCCCAGAGTTGAGGTTGCTGCCGACCATATCAGTTATACATGAGTGCGGAGGCGACGGACTGAAATGACAGACTCGAAAGCTTGCCGATGGAAGGTGTGCCAATCCTTGAAGGCGCCCGTCATCATCATGCTGTGGACATAGTCAAACTTTCTCGAAAAGCTCCATTCCTCTTCAAGGTCGTCAATCTCGTAGTGGACGTTGGGCGGCGTGCTAGAGGCAAGGTTCAGGGCTTCAATATCAAGCTTTTCGACATCGCGACTTACAAGCCTGGCTGGACGGGCGACAGATCTACGCCCACCACCTCGGATTCAGGGTGTTCCTCTCCTGTCATGGGGTTAGAATAAGCACAAGGCTTTGTCACCGGAACACACCGAAATCGATTGCCCATAACCCAATGCCGCACCCAACGTCCAAAACCCTGTGCGGCTGATGAACTGGGGCAAAGTTGAGCCTGTTCTCAAAGGTAAGCTGGCAAAGCTGGTACTGAAATGCTGTTTCGGTCAGCAGACGACTCGTAGAATCCCATTCCGAAGCCAACTGTACCCTGTCGGTCAAGTTCTTCCTGTTCGCGAGACGGGGTCAGATAACCATCAAAAGTTTGTTGCAATTCATCCATCGAGCAACACATACTTGGTCCGTGGGCAAGACGTATTTTCCATCCTTGTATCCGTGGTATATGCGGCCGTTCTCCTCTCGCGCGCGTACTATGCTCGACCGCAGCGATGCAGTAGACGATGGCCATGCCTCGGACTGCCAGCCGTTTTAGTGTCTTTCTTGTGCAATCCGTTATCATGACTACCTCTCCTAGGGCAGAGTCTACGTCACTTCCCGGAAGGCTCTGCATATCGGCGTCGTCGATGTCCTGTGGCTGCTCTCAGTTATGGATGCCCACAAAGATGAGGAGCTTTGCAGTGGTGTGCGAACATTGTCCGGCTCCAGGTCGACGTTAGCCCCGTGCGGGAATACGGTGTCTACTTGATGCATTGCATCGGACACGGTTTCTTCCATTTCCATGCTGAAATATTATATCGCGATTGTACGGGTTGACTGGTATGTGTGCTCTCTCTCTCGGCCTGAGCAATCATGTGGACAGAGTCGGTGCATCAAGTTTTGTCTCCTGAAGACATGATTCTAGCGGGAACTGTCGGAATAGTATTTGTTGCTCGCTAGCTGCCAACCACCTTGGTTAATGTTGGAGCGAAGAAAGCAGCGGGTAGCGCTCGCTCCATCGAGGGGAACAACAGCACGGCTGCGGTGCTGTGCTACTGATGAGGCGACACAAACCATTGGCCTCTTTGTCAGCCGGGCCTTCGGCTCAGTGTCACCGGCGTTCGTGTATCGTAATTGCCTCTCTTCTAGTCGGTATGCTGGGCCACACCGTGCATTGTGAGCAGTATGAGGCGGCGCGTACTGTCTTCGGACGATTCCTGTCGGGTGGCTTGTTGCAGAAGAAGCCAGCTGCTCTGCACGTCGTTGATACGGAAAAGGTGCTGGTCCAGCAATCCTCTTGCAGTCTGATGTCGTCCTAAGGGGGTCGGTCGGTCCATCTGGTCATTATCTGTTCAAGCCTGGGCGAGAGAAAAGGGCAACACTGTGTATTGGCGCCCTCCGGTGTGTTGCACCAAACATACGCAACGGCTTATCGCGATGATAGTTGGGCGCCAACCGAGATGTCAACCTGACCGGAGACTTTTTTGCCCAGGACAAGCGGGAAGGAGGAGGCGCTGGGCATTTCGACGCCAAGTATCGATATCTTGGTGTTTTGAAAGCCGAAGCAGCGTGGCGTCTTGTCATCGGTCGTCCCGCTGAGCTTCGGATTTTTGCATGTCATCATGCAGTCCGCTGGGTGGACAGAACAATACGGGCGGTCGTGCTGCAGCCAACTATGACCTACCCGACAGAGCGTCTCTGTTTTGTTGCCCGGGAAGAGTTTGGGGAATGACAAGGAGTGGACACCCGTCATAAGAGTGAGGAAGGCCAGACCATCTCCTACTCCCTATACATGTTGTCGCTCGCACCGCCGGTTGCTTGCTTGCTTGCTTGCTTGCAGCACCAGTGCGACGAAGCCAAGGTAACGTGGCTGCAAGCTAACAGGCGAGGGTACCTAGGGTGGACAGCCGGTAACAGCCAGATATATCACCTATGGGGCACCTTATATTGACTGTGGCCACCCGTACACCTGGCGTGTTGGAAACTCACTGCCTGTGATTGCCTACCTATCTGGATAGTCGGTGAAAGAGGTAAAAGTCTGGCTACATACATCGTTCCTATCTAGGTAGGTAGGTAGGTAAGCAAGGAGGTACTGGATTGAGAGACTTGACCTGGAACAAACAAATAGTTAAAGAGTCTTCTTGTTTTCGTTTCTATTTTTTGCCTGCCATTGATGATGTTCATCAGCATAGCTGTTATATTTATTTGCCTTCTGACCGGCACCCGGTGTCACCCTGGCTTTGGTGGAATACTGCATATGATAACTCACACCTCTGCACGGATCTTGAAAGGGATGAATAGGAGAGGAAGACATCCGTAGTAGAGGAAGGGAGAGGGTTGGAGAGGGCCATGAGGTGGTGGTCGACAAGACAGGACGGCCTCCTCCACACCGAGGTTCTCTCCAAGCAAACCAACAAGGTTCCCCGGCAAGCAATTCTCCTTGTTAGAAAGTTGAAAGGGGGAAACTCGGGTTTGTTTCCTCTGGTTTTCCCATCACCACTACCGAGTACTGCGGCTTCCTTTGGAGTATCTTTGTCGTGGCCACCCGCGTCTTGGTAAGAAAGGAAAGACGCCGTCCAATCCACCTGCTACATTTACATTTACGTGGCTGCCCGCCTTGAACTCATCCAAACCGCCGTTGCCCAAGCCCTCGCTACCCCAGTCAGGCGGCTCTTTCTCTCTTCTCCTTCTCCTCGCCTCACCCAACCCTTCTCAGCCCACTGTGGGATATTCCTGCCGTTTATACCCACCCAGGAATAGGTCATCCTTACACCAAATAGCATACACCGAGACATCGAAGATGATCGTCGCCGAGTTCTCGGGCCACATCTGGAACTCGCTCCTGCTGCTCGCCACGATCCCTCTCGTATATCTCGGCATATTGAGCTACCGTTCATGGCACCGTCTCAGACACGTCCCTGGGCCACCAGGTGCCGCCTTCAGCAAGTGGTGGATGCTACGTAACACATTGGGTGGGCAGATGCATCTTGCTCTCAAGCGAGCCTGCGATGATTATGGTAAGTCGGTTGTCGCCGTTGACCCGATACATGGGGGGGGGGGGGGGGGGGGGCGCGAGAGCTTTGCCCCCGTTTCTTAACTGCCCAACCGTGCGGTTTGTGCCGTTGGGAAAGGGTGATCAGGTCTCAGACACACATGTCGACACATACATCCATGGGAGAATCAGGAGAAGCAAGGTCATCGTTTCGACAGGCTGCTGACAGGGAGCTTTGTGCTTTAGGCCCGGTCGTCCGCATCGGTCCCAACGACTTGGTAACCAATGACTCGGAGCTTCTTCGTCGTATGTGGGCTGTCCGCTCGCCATACTGTAAGGGCCCCTTCTACGAGGCCGTCAGGTTCGACCCTACCAGAGATAACCTCATCTCCATGAGGGATGATCACGAGCACAATGAGCTGCGAGCCAAGATGGCCATCGGCGTGAGTATTCCCCTCTTGTTTCGACCCATTGAGTCATCTGACTCGATGGGATAGTACTCGGGCAAGGAGAACGAAGGGCTGGAAGCCACTATCGACAGACAGATACAGGCCTTCATCAGACTCATCGAGGAGCGATATGTCTCGACGCCCGGCTCCTTTCGTCCCATGGATCTGTGCAGAAAGGTCCATTACCTCACGTTGGACATCATCACGTCGCTGGCCTTTGGCCACCACTTCGGCTACGTTGAGCAAGACGCCGACGTCCACCAATACATCCGGATGACGGAGCAGAGCATGCCCGTCATGATGACTCTGTCTGTGTTTCCACGACTGGCGAAGCTGCTGCAGTCTCCTGTGTTCCGCCGCGCCATGCCGTCGGAACATGACCGTGTGGGATTCGGCAAGTTCATTGCGTGAGCTGTCCCTTTCTTCTATTTGGCCTCGGTGCAGAAGCGCTGACGACTTTTGGTTGTTCGATGGTAGTGTTGCAAAGAAGGTAGTGGCCGAGAGATTGATGTCAGACATGGCGACAAAGCGGCGAGACATGCTCGGGTCATTCCTCGCACACGGGCTGACCCGAGAGGAGGCCGAGGGCGAGACCCTGGTACAGATCGTGGCCGGATCCGACACAACAGCAACGGCGATCCGGACGACGATGCTGTATCTGATAACGTCTCCTTCATGCTACTCGAAGCTCGCCAAGGAGGTTCAAGAGGCGGCACAGGCGGGTATCATCTCGTCACCCATCACCAGCCGAGAGGCCGGCGATCTTCGCTATCTTCAAGCCGTCATTAAGGAGGGCCTACGGGTTTTCCCCCCCGTCACGGGTCTCATGTCGGCGACGGTGCCCAAGGGTGGGGATTTTATGCACGGCATGAGCATCCCCGAGGGCACTGACATTGGCTGGACGGCATTTGGCGTGCTCCGCTCCACCAAAGTCTACGGCCCGGACGCAGACGTCTTCCGACCAGAGCGGTGGCTGGAGGCGGGCGAGGACCAGGTCAAGGCTATGATGGCGCAGTGGGAGCTGGTATTCAAGTATGGCAAGTGGCAGTGCCTGGGAAAGACAGTTGCTCTCATGGAGTTGAACAAGGTATTCGTCGAAGTAAGTGATGCCAGAACCAAGGCCCGTGGTAGATGAAGTCGACTAACTTGCGCAGCTCCTTCGTCGGTTTGACTTTTCTCTCGTGGATCCTGCCACGCCCTGGAACTCGTTCTCGGCGGGCATCTTCATCCAGTCTGACCTCCTGGTGAGAGTGACCAAGGCCCGTTCACCATAAGAGAGATGGTTGCATATATGGCAGCAAGAGGCAAGGACTGGAGCTGAGAGGCACATGGCTACCCTATGACGGTGTGTCACTTACGGCTGAGGCAGATTGAAAATAGAGAGCCCCTTCGTTGAAGTTGTTATACCACACGGAACAGGCCACGATGCCAAAGAGCAGCCTATCATTACCATGCCAGGCTGCTTTCAGATGAATGTATGGGGGTGCAACAGCATCTTGAGCAACGAGGAGTCGCCGCCGAGTCCAAACCAGCCTAGAAGGCCTTCCCTCTACCTGTAGGACTCGCCGAGATGGACAGGCGGAAACAACGGCCATTTAACCTTGTATTGCATGCGAACTAGCACCGTCGACACCGGACAGGTGACGGGAGCCTTGTCTGTGACGGCTGAACAGAGAGGAGAAGAAGGGAAGGGCCGGAGCAGCACCGATACACGGCAATATGGTGAAGCTGGGGAAAGGTGATGCCCCCGCCAGGAGCCAGATACCAAAGAGGGACCCCCCCCCGGACTGGACAGGAGGACTCCGTGGCCATCCAGCGCGCAATTGAGCGAGCCCTGCCGTAGGACTTCGTGCCACTCCGCTGTAGCGCCGTGCCATACCTACCTGGGTACCCGAGAGTGGGGGGTGGGGTCTAGACACTGCCCCATCGTGATGTATTATCTACGGTCACCGCGGAGGGAGGTACCACCCGCCCGACACAGCGAATAGGTGCCAGATATTATGCGCCATTAATATCTCTCCTGCCATTTGCACTCCTTTTCTCCGACTACTATTCTCTTCATTCCTGCCTTATTACGATGTATATCTACGCCTAGTTATTGGGACTAAGCTGGGATAGTTTGCATCTTTAGGCTTTTGGAAAGGCCCAGAGAAGAGAGTAGACATCGAAATAAAAAGTGATAGGAAATGACACGCATCACTCTACATGCAGCATGTGCAAAACCGAGTTTGCATACGCACCCTTTATATCACTACGGATACTGTAATAATGGGGCAGACCCCCCCCCCCCCCCCCGGTAACTTGTAAGGTACTAAAGCCCATGCGCTAACGCTTCCTTCGGGAATTCCGTCGTAGTAGAAAGGGAAATGACGACCCCTTCCTAACTACTACTACCCCATGGTCCCATCCCTGTCTTATCACGGGTATAGATGAACCTACAGGGACCGGCAGCTCAGTGATGCCAGGAATAACCTTTGCCAGCGATTGTTAGGTACTGTCCTGTGCCAAGCCAAACCCGAGCTTCGCGATACGAACATGCCTCGGGGATATAATGCTGCTCATCCGTGCACCTAATAAATCTTGCTCGTGATGCCTCTCTTCTGTATCGAGCACCTCGGCGTCTATCAGATTTCACTACAACAGTGGCAGAGATGGCACTGGGATCAGGTCTTCTATGGCTCGCCGGCCTCGTTGCCAACGTCGCCGCAGCAGACTTCAGCACGTTCATTTCCCAGCAAAAGGACATCGCACTCAAAGGGGCTCTGAACAACATCGGTCCAAATGGCTCCTGGGTTCAAGGAGCCAGTGCTGGAATCGTCGTGGCCAGTCCGTCCAAGACTGACCCTGACTGTGAGTGAAATCCTTAACCATCATTATCATCACGTGCCTAATTCGATTAGATTTCTACACCTGGACGCGCGATGCCGCGTTAACGATGAAGGTGATCGTCGACGACTTCATATCTGGTCACAAGGAACTTCAGGTCTACATTGAAGACTACCATCGCTCTCAGGCTGCTCTACAGACCGTCGAGAACCCCTCCGGATCCTTGCAGCCGTCTGGGCGCGGCCTCGGCGAAGCCAAGTATGCTGTTAACGGCTCGAGCTTCAGCGGCGCATGGGGTCGACCGCAGAGAGACGGCCCGGCGCTACGGGCCATTACTCTCATGACCTACGCCCGCTGGCTCGTAGAGAACGGCGAGCAAGCCAAAGCCAAAGACGTCATCTGGCCCATCATTGCCAATGACTTGTCCTATACCGGCCAGTACTGGTATGACATGACCCGACATCCGCTTGTAGAGACCTCGTCAGTGACTAACACGCCGAAGGAACGAGACGGGCTTCGACCTCTGGGAAGAGGTCTCCGGCTCTAGCTTCTTCACGACTCAAAACCAGTACCGTGCCCTTGTCCAGGGGCCGCTCTCGCGCAGTCTCTCGGCGTGAAGTGCACGGGATGTGAGTTGGCACCTGACGTCCTGTGCTTCCTTCAGACGTTCTGGAACAACAACGACGGCTACTACACCGCCAACATCAACACCCAAACCCAGCGCTCGGGCAAGGATGCCAACGTTATGCTCGGTTCCATTTCCGTCTTTGACGTCACCGCCAGCTGCGAAGACCCGTCCATCCAGCCATGCCATAGCCGATCCTTGAGCAACTTCAAGGTCTGGGTCGACTCTTTCCGCAACGCCAGCCTCTACCCCATCAACAAAGGTATTGCCCAAAACAAGGGCATTGCTCTTGGCCGCTACCCCGAGGATGTTTACTTTAATGGAAACCCTTGGTAAGTTTCTACAGGTTCAGACAACACAAAAAGCAATGCTGACACGTTACTAGGTACCTCATCACTATCGGTGCCGCCGAGTTTCTTTACGATGCAGTGGCTCAGTGGGATGCGCAGGGCCAGATCAAGGTCGATGCGACGTCGCGACCCTTCTTCGCTGACCTGTACCCGCCTGTCAAGGAGGGGACCTACCAAAAGAGCAGCAAACCCGGCATCAACGGCGCCATCACCGCATATACCTACGCTGCCATCACCGGCGCCGTCAGGGCGTACGCCGACTCCTTCGTCCAAGTCGTACAGAAGTACACGCCCACCAACGGCTCCCTCGCCGAGCAGTTCGACAAGACCACGGGTGCTCCACTCTCGGCACACGACCTCACCTGGTCCTACGCATCCTTTGTCACCATGGCCGAGCGCCGCGCCGGCCTCTACCCTCCTAGCTGGGTGCCTACCTCTTCCGAAGTACCGGCTACCTGCGCCTCCTCCTCGATAGCAGGACTTTACGCACCCGCCATTGCTGCCGGCGCCCCCAACACGACAGGCTCTTGCACCGTCGCTGTGTCCTTCGCCGTCAATGCCACCACCTACTACGGCGAGGAACTCTACGTTCTCGGTGACACCGCCGCTCTCGGTTCCTGGAATGTGGACAACGCGAAGCCCATGTCGGCGTCCGGCTATACAGCCGAACGCCCCTTGTGGAACGTCGACATTGAGCTGCCCGGTGGCCAGAACATAACGTACGCCTACGTCAGGCGTCAGGACTGCAACCAGGGCTACATCTACGAGGAGAAGAACCGCACACTTGCGGTGCCTCCTTGCGGTTCGACGGAGAAGCTAGTGTTAGATGACAGCTGGACGGGGCGCCAGGGAACGAGTGGTAGTTGCTAGAATGGGCATGCTGTCGCTGGTATATGGAGGCAGAAACATGTAATGAAGAGAGGTTTTTCGTAACCACACAAGTTGTTCCCTCTCAAGACCGACAAACTCGCTCAGTTCCCAAACATATTTCCGTCCGAGTTCCCCATCATGCCCGGCCCTCCCATGTTGCTGCCGTTCAAGGGGAAGCCCCCGAAGCCTCCCCCGAATGCCGCATACGTATCCATATCGTACCCCTGCATCAAGTAACTCCAGTCCATGTCAACGACATCGCTCTCTGGCGCTGGCGGGCCGTTCATTGCCGGCGTCCCCGCACCCACGGACGGCGGCGTCATCATCATGTTCTGCGGCATTTGCATAGCCCCAAGCTGCGACGCACTATTGACGGTCACAGCTCGCGCCGTCGCTTGAGTGATGCCGACGCCCATATCCGCACCGGCCTGGCCGCTTCGCTGCTTTTTGCCCATTTTCTCCGCCCTCTGTCGTAGCCGCGTGATCCACATTGGCTCCTGCATCGGCTTACCGATCTGCTGTTGCCCGGCCTCGTGTGCGTCCCAGGCCTTGATGAAAAGGTTACCAAATGCGATGTGCATGGGACTGTGCAGCGTGCTCATGAGGCCGCGCCGCTCGTGGTTCTCGGCAATAGCGTCCCACGCGCGCTCGACCATCGGCCCCGTAAGCCGATGACGCAGCTCCGTCACCAGGAACATGTATGCTGGGAATGGAAAATGCAGGTACGTGTACCACTTATACCCCTGGAGGCTATCAGCAGCTTGAACGATGTTGTCATACTCGATCATCTGTATGGCTTCGAGGAAGAGAGTATCGCGCTCGTGGTCCGCCAATGTCGTCGCCTCGCCGTTGCCCATCCGCACGAGGAACGAAATGACGCGCATCTTGCACAACGCCTGTCGCGTCATGGTGAGAGTGAAGAAGTGTAGCGGGATCTTGGGATCGCACCACTTGAGGTATGTGCCCTCGATATGCGCGAAGAACCCATCGAGCGTGTAGGATTGGTCCTGGCCGGCCATGCGGACAGTTGGACCGGGGCGAGGCGCGGTGGGCCCCAGGGCACCGTCCTTGTCGCCGTGTCTTTGCGGGTCCCGCATGCTGTCGATATTGATAGCCATCGCAAGCTCCGTCCGGATGAGGACGAAAAGCATTTCGGTCACACCCTGGTGGGGAGTTGGGGCGTCTTTGCCATTGACGTGGAGGTCCGTGTCGTTGATGTTCAAGGGTAGTTTGCAGTCCCCAGCTGTAGACAGGGCCGTCACGGTCGAGCCCGTCATCTCTCCTATCCGACGGTCGTAGCCTACAATGGTCCACCACAGCCGCCGCCTCTGCTCGACTTCATATGGCGACAGACCAAACGCTGCAGCGTCTCGATGGAGGCCCATTCGTTGGGCTATTCTCACGGCGATCCCGACAAGACAGAATATCTGGCGCGGATCAACGAACATGCGGACACCGATCTGACATGTTAGATGATTATGCCAGGTCGTTAGAAAAGATGGCAACTTACCAAGTAGAGCATGTAAGCCTGGAGAACCATCGTATCACTGGTGCGCATGAAGCCGGCGTTAACCAAGGCTTGTTGGAGCCCTGTGTGGAACCTGGAGAGGATGGTGGGTTTTGGTTCATTGAACATCTTTGCAACCTCGACGTCCTCGAGTGAGGTGACTGCCATGAGATATATCGCAAACATGAGTGACTCGACGTTCTTTGGAATCTTCTCGAGGTTGGCGCTGGCCTCGATGATGAGGCCCTGAACCGTTGGGACATGTGTGATTTTCAGGAGGGGGTTAACATTATTAATGTAGATCTGCCAGAGTTGGAAGATCTGGATCGGCGACGGGTGGAGGTGCATCACCGATGCATTGCGACTGCCTACGACAAACGGGAAGCCATCCTGGTTGTCATACATCTTGTCGAAAGCATGGTGGATCGTTGAGCCATCAACCTCGTCTTCCGAAGAGTCTCTGAGTAGCTCCTCGCTGGCTCTGAACTGCGATGCAAGTCAGATGAGGCCCTTCAAGGAGAGAGAGAGAGAGAGAGAGAAAGAGAGAGAGAGAGAGAGAGAGCAGAGGAGAATGGCAAACCTCTTTGTGGAAGGGAAACCATTTGTTAAAGGGTCTAGGTCAAAGGCCCGTTAGCACATGGCCAGAAGTAGGAAGAAAGAGGGATGGGCAGAATTGCGTACTTGTCGGATTGCGACCTTCGGCTCCCTGACACGGAAGGGGATGTGCTCCCCTCGGGAGAGGTCTTGAGCCCTTCAAAGTCGTTTGCCAGGTCGGCATCGTCGTCGATCTGATGATCGTCGTCCATGTGCATCGAATTTCTATCCGAGGAGGCCTTGAGATCGGCGGCGATTGGCTCGAACTTGACGCCATTCTCGGCCAAGAGGTTCTCATACTTCTTGAGTCTGTCGACAAGATCCCGTTCTTGGAGTCGCTTCTTCCGCCGTCTGGGTGGTTGCGGGGGTATCACTCGACACTCTACCCGGGCCTTGACACAATTGGCACACGGCTTGTTCTTGTCGCAGCGCACCTTTCGTTGCTGGCACAGCACACATGAGGTGCCCCTGGTAAGCTTCATGGCTGCCATGGGGTCGGGTTCGGGTGGAGGAACCCTCGGCGGGGGTGGGAGTTGAGCTTCTCCCGGCATGGTGTTGTTATGTGGATGCTGTTGGTCTTTGACATGCGAAACGATGACACGCCAGCCGCCTTGCAGATGTCTTTGTCGGCTGGCTTGCTACCGACTCGGATCCGAGAGGGAACGTTGTAGGCGAAACGTTGACGGAATGGGGCATGTGTTTGACAATGAGGCGAAAAAGAACAACAAACAAGAGGAGCAGGTGCCGCCAAGAACTCGCCAAGGTTTCTCTGGAAGAATGCAATTGAACGTGATTAACAAATGAACCTTTGATAGGGGCTTGTGTTACTATGCGAGACACTGTCGAGATAAGGTAAGTATGCCGATGTGAGCGGAGGACTAGGACAGAGCCACCATAAGCCGCTGCGTAGTGTAACTGATCCGAAAACGACCAGGCAAGCTACGTGAGTATGTGGGCAACAACGATAGATGTGGATCACATTTCGTCCAGAGAGTGAACGGTAATGACAAGAGTAAACGGATAGACAGGTTATGCAGAGATCACATAAGGGAACGCCCGGCCTATGAGACGAACGATAGTATATGGCAGTGGCATGTCCAGTCCGGTGCTAGTGAGGCTCTTCGCAAGCTCGGGCCTGGTCCAGGATCATAACCGCAAGGGCGAAACTCGACGATGTGAGATACTGTCTGAGAGAAAGAAGCACAAGACGACCCGGGATACCCGCCCGGGACCGACATACGTAGTAAGCGCAGCGCCACCAGTTTATGAGACCCGCTTTCACTGGTTGGCATCGTGCCTTACATAAGCCGGACATCTGGTCGGAGATGCCCGAGTACCCGACGCTAGGCTCTGAGCGGTTAAGCGCCGCGCTCTCCCGGACACAACATCGACCTACAGTGCCCGAGCAACTGCAACGCAATGTCCGTTAAACCGACAATGATGAATGAATTGAACCAACTACGACTCTCCTCTGGACATCCCCATCGGCCTTGACAAAGGCGGCCTTTGCATTTCGTCATGGCTTCTATATTGAGGCAATGTATTTTCCTTCTTCTTTTTACTTTTTTCGAGCTAGTATGGACGCTGCTTATGAGCTTCGCTTCGTTTCGCGTTGCGCGCTCGACGCCATCCTGGACGCCATCGTCCACCGCGTCTCTCTTCCTGGCCATGTATAAAGATAATCATCCTAGCCGATGCATCATTTAGTGCCATTTCTAGCCCGAACGTGATCTGTAACCTGAGACCCAACCGTGCGCTCGAGAGTCCGGACGAATCTCTAGTTCCTCTCATGTCCATTAATCAACAGCTTCCCGCTTGCCAAGCCAAAATCCAGCTGCACCTTGGTTTTGCTTTGTTTACCCTTGTACATTCGTCGCAGTCTCGATTCTCATCTGTCCACTATTGGCGCACCTGCCTATACGACAATTGCAATGGTTGGTACAGCTGCGAAGCCCCCTGCGGGCGATGGCGCCTTGGAGAATCGCGAGATCGAGACGTCGCACAGCTCCACGCGGACGTTTACCCCACGAGAGAGCGAGGAGCGCCAGGAGAAGAAGTCGGACGAGAAGCCTGCCGATGTTGAAATCGCGAGCGAGGAGCCAAAGGAAAAGCGACCGCTCCAGTCATCGGCAATATCGTCAAACGAGAGCCAGCTGGATGTTTCGAATCAGCCAGATATGGATGAGAAGGCCGATCTAGAGGGGTCGCCAGCAATAGGGCCACCCGTCGAGGTGGACGAAGCCGAGGAAAACTTCAAGCCCAAGACCTTTGCTTTCTGGCTTGTCATCCTGTCCAACTTTGTGGCCATGTTTCTGGTCGCCCTCGACCGCACAATCATTGCAACGGCAATCCCCCGCATCACCGACGAGTTCCATAGCCTAGGCGATATTGGTTGGTACGGCTCGGCTTACATGCTGACAACCGCGGCTTCGCAGCTAGTCTTTGGTAGAATCTACAAATTCTATGATCTGAGAGTGTGAGTACACTGGTTCGACCAAGGGAGGGGCAGACGTTGATAACAGGAAACCAGGTCATTCTTGAGCAGCATCATAATCTTTGAAATTGGTTCCCTCATCTGTGGTGTGGCGCCGAGCTCGCCGGTGCTCATTGCGGGTAGGGCCATTGCCGGCGTCGGCTCGGCTGGTATTTTCACCGGCGCCATGATGGTCATGATCCCCATGATTCCGTTGCACAAGCGACCGATGTTTCAAGGTAGGGCTACTTGCGTAATCCTATCGACATGCGCTGACAAAGAAAGGAATTTTCGGTATGGTGTTTGGTCTGGCCTCTGTTATAGGCCCTTTGGTTGGCGGTGGTTTCACAGGCACTATTACCTGGAGGTACGCCGTCGTTTGAACACTTTTCGCTGGGGAGAGACTTACCGTAAACACACAGATGGTGTTTCTATATTAACCTTCCCGTTGGAGGCGCGGCTTTCTTCTTTCTCTTTTTCATGCTCAAGGCACCCAGGCGACAGGCGCAGGAACCGGCGACGCTCTACCAGCACTTCAAGCGACTCGACCCTCTGGGAACTTTATTTTTCCTCCCCTCCATTGTGTCCCTCCTCCTGGCGTTGGAGTGGGGTGGTTCGGAATATGAGTGGAATGACGGCCGCATCATTGCCCTCTTCGTTGTCTTCGGTGTTGGCTTTTCTGCATTCGCTGCAGTACAGGTCCTCATGCCCAAAACAGCCACGGTTCCCCTCAGAATTATTAAGCAGAGGACAATGCTGGCAGGTGCCTTCTTCATGCTCTTTCTTGCCGGCTCTATGATGCTGGCAGTGTACTACCTGCCCATTTGGTGTAAGTGACGATGATAATCTAATGGGGATGACATGCTGACACAGCTCACAGTCCAGGCTGTCCAGGGGGCCGATCCCGTCAACTCAGGAATATATACCATACCACTGGTTCTCAGCATCGTCGTGTCCTCCATCATATCCGGTGGGATGACACAGAAGATTGGGTATTACGTGCCGTCTATGATCATCTGCCCATGCATCATGTCCGTGGGTCTTGGTCTGATGAGCACATTCCAGCCAGGGATCAGCTCGGGCCATTGGATCGGCTATCAGTTCTTGACCGGATTCGGCCTTGGATTTGGTATGCAGACCGTCGGCCTTGCAGTGCAGGCTGTGCTGCCCAAAGAAGATGTGTCAACGGGCGTCTCGATCAGTTTCTTTTCTCAACAGCTGGGGGCGGCTGTGTTCGTCTCGGTTGGACAATCCATTCTCAGCAACATGTTGGTGTCTGAGCTTTCGGGAATACCTGGTTTGCCAGCTCAAGCCATCGTCAACTCGGGTGCCACCAACTTGCGCAAGGCTGTTCCGGCCGAGTTTCTCGACGTCGTCGTCCGGGCTTACAACTACGCCTGCACGCGGATTTTCCTCGCCGGTATGGGGCTGTCCCTGGCGACGCTCGTCTGTGCGCTTTGTATGGAGTGGAAGAATATCAAGAAGAATAAGAAGCAGCAGCTGGCAAGACAACGTGCTAGTCAGCTGAGGCCAGGGGACATGGGTGCGTAACGAGAAGTAATGATGATGACTTGGCAATAGACGAAAGATTATATACAAATGATATTACTTATATTGGCCGTGTTTGACAAACACATCGCCCCCGCCCCCCTTTGCCTAGCAGCCACATGGCCGACACTCAACCGACAGTCAAGGGATGAAGACGAAGGATGGATGGGTGATGATCATCACTGTTGGTCAAGGAGGAGCGCGAGAGAGACAGGGGGCATAATTGCGGGGAAACATGAATGCCAGCTGAGATGCATACCGCCAATCTGGCAAGCTTGAGGGGGAACAAAGAACCTGCGAGACTTCCCATTCAAATATCGTCCCGACCGCTTGGCCTAGGTTGTCTCTGACTTTAATTCAACATTGTTCTGTCTGGAACACCAGCGCCCCGCTTTGGTTTGCAAGTTCTTGGAGACATGGCAGTCGATCACCCGCTCCAATGTAGCATTTCCCGGGCATATATGAGCAAGAGGAACACACTATTTTAGTCTCCTCCAAATTTGACGTTTCGGATTGGGTGTGCATATATACTCATCAGTGTGTGCTAACGCTGGCCCATCGTCGAGCTTTGTGAAAATTGAGCGGCTGCGAGAGATGACCTGACGCCGATCATCAGTCGTCGCTTAGTCTAAGCTTCATTTTGTGCCTGCCAGCCTTGAGCCGATTGTTGGTCTCGGCCGCTCCCACGTCGCCATCACGAGATATTGATGGGCAGAGGCACCCCCCCCCCCCCCCCCGGACCGGTCTCCTCGAGCGATTCATGGAACGACCAGAAGCCCCGGCAAGCGGTTCAAAAGAGACTACTCCGTCTGTTTAGACGCTCCATTACAAATGCACACGACTGCTGTGCCACACACTTCATCAGAAGCCCTATCAAAGATAGCAATTGCCGGGCATCGTAGCTTAACATGCCGACCTGGCATTGATAGCCACCCTCCTGTAACTGGGGCTAGCTGCTAAGAAACGACCTCGGAGGCCCTTCACGCTTGACATTGGAAGAATTATCCCAACCCTATACTTTGTCTTAGTCTCTTGCCAGGACTCGGTGGTGCAGGGAAGTGCTCTTGCCATTCTGCAAGACTACCCGTCAAAGAGAGACCTTGAGGAATGATAACTTGGTGCATGGCCTGCTGGTCACCATCGAGAGCATCAATCAAGGACCTTCATATACATCCCTTGGGGCAGCTCCTTCATTCATTGGCATTTGGAGGGGAATATCAGCTCCGTGTGAGAAGCTCCAGGGGCCGTTCATTCGGGATAAAAGAATTGAGATGGGCTGGAATCTGACAGCAATTTGAGAGCCCCAACAATCGATTGGGCGTTGACGATGTAGTTCGATTCATTCGCAGGGCCAAGAATCACGTCTATCAGAGTCAGTCGTCCTCATTTTTCCGAATGCTGTGGATCGAGCTGTCGTCTTTGGCAGCTCACGCCACAAGAAATGCAACTGAACCATTGATACAGAAAGAGTTGAAAGTGTCTATAACTTCTTTTAAGCAAGCCGATACCTTGAGAGTCTTCACCAAATTGACTGAATTAACTTCTTGACGTACGTGTTGTTATGGTTGGATGTCCTGGAGATAAGATGATGGATCGGTACGTACATATCTTTTTCGCAGTTTGCGGGGCAAACGCGCTCGCCTGCCTCCCTTGAGCTACAGTCCAGCCAGTTGCAACACCAAGCTGCGCGACCTTGCTGCACGAGCTATTGCAACCCCGCGCCTGGCGTCAATCGACGACTTCAAGCCTTTTCAATGGTGCAAGATGGCGGCGTTTCCTCATGATATACCTGCGATTGCCGATGAAAAGACGGGTTTTGACCTCAATGTTCAGCATGGGCACCATGACCTTGTTCAAGCGGTAGCATTCAACGCCTATGGCGACCGCTGCGCGACAGGTTCTGTCGACGGAAAGATCAAGGTCTTCAACCGGCACAAGGATGGCGTCTGGCATCATTGCGATACTTGGGGTGCACATGGAGGAGAGATCTTGGAGGTACGGAGAGCTTTCTGCCCCGTATGTAAGCCCAACTGACCATACTTCGCCGCGCAGCTCCAATGGCTACCTCCGACCGTCTACCCAAACCTCATCGCCTCCCTCGGCATAGAAGGCCGCTTCAAGCTGTGGGCAGAAGATCCATCAGCAGCACCGGGCCGCCGCTTCAGCGCCGGCAACCGTGCGACGACGAGCAAGGCCGCCTACGAGATGCGATCCGCCAAATTTCCATATCGCTCCTTTTCCATGAAGCACAACGAAGAGACGCGGCACACCTACCTAGCCCTGCTCGCTTCCGACGGCCGCCTGATGGTATATGAGAATGAGCAGCCCGAAAACATGTCCGAATACACCCCTATCGACGAGTTCAGCGTCTGCCCGAAGCCGAGCCGCGGCGAAGAGATCAGCTTCAAGGTGCGCTTCGACCCGAACCCGGACCCGTGCTACAATGCCCTACGGGCAGGAGTGTCAAGCGACTCGTTGGGACTGGTTGTCGCCGGTATGTCATCGGTCAAGATGTACCGTTCCAGAGACGTCATTACGACATCGTACGGCGAAGCGCAGACCCAGCGCGAGTTTTACCTTGCCGTGGAAGTGGGTGTCCACCGCGGCCTCGTCCGGGATGTCGCATGGGCACCGGGAAACATCAGGGGATACGACACCATCGCGACGGCCTGTCAGGATGGTTTCGTCCGTGTTTTCCGGGTCGACACGCCGCACTCTCCTGACGACGGCAAGACGTGGTTCGCTGCGGAGCTCGTGAAACACGAAAACCACCACGCACAGGCGTCGTCGAAGGCGGGGCAGCCGAATGATAAGCACCACCAGTCGGGTCTCACTGTCAGTCTGGCCAAGTCCGGCTCGCATGCGGACCGGCACTTTTCGGGGCAGCCAGGGCAGGTGAAGCACGTCTTCAAGGAGGTCGCGAAGCTTGACAGCCATCGCACGCCCGTCTGGCGGGTTGGCTTTGACGACGACGGTCAGATTCTGGCCAGCACCGGAGACGATGGAAAGCTCGTTTGCTACCGCCAGACCCCGAGTGGGACGTGGGCAAAGAGCTCGGAACTGGCCATGGTGAAGACACGGATGGCGACGCCTTGAAGAAGTACAACGCAGCACTGTACTATCAATTATAGACGATGAACAGATGACCACCACATACCTCTGGCCGACAGAACAACACTGTCGCCTGGCACGGCTTAAGGGACAGGGAAGGATGCACACATGGTTCCATTCAGCGAGGAGCCCGAACTTGCTGTCAGGGTATTAAAAAGGTTGCGTGGCTTGTCAAACGTACCGGGCATCAGCAAGACCGACCTTTGCCCTGTTTGCTCTAGGCTCGACTCCTTACTATCATCGACACCGTCAACAACTATGAGAGCTGCAAGATGGACTTCGCATGGAAATGCAGGGATGCACGGTAAACCGTCAGGCGACAGTTAGCATGTATCGAGGAAATGATTTTTTATTTTAGATACCCAATTGAGAGATTTCACAGCCTGCGCCGTCTCAAGTCGATGATTGCCGAATGCCCCTGATTACACACATCCTACGAATTGTAGTGATATTCCGTCCGGTACAATCATCTACTTTCTGCGCTTTTGACCGCCACCAACGGCCCCTTCGTCGGGTGCCTGGCGCTTACGCCCGTTCTTGCGCCAAAATTCCTTGCTTTCCTTCTTCTCCCTCGCTTCCTTCTTTTCCTCGGACTCAGCCAGCTTCTTGCGGTACTCAGCGCGCTTCTCCTCTTTCTTGGCGGCGCGCTTGGCCACTTTGTCATTACGAATCGTCGACAGCTGCTGCAGCAGGTTGCGGGCTGTCTTCTCCTCTTTGGTCAAAACGACGGCGCGCTTCTGCATGTATGTGTCCTTCTTCTGCTTGCGCGCCTGAACGATCTGCGACTTGAAGGGCAGCTCGGCGGCAAGCGCACGGGGCACACGTAGCGGGTTGAAGTGGCGCGTCTCGCGCTCAATCTTGCGGTACTGACTGTTCTTCTGCAACGGTGTCTCGATGCCCTCGGCTCTGCGCACCTCGCCTGTCAGCCGCATTGCCTGCCACCCGATCAGGTTTGTCACGGGGTTATAGAAGCGGTGTGGCTTGATCGGGTAC
Source organism: Colletotrichum falcatum (assembly GCA_019425465.1). Taxonomy (NCBI): domain Eukaryota; kingdom Fungi; phylum Ascomycota; class Sordariomycetes; order Glomerellales; family Glomerellaceae; genus Colletotrichum; species Colletotrichum falcatum. The sequence continues at coordinate 223,477 of SWKJ01000101.1, read as the reverse complement.
CACGCGCGCAGGAACACAATGTCGCTGTAGAGAATTTTGTCCTCAAAGGTGGCGCGAAAGTGCCCTTCGGGCTTAGAGAGTGCGCGCTTGATTTGACCGCGCACGCCAGACACCGTCTTGATGGACGCGCCCTCAAACTTGGCAATTTCAAGCGCCGTGTTGAACATGCCCTTTATGAAGGCAGTATTCTTGTGAATCTTGTCCGCCGTACCCGTGAGCTTCAGTTTCTTGACGATTTCGGTCGACTCATCGACGCTCAGTACCGTGCCCGTCGCCGCTATCCGGAAGCCCGGGTTCGCTGACGAAAAGGACTGGAAGCACACGAAGCCTGTGTTAGGCGCGATAAGCGGGCCGTAGATGGTGCCGAAGCAGTGCATATGCTCCGGCGTGTATTTGAGCATGCGGTTTCTTGTTCTCGAATCCGAAATGCTGTAGATGGGCAGTGTCTGGAACCGCCGCCAGCCGAGGGAGAAGATCAATGGGTCGTTGGTCTTGAGGATCTTCTTGTGCCAGCGGTGCTTCTTTATGCGCACCTGGACAAAGCCAAATCGGTCTTCGGTAGGCGACAGACCGCCGAGGATGATGGGGTTGCGGGGGTTGAACTTGGTGACGAACTCTGACGGAACGCCCTCAAGAACGATCTTGGCGTACTTGCCAGCTCGGTAACCCTCGACCGCGGCCCTTTGCCGCTCATCGAGCGTCTCAAACTCGGCCTTGTTGATGTCGAGTTGCTTCTGGATCACCGCCTTTTGCGCCTCGTACCAATCGTCCTCGCCGAACTCCTGGTCGCCACCCTCTCGCCGGGCGTTGGCCTTGTCGTTCATGAACCCCTCCCTGTCCTCCTCCTCAAAGCGCAGCTTGAGCTCTTCTTTACGCTTCGCATTCTTTTCACGCTCATCGTCGAAAGCTTCTTCGGCGGGCTCTTGCTCGGCAGACTTTTCGGCTCCGTGCTGTTCACCCGTCTCAAGATCCTCGAAGACACCGTCGCCTTCATCGTCCTCCTCTTCGTCGTCAATGCCGTCAAACTCATCTTCCTCATCCCCGCCATCTTCATCGTCGTCACGCAGTCCTGCGGTGGTGAAGCGCTTCCTCAGGGCCTCGACGTTTGCAGCTTGTGACCACTTCGCCGCCAGATCCTCGTAGTCATACTGCGGTATCGATCTGTCCTCCACCTTGTCTTCTTTGTCCTGCTTGGACTTTTGGAAGAAGTCGTCTTCTTCGTCCGCTTCAATGTCTTCCTCCTCGTCTTGGTCGTCACCCCGCCATTTCTGTAGTGCCTCCTCTGGTGTGAGGGAGTCCTCGTACATGTACCTGGCCAGGTCCGGTGTATGGTATGAACGTCGTTTGCCATGGAGCTTCTTTGCACGCTCTGCCATGTTTTCCTTCCACTTCATGGCGGCGGCCTCCTCGTCCGAGTCGATGTCTGAATCGTCCATATCCTCGTCATTTTCATCTCCGTCCTCCAACCCCGATATCGAACCAAGATCGGAGTCACTATCGGCAAAGGCAATATCGTCTTCATCGGCGTCCGTCTCAGCATTCTTCCTGAACATCTTGCCCAGTTTGCCTTCATTGAACTCCTCCTCAACATCGGACTCGCCGTCCTCTTCGCCGCTAACAAAGCCCTCGTCGTCAGCCTCGACTTCGGAATCATCGCCGCGGTCGGCGAAGCGTGCTTGTCTATGAGTCTTTCTGCCAGTATCCTCCTCTTCGGGTACGTGCTTGATTTGTTCACCTCCCTTGAAGAGCTGCACACCCTCCTCAGTCTGACCCAGAAGTTTCCGTTCGCCTTGCAATCCAACGATGAGCTCCTCACCCTCACCCATCTCACCTTCGGCGGCATCCCTGTCGAATGTGAATCCTTTTTCTCTCGTGATCCAGATGGCGTCGCCGTCAATTTTGAGACCGCTGCGGTCAGACATGGGTGCATGCAACTTCTTCTCCTTTTCATCCAGGCGCCGCCGCGTCGTCTTGCCAGTGACCTTGGCAATAGCTTGCTCCATTGCCGGGGTAGGGCAAGGATCTGGGAGGACTTCGAGGTTCGCGACAGTGAAATCACCAAGACCCGGGACATGGATCCTCTGTCCTTGGGAGGCGAAATTGGTGCCGCGCAGGTAGCCCGACAACACGACGGAACGGTCGCACTTGGGGTCCTCCTCGATCTTCGTGGGGTGAGTGATGTCTCGGTAGCTGTCGATAATGGTATACGGATGCGAGTTGCGCCAAATCAAGGGTCGAGGGTTCTTCATGACGGACAGAAAGCGCGAGAGGTTGTGGACTTCACGGTCGGGGTAGCGGCCGTTCATTACTCCAGAAAGATAAAATAGGTGCGCGCCCTGGTACAACTCGCTCCACAGTCGCCTCTTGAGCCGCTTTTTCGCATCTTTCAGGGCTTGGGGCTTCCGGAAGAGATCGAGATGCGTAAGGATGCCGAAGACGTTACCAGGCATGCCGGTAGCAGCAAGAATGTTGAGAAACTCCATAGTCTCCATCTCAAAGCCGTAGTTTCCATCGATCATTAGCAGAACAATGTCTGCAATCTTGGCCATGTCAACCATCGCCTCAAGCTCGTTGGGACACTCGACAAAGGTCAATCGCTGCTTCTTGGAGGTGACCACCGTGATGGGGCCTTGAGGGTCGGATAATGTCTCCTTCGCGTATCTTCTAATCAAAGACTTGAGAAGGGTCGTCTTGCCAACACCGGGGGGTCCGACAATGGTGACAAGCCGCGGGGGCGGCTCATCGGGAAGGCGGTCGACTTGGGGAACATGGAAGCGTCTTTCCTTGATCTGTTCGAACGTATACGTCAGTCATTATGTAGGGGCTTTAGGAAGGGTTCGTACATCAGAAGATCGCGCGGCAGATCTGGCAAGCTTTCCGGGGTTGGAGAAGGCAAAGGCCTTTGGGTTCTTCTCTGGATGGCCATTAGCGGTGCGAACTCACAGACAAACTCAGCACAGGAGCAACCTACCGCCAGTGTGCTGCTTGCTTCTCTTGTCCTTGGATTTGCGATGAGGCTTGTGTACTTGGTCCTCCATGGCGGCTTCAAGGGAACCCAAATGTGTTGGGATATCCTGTAACTGCACGACAAAAGATGGGCTCCGGTGGTTTTTTTTCTTCTTTTCTTCCTTCCTTCTGGTTCGCGACTCGGCGGGCCATCGTTTTGCAATTCGAAAATTTGTTGCGGGTCCGACTTATCTAATCTGATTATCGATAATGCTCATCGCCCCCACACTACGGATACCTAGGTAGGTAGGTACTTGGATACCTACCTACACACCTACATTAGGTAATTACCCCTCGTCCCCGGGTGCCCCTCCTCTTTACTGTCTGTGAACTCGATAAGACAGAAGATGGACGAAAGCAGCTTACAGAACAACTTGGCCATCTGAGAGAGGAGTAGTAATGGATTATCATTATAACTGTATTAGTATTGTTGTTGTCATTACTATCTTTTAGCTCAACGAGAAAGACTTCTCTCCAGTTGACCATGAATAAAAATAAAGCATTGGCAGCCTGAAACTCTGAAAAAAGCGTCCATGAAGACAAGACAATAGCCATCGTGGTACGATAACCGCTAAGAGTGTAGCCGTAGTTAGCAGTGAGGGCGTCGCCGATGACGAACGTTTCTCGGCAAGATGATATGATTGACCGAGGGCACGTTGATTGGTGTCTGTTGCGAGTCACAAGACAGCCGTCGACTCCGCAATCCATGTGCACGTAACGGTGGGATGCATGAAGAACAAGATGCACGATACACCAGATCAGGTTGGTAAGGCTCCCGTCTGGGTCAGAGACATTGGGGAGAGGGCACCATAGATGGAAGGTATGCGCCCATGCGCAGCGAACGGTACGGCTTCTCGCTCTCCTAGTGGAATAGGGAGGTGGAAGTGCAGCCAGCCATCTCACGCACCTCGACGATGGACGCGCGCAAATGGATGGGGATGACGTATTTTAAGGAGTGGGACAGGACATCTTCGCAATGCCACACACCTAGAACACAGACGAATCGCCGTACGTATCTGCCATACGTTGCATGGACCTTCCCCTCGCTGTGCCACCTACGATCCTTTTCGCGTCACTTTTAGTGCCCGGCAAGTCGCGAGGTGTTCCCACTGCCAGCCTGTCACTGGTCGCCAGTGTTTCTGACTTGTCGTCTCTGACTCTGTGAACTGGGGCACACATGAGACCTGTCGGGTTGGTTATAAAGAGAGTCTGCCGGCCATCTTCTGCCCTGCCTTTGCCGACACTACTACAACCACCACCACCACCACCACCACAGTCTCACACTTTCACAACCACAGCACACTGCAACTCCTCCAAACAGACCAGTCAACACACCACACCCATCACCATGCCCACCTACATTGTAGGTGATGTCTCATCTATTAGAGCGTGTCGTCATCTAATGGATAATCGGCTAACACCGCCTCTCTAGGTCACCTGCAAGGAGGATGCCTCTGCTGAACAAGTTCAGGCGTAAGTCAGCCGTTTCTGCTGTCAAAGCGAGAGGAGGCGAATCCAATATGCGGCAACTAACACAACGCAGGGCCAAGAAGCATGCCACCGACCAAGGCGGAAAGATTGGCCACGAGTACAGCCTCATCAAGGGTTTCTCGTACGTATACATCTACGCCCAGATTGTTCCGTCATCGAACCAGCTAACGTCTGCCCAGTGTCGAGTTTCCCGAGGACCAGATCTCAACTCTTGCGAGCCATGAGCACGTCAAGCACGTCGAAAAGGACCAGGAGGTCAAGACGCAATAGAAGGCTTAGCCCGAGCGAACGAAGGGGGGGCTGGCAAGCTGTACTTGACACGCTACATACCTTAGATTATTGAGACTCGTAATGATATGATGCTTTGTTTATACGCCTGTGCCCTGCTCACATGCAATTGTAGTCTTGACCGGTGCGAGTCGCAACCGCACTCACTATGCCCATCGTTGTCTTGCCAATTCATCAGCGACGCAAGCCGCCTCCCGCTTGGAGTCGGCCCCCGCCTTCTGTACCTCACAACTATCGGCGCGGGGCTACAGGGGCACAGGGGTTCCAGACCACCACTCGTCGTCCCCCGCGGGTAACTCAACTTCATCTCCCAAAAGCACAGAGCACTATCTGAGTCAGGCGAACCCCAATCCATATGATCTCATCATCACCTCAATACACCCGACAAACATCCCAACGCATTTCTACCCCCCCTTGACTGCAACAATAACAACGGCAACAACATTTCACAACACCTACAATGACGCCATGATACCAATCACGAGACCATTGAGGCCATTACGGCCCCAGAGGATACTCGTACAAGCCCGCACTCCCTCACCTTCACGTCTGCTATCTTCGTCTCGACATGCTTGTGGCCGTGGCCATGGCCATGGCGGCTCATCCCATCAGCTGTCGCGTGTCGACGACCACGAAATCGTTCAGTTGGCCAGCAAGGTGCAGCACCCCTTGAGCCTTGCCGACCTGGTCAAGTAAGAAAGCCCGAGCCCCGGCGATCGTCACGTCTAACTAACATTTCCAGACATGGCCGGCCTCCTCTGAGCGAAAAGTCCCTTCTCTCCTCCGCCAACTTCACCCTCTCACTGCTTCCCATCCGCCTCGCCCACCGCATCCAGGCGCTCCGAAACCTCCCTTATATAGTCGTCTCCAACCCCAACATCAGCCGCATCTACAACAATTACGTTCACTCTCTCTCGACCCTCCTGCCCTGGTGGTCCAAGGGTGGCGACAGCGCCGTCCGAACCCTGGACGACGAGATCCGCTTCACCGAGGTCCTCGCTGAGCTCGTGGCCACCCATACCGACACCATTCCCATTCTTGCCCGCGGGTTCCTAGAATGCCGCCGCTACATTTCTCCGCACGAGGTCACCCGGTTTCTCGACGAGCACCTGCGTGCTCGCATCGGCACCCGCCTCGTTGCCGAGCAGCACATCGCCCTGCACTACAGCTCGCAGCCGCACTTCGACCCAGGCGCGAGCCCCACGCCTTGTCCGGAGCACCCCAGCTACATTGGCGTCATTGATACGGCCCTACGGCCCGCACACATCATCGAGTCCTGCGCCGACTTCGTTGCGGATATCTGTGAGCTGCGATACGGCGTGCGGCCACGGCTATACATTGATGGCGAGCCCGACACCACGTTTGCGTTTATACCAATGCATCTAGAATATATTGTCACCGAGCTGCTCAAGAATGCCTTTAGGGCGACCGTAGAACACAGGGACAACAAGGAGCCTATCGTAGTTACCATCGCGCCGGAGCCGCCTCGGACAAACCAGCCCTTGAACATCCAAGTGCCCAAGGAAACGAGGGGCGAGTTCCGTAGCGATGCCATCAAGCCGCTCGACGACAACGTGCCGGGTGTGACGATCCGAATTCGGGACCGCGGAGGTGGCATCGCTCCCGAGGTGCTGCCCAACATATGGTCGTACTCCTTCACCACATTTTCCGACGAAGACGAGTTCCCGGGGTCCGACAACGGCTTGAATGTGATATCCGGAGCGAGCGCTGGCGGCAGCTCAATTGCAGGACTTGGGTATGGCTTACCGCTCAGCCGAGCGTACGCCGAGTATTTTGGCGGTGGCATTGCCGTCCAAAGTTTGTACGGCTGGGGCACCGATGTGTACCTTCGACTCAACGGTGTTGGCAAAATCCAGGAGCACAAGCCGGCGTAGGCAAAGCCCCATTTGACGCCGTCTCATATAGATTAATTGAACTATCAGGAGTTGTATTAAGAGGTGGAAATTGTCATTCCACATTCCGTGCCTTGCCAACAATGAGTATGCCCCTAACCAATTCGCATTGTGAAATAGAAAAACAATCAGACAAAACACGCCCGAGTGACAACCTCGTCTCATAGACCGATCGCAACGCCCCTAATGTTTCTTTTTGACTAGCCTCCTTTGCAAATGCCGTCATTTTACGATGGAGAGAAAAACGTGTCCTCTTATGTACGATTCTCAAATGCGCCTCCTTCTCTTTACATGCTGGCCAACTCGTTGTCGATCTGGCGATCCATGAACGTCCTCCTCTCGCCAACAAGCCCGGTCTGCAGTCTCTGCTCGACTAGGGCGCGCACCTGCTTCTTTGTCACCGTATCGAGGTCGACTTCGCGCAGGACGCTCTGGATGGCTTCGATAATCATGCCATCGTCAGGGCCCTGCATGTTGCCACGCTGGAAGTCGAATGATGAGGTCGACTGAGCGGCGGCGTGAGGCCGGTTCAGACCGAGAGCCGACTGTGAGCGGTTGGCGCCGAGTCCGGGTGAGGGGTTAGCCTGGCCGCGGAGATTGGAAACGCTCGGTCGAGTGCTGGGAAAGTCCTGGAAGGGAGTCTGGCCGCGATTCATGTCGTGAGTGCCCAGAGACGCCATTGACTGTCTATTGGCCATCATCTGGTCATGGTGGTACGGGCTGGTGGCACCGGATCCTCGTGCCATGTGGCCAAAAGGCGCGGGTGACTGGGGAGGCATGTACGTGTTGTTACGGTTCATACCGGTGAGGACGGAGCCTTGTCGGACAGACGAATAAACGGAGCGGATCTCGTCCATCTCGTACTGGTCGTCGTAGCCCATGTCCGCCTTCTCCATATAACCACCGCGTCGGCCGGGAAGGTTGTTCGCCAAAGCGTAGTCGTCCCAGCGCTGAAGAGGAATGCTCCTGGGATCGAAGCCCTCGTCGTCGACGGCCACGAGCTGCTTATTGCCCTTCTCTCCGATGACGATACGGGTATTGCCCCATGAAAAGTTGTCTTGGTTCCAGAAGGAGTATATGGGGAGTGCGAAAGAGTAAATGGGAAACGCCATGATGTAGATGATCATCCACCCAATGTGCTGCCACTGTCTCTTCAGGATAAAAATGAGGGCCTGAAGACCGTACACAGCCGCAAGCATTATGATGGAAATCATGGGAAACTGGCCAGTACCGCTGGCGGCCAGATAGATCATGTATCCAAGGTAAATGGTGGTGGCGGGGAGAATGATGGTTCCAAATAGATCAATGAAGACGACGAAACGCATGCTGAAGCAGCAGAAACCGCACATCTCTTTGAGCTTCATCAGCTCGAAAAGGTTGTGGATAGTCGAGTTGATCCAGCGACGACGCTGGGAAAGCAGAACGCTCCAGGACTCGGGTGCTGCGGTTTGACAGTAGGCGTCGGGGATGAACTTGAACTTCATGGACGGGAAGTACTTGGTCATGAGGGTGGTCAGGTACCGATCCTCACCGAGTGACAGCAGGTTCTTCTTGTGAAGAGTGTCAACGTCGCACACAGCGTAGTCACGGATGACGCCGTCGGCGATAATTAGCGGCTTGCCCTTGTCAACAGTACGCAGGCGATACATGGTGAAACTGCAAGTGTTAGCTGACTGATGTCGTACAACGCGCGCCTCAAGATACGCTTACCATCCGGGCAAACAGGTGACACTGCCAAAGAGAGACTCAAAGGCCTTGGCCAAGTTGTGTGAAATGAAATACTCGTAAACCTGGATCATGGTCCACCAGGACTTGTCGTCATTCTGTAAACCAGTCTCGCCGCAAATGCCGGCAATCTTAGCATCGTTGGCGCATGCTGAAACGAGCCTGTTGAGCGAGTCTTCCCGGACACACGTATCGGCGTCGACCATCATCAAATATTCGTACAGCTCAGGATCCACGCCGATGATATTGTTGATCTGGTGGAACATTTCCAGTTCAAGCGGGCTCATAGGAGCTCGGTGATGGACGCGGTTGAGGAAGCTCATAAGGAGAATTTGGGAGTCACGCTTGCCTCTGTTACCCGGCTTGGACTTGGTTTGTTCCGACTCCTTTCCGCACTTGACGATGACGATGTAGGGGACAACGTTGCCTTCAAACTCGTACAACCCAGAGTAGACCTTGCCGTAGTTCAGCTGCTCGCTGCCTGTGCCGACAGACTTGAAGGGCAGCGCAGGAGGGTCAACTTTAGGGTCAACACCGAGGATATCCAGAACGATCTTGGGCGTAGGACGGTCGTTGCCAGCACCGACGATTATGCCATCGCAAATGACACAGATGAGCTTCCGTTTGTTGTCGTATTGCAAGGCGGTCAGGGAATCAAGTGCTTTACGCAACGAGTCTTCGCCTTCGGTGTAGGCCGGCACCTGACAGATAACGAACTTGTCTTGAGGTGCAGGGCGACGCTTGGAGCCGAACTGCAAAGCGGCCAGGAACTTGACAAGAATGACGGAGCAGAGAATGATGGTCATTGCCAACATGATGTAGTTGTTGGTCTGACACCTGGCAGAGTAGCGGAAGTCCGGAATGCCAACGTAGAAGAGATTTTTGATGCAGTTGAGACTGTTCTGCACGGATGCATTCTCGGTAGCGTTGTTAGCTGCGCTCTTGATGATTTCATTCCAGTTGTCTGTGACGTCTTCACCAGGATTGTTTTCGATGGCGCTGACAATCTTTGTGTTGAGGAACTTGACGGAGTCGACGCGCTTGAATACATCCAGAGTCTTGAAGTAATTGGTCAGGTCGTACACGCCGCCGTTGTAAATGACCCACATGTGGTCGTTGTTTTGGCCGTCAGAGTAAATGTCCGCCTTGTCCCAGACAAGATCTCCCTTGTAGAACTCCTTCATTTTGGGTAGCAGCTTCGTACTGTACCAGTCGTTGGCGCCCAAGGCACTGGTACGGTCATCTGCCAGTGCGCCGGACTTGTGAATGCCAATGGTGTACTCCGGAGTGGTGTTGTATTGAAGCGTAGTAGTTGACGCAATACCAAGACCCGGGCACACCAGTGGCAGAGGGGGAGGGAAGTAGTCGTCCATGTTCAGTCCAGCAAACGGCAGCATGTTCTCCTTGGTCGTCTCGATGGCGGTGTCCGAGTGTTGAGTCTTCCAGAACTTGGAGATGTCGTACACGCCGCCGCGGAAGCTGACGTAGAAGTCCGTTTCACCAGTGTGGGTGGCAACTTCCTTTGCGTTCCAGGCTTTGTCGAAATTGGGACACAGGATTCTGCCAAAAGCGATAATCCAGAAAACAATGGCAGCATTGATGAGAACGATAAACCAGACAAGGGTGAGCTTCTCACGCCACGCCATGCGAACATCAGGACGCTTCATGCGGCCGACGAAGCTGAGTAAAGGAGAGGGAATCCAAAACGTCCAAAACCAGACTATGGCAACCCAGATGCGACGATCCTTGTCCATAGTCTTCTCTTCAACGTGCTTCCCATCAGCGATTTCAGGGTCCATCTGGCCAACGAACTCGCCCTCGTTATTGTAGAAGACCTGGCCCTTGAAGGTGTCGCCCTTGGTACCAAGACCGTAGTCTCCGGTCTGTAGATTGCGCATACCAGAAGGAGAGACGGATGGGGCGCGCATGGCAGGATTCTGGGCGAGGGTATGTTGAGAGAGGTTGCCCTGGCTGAAGTTCCGCTGGTGGGCGATGAGGTGATCCCGGCTACCATTGGGGGTTGTGTCCAGCATGGGGGTCGGGAAGTAGCCGCTGCCATTCGCTGAGTAGCCGGACTCGAGGTTATTGACGGCCAGGACGTTGCCCATGCCAGGGAGGTTACTGTCCAAGGGCTTCATATCCAGCATGCTCTCGGCCTCCCACCAGGCGCTCTCACGGACCCAGACACGCTCTTTGCCGACCACGACTTCGCCGTTGGTCCAGCCACGTTCGAGAATCCACGTTTCGATACCTTCGCGGCCATCCTTACAGCCCAGAATCGCGTAGCGTTGCACGAACTCATCAGTATCGAAGTCAGCAGTGAAGTCGAGGTTCCTGTTACGTCTGTTGGCCCACTCGGGCAATCGCCACGAACGAAGCTGGCGAGAAACAGTACCTGCAGACCATGCAGAGTTGATCGAGGGCAGAGCTGCCAGGCTTGCGGGTGAGTCATCGGTAGGGTGGATGGAGAGGTGATACCACACCCGGCTAGAACCTAGCAAAGATGACAGGTCAAGGCGGCCAGCATGTCCCAACTTAATGCCCTGGCCGGTGATTGGGAAAAGCAGCTTCTTGAGGAAAGCGTCTTCATCGGCAGAGTGACCAATCTTCTCAAGAACTTCTTCTCGCTTCTCGAGGACGTGCTGGCGGTCCCTCCCAGTAGCACTAGTCATGATGCCGAGCTCATGCCCAACTTCGCTAACGGCAGTCTGCATCTCGCGCACAACGGTGCTGCCGGCGGGGGAAACTTCGACGCCATCAGCAATCATCTCTGAGTTGATACCCAAAGTATCGTCAAACACGCCACGCATAGCCAGCGCCTTGCCCAAGGTCGGGTCAGGGACGTCCAGAATGGTGATGCAGACGGTATCGCCCTCGCCGTTGGAAGTCGGCGTGCGAGCACCTCCGCCACCAATCGACTCAGTACCGTCTCTGATGCGGGCCATCTGAGCAGAGATAGCCTCGTTGGCCTTGGAAATAACCCAGTCAACCAGGGCCTCGTACAGGCCACCGACCAAAGTTGCCCGGTCCTCAGTTGTGCATTGCGTGGCAAGAGTTTCGGGGTCCATTCCAAGCAGGCCGCTTACATCCTCGCAAATCTCATCAAAGACATCTTCGTCCAGGTTGTAGTCGAGCGTGTCGCCAAGCTTCAACAAACCGGCGAGGGTGGAAATGAGATTACGGTGAGCGGAGCCCTTGATGCCAATGTCTTTGAGGGCGGATCGGAAGTCGTCGGCTGCGGCTGCATCATCAGCCGTTGGAAGGTAAGATGGCGGTTCGTATGTGCCGGATTTTGCAAGCAGGGCGTAGCTGGAGGCGGACTTGAGGCCCAGAAACTCTCTCTCTGCGGGTGTCGACGCGGAAGTCAAGAGATAGTAGAAAACGTCAAAAGCGCGGTAGCCAGCCTCTGCAGGAATGTCCAGAAGACCCTTTGCGGTATCGATGCCACCCTGGGACAGGGCAATGGCGGCTCCGTGGAGGTTGCCGGTCAGGTTGAGGGTCAGGGTGACACCAAGAGCTTTCTGACGTGGCGTGGAGGGGTTGTAGGGTGTAGAGCACCTCAAGAAGGGCTGGATAGCCTCCAACGACTTGTAGAGGGATGACGGAAGTGCCAATGGAAGAGACGAGAGAAATGGTGTCAAGAGAGAAGGGCTCGATGTGTGAAGAGAACTATGTAGCATTAGCATTCATTAGCGGTATAGTGGTGGTTTGGGCTTCATACCCAAGAACAATGCATCCATCTTCAGCACGTCTCCGAGCATGTTCCCAAGCTCTCGCGCCGAGAGAAGCATCTATGGTGCCTCCTGTCCTCCCATCTGGGCCAGTCTGGGATGCAGTGAGCCACGTGTTGACGACAAGACTCGTACCAGCGTCCAATTTGAAGGGCTGGGAAGACAAGTAGATGTTGTGAATGGCGTTGAGGAGGGTCGTGGTGGAAAACTGGGAGGGTTGCTGTCCGGCACGAGGCCCTCCGAGGCCCTCCGAGGCCACCGAGTACATGGACATTCGACCGTTCGCCATGGCGATGGATTTCAGGTCGTGATGTCCGGCGTGGACAATCACGGCGAGGGATGAGACGATGCCCGGGGTTGTTTGTGTCGTCAGGGAAGGGACTGGCGGCGGTATAAACAAGAGTTCTAGGTCTCGGAAGCGAGTGTAGGCTCGACGAAAAAGGATAAATCGAGGGCGAATATAGATGAAGCGAGTGGTTCGATGAGAGCGTGACGAAGGTGTCGTTGGGGATTGGGGTAGATGGCGTATATCCTGACCTATTTGTCGCCGAGCAACGCAGAGGAGCAGGAGGTGTGTGAAGCCACAGCCGATTCTCTCCCTTCCTTAGTCTTCTGGATGAGGTGAATGGGGAAACAAAACAAAAAAGGCAAAAATGGGGGATGCAACGAATTAGCGATGGAACGATCAGCCCACCAGAGCGAGTGAGGTGGCTGTACGAGATAACAGCAACAGGAAAGGAAGTTGAAAGTTCTCTTGAACACTTCTCAAGTCTGAAGTTGAGGGTAGAAGAAAATGACGAGCAAAAAGGGGGGGGAGACAACGGAGTGGCAGCAATGGAGGAGTGAAGGCAGAGTGACCTTTCTTTCGTCGAGGTACCTACCTTAGTACCTAGGTAGGTTAGGTACTCTCGCCCTCTCACTCGCTTTCTCACTTGGGCACCCGCTAAAAGGATAGGGTAGGTAGGTAACTGAGGCACAGGCGCAGGACACGGCTAAGGCAAAGCGAGACGAGGCAAGCTTGGTAAGGGAGCTGGAGCGTGGGTCTCGTAATGATAGATCATGGGGAAAAGAGATGCTCTTCACGAGGTACACTAGGTAGGTAGGTACCTATTGCTAAAAAGGTGGCTCAAGGTACCATTCTCCCGAGTATAGTAGGGTGATTCTACGTACATACCACATACCTACCTACCTACCTAGGTAGTGTACATAGCCCCAGTACCCGATCTCGACTGGACTCGACCTTAGGTACGGTCGGTAACTTGCGGAGATCCCATCTGTACCACAGCCCTGCTGGCTGCCACACAGAGCGCAGAAGCACCCAATACAGTGGTGCAGTGGGTGTGCCCGGCCCGAGGAGCAAGCACTGTGGGATTGGTCTTCTTTATTATTTTTACTTACTCTTCCCTCTCTCTCGCCCGCCTTCTCCCATTCCTTTAGCTTCCATGTCTTGGCCCCTGAACTACAGCGGGCGGGACGAACCAAATGCGCACCATCTCATTCCAAGGGCCCCGGTCCGGGCTCGCGCCGGGGAAAGGGGACCCTGGCGACACTGCCGCCAAATTTGGTTCCCAAACCTAGCCCGGATCATATGTAGGTACGTAGTTGTACCTTGCGTCAGAGCAGCCTTCTGGACCTGTGCGCTTGGTGGTATTCGACGATTGAGGACGAATGCACCATGCATGGAGGCCAAGGCTGACATTGAGGGCTTGTAGGTAGTCCAGCATCCTCCGCTTCCAGATTGCTGAGTTGGGGGTGGTAATGCTAACTTGCTTAGTGTGTTGCACATGACGGACGGCCTGTCTTGAAGTCTCCGTCTAGCATGGCATGGCAGTAGATGCAACATGCAACACGGGACAAAACCAGATTCCATACAATCCCCAGGGAAAAGGACGTGGATCCAAGTTCCAACCCCTCGAAGTGTATCCGTAAGACCCAGCTGGAAAGGCAAGAAGCCAGCAAGTGGCCCTCAAAAGACAAGAGTCCACAGTTGTCAGTCTGCACATTTGCTGTCGTGGCTACTAATTGCCCGACTAGACTGGGGAGGCTGTAGATCCGGCCGCGGACAGTCCTTTTCTTGGAACAAATACGAGCCCCGGTGGGTGGCAGTGGAGGGGCAAATTCGGCCCACCCATCCAATGGAATGGCGGGAAGCGCACAACAAGCACGCTCAACACGAATGCTGCCACCACGTATTCGTACCTTGTGCTTATGCTGCTGCTGCTGCTGCTGCTGCTGCTGCTGCTGCTGCTGCTGCTGCTGTTGTTGTTGTTGTTGTTGTTGTTGTTGTTCCTTGCTGAGAGAGGCAGGTCGTTGGATGCAAGCAAGGATGTAATCCAAGCCTGTCGTGCACGGCAAAGCAGGTTCAAGCACTCGACGCCCGTCGTCCAGTGCCTGAACAATGGGATGGGATGGGACGGAATTATCGGATCCATGTAGGCGCGGCCAACGAAGGGGAGCCCTGTAACGGCTCGGCCGTGTTCGTATACACACTCAACACACCACACTTCAACGACAGCCGACAGCGGGAGCATGACAACGGGCCACATGTGTCCGTAAGCATTTTGCTGGGAATTATGTTGCGTACCCAATATTACCTACCTGCCTACGAAGTATCACTTGCAGACTTTCGATCCGATGTGTGTGGCTGGTGCAGCAGAATTGCCTTGCAGTAAACTACATATTACCTATGTAGTACGAGAGAGGAGGCTGAAAGGTATATGGTGAGAAGCGACGGCATTCAGGTGCTAATAGGTGTTGCTCGTATTGCCTGCTTTTCTTTTCAATCGATTTTCCCTCTTTGAATTTCCTTCTTCTTCACGCCCCGAATTGGGTTGACGGGTGTGCAGAGGTCGCCGGGGGAGGGCCACCATCTCATCCTAAGCGGCGATACTACCCATCGTATTGTAGCTTTTAAGACTCTGGATTTTGCTGGATGATGCTGACAGCGTGATCAAGGCCCGCCCATTGGCTGGGTGGGATTTCGGGGCTGGCTTTGGCTGGATGGAGAGAGTGTGGTTGGCGTGAGGGCTGTGTTGCGTATTCGATTCTGCGTGCTGCTATGTTCCCGGCGGATGGAGTTAATGCTTTAGCTCGATTTGTGGGGCCAATGGAAAGGTATGGAGTATGGACGCATGGTTGTCGAATTCGATTCGATGCATACCTACGGATACCTACAGTGGTGTGAAGGGGACGTGTTTTACGGGGAATCCACCCGCTGGATCGTAAAGCCCCATCGTCATGTGAAGCATTGATCACTGGACAGGGCACCTCCGCCGAGTCTTTTTTTGGATTTTTAGCGGCCGATGGGAAGTGGTAGGTAGGTGAGTAGGGTACCGTCACTACCGTAGGCGACCCCCCACCTCCCCCCCTTTTTCTTTCTTTTCCTTTCTCAATTTTCTCCAATCCTTGTGTACCTACCTGGGCAGAGTACGTACCAGCGGCCGCCAAGAAAGCATCGGGA
Source organism: Colletotrichum falcatum (assembly GCA_019425465.1). Lineage (NCBI taxonomy): Eukaryota > Fungi > Ascomycota > Sordariomycetes > Glomerellales > Glomerellaceae > Colletotrichum > Colletotrichum falcatum. The sequence goes on along the minus strand of SWKJ01000101.1, from coordinate 207,863 downwards.
GACATCAAGGACTTAGCACGCGCATCACGGGGAAACCCGCTGTACGCAAAGCCTCTCACACTGTCTGGACTGTGTACCAGCCATAGGAATATTCCTTAGTATTCTCTACCTGGATGCCTGGCAAGGTAGTAATTGAGACGACAATGATTCAAGGTATATCCTACATAGAGCGGCCCAGCAGCCCGTCTTCTCTACCGCACCCAAGCACCTGGGATGTCCGCTGCGGCTTGGACCGTCTGCCATCCAAACACCATAGATGGACACAGCACAATCCCATCATCCTGCATCATCAATCATGCAAATAACATGTTCATTGCCGAAAACGTGAAACCATCTGCAGTATACGTACGGAAGCTTTCCAGGACGTGATGAAGTGGTGATGAATTCCGGAACAAACACAGCTTGCCTTAAACGTCCGCGCCGAAGACTACCTACCTAGGTAAACAAAGCATTAGGGGCGAGACACAATTACACCCAGCATTCCCCGCACACCGGACCGCCGAGATTGTTGGAGTGTTACTGATTCCTACATTTCTTCCAGACCGATCACTTGATCCCAACCGTCAAATGTCGACTCATGTGTGAACAGTTCAGCTGTTGTCCCGTCCCTCGCCCCGAGAGCCAACACGATCAATATCCGAGTGGCTGGGCTAATACGCGTTGGAAGGGTGTCAGCCGCCTCCTCGGGCCTTTCTACTACCTATTCTCATCATGTGCTCGCTTGTCATTGTTTTTTTCTTTTCTCTTTCTTTTTCTTTGACGGGCATAAGCAATCCAAACACTTCCTCTACTGACTGACATGGACGTTTGGCATTCAAACCCGCGCGGTCCACCCCTCGGAATGAGATTCTTGCGGCGCGCTGGAGACGCCCACCAGCGCCACATCTCAAGTCCCAGCCGTCAGTTTCATGCCTACGACTGCTTGGTTGACCGTTAGGTTCAACACCTCCTACCCGCCCAGGTACCGTGTCAGCGGCTGTTACAGTAGACCCGTGAAGACGCCGGACATTTGGCACACCCATACTCCGTACACTGCCGTGGCTGATGTGACTTAAAATGCTGTTGGACAGACGCTGTTGTTGTGCACTTGTGAAGCCAGCCCGAGCGACGAAATGTACTGTACATAGTACGAAGTGGCACGGCGTATGTAGGTCGCGTTAACAAACGCGTGCATTCTTCAAGCTGGACGTGTCACGACCAGGAGCCAAACAGCATTCTCGGCAGGCCACCCATACCACCCCTGATTGGGTCCAATGCTACTCGATGCTGTCATACATCCCTGAAGCGCCTTGATTCTTGCCCCGGAGAAGGTCTTAGGCGGCCGGCGCTCTCTCTCTCTCTCTCTCTCTCTCTCTCTCTCTCTCTCTCCCCATCCCAAACCAACCCAAACTACACACTTACATGACTGGGCAATTCTTGCATTGCCAGTGAGGGTGGGAGGACATGAGTCTTTGGCAGGTAATTCGTGGGCGACTATCCGTACAAGCGCATACGGAGTCGCTGCTGCTATCATCGAAGCCCGGAAATCACAATGAAAACGTACCTGCCTACCTACCTAGGTAATAGGGGAGATACAGTCAAGGGATGCGTGAGAGTAGGGACACAGTGCGATGTGAGCAGAGCCCAGAGCCTTGTCAGTTGAGATCAGGAAAAAAAGAAAGGGGAGAAAAATCGAGAAGGAAATCGGGCAGGGGTTCCGTTCGCCAGTCATGTCGTCTGTCCCGATCAGAGGCCCTTGAGGCGGCATCGGGCGGCATTGGGTCCTGACAATCGACCGAAGCCACTCCAGTACGAAGTACGTATTGCAGTCTACGACGAACACACAGGGAGAGAGAGAGAGAGAGAGAGAGAGAGAGAGAGAGAGTCCGCCAACAGGCTGCGGTCACGTCGAGTCGAGTGGATAGCCCACAGTGTGTGGGTTGTGCCGGTGGCACAGAGTTCGTATGGACGGTTTGTGCGCCTCATGTTTATATCGCCCGCCGGACCAAGAAAACAATCCCCTTTCCTGGTCACCACACTCCGCCCTCCTCGCTCACTGCCGCTATCACACCCCCGTCACACCCACCAACTCTTGCTTGTGCCTCCCTTACCACAGAGGCGAAGAGTGAGAAAGGAGAGCAAAAGTGTGAGAAGTCGAGACCGGCTTGACCTTTGAGATCAACCGCTTCGTTCGTTTCGTACATCGAGCTTCTTCCCGCATTCAGCCTCGCCATCCCCCATCGCCATCCTCCATCGCCATCCCAAATCCTCACTTCTATTTCCTCGTTTTCTCGCCGCACACTCGTTTGCTTGTCTTGCAACTGCTCATCGTCTTTCGTTTCGGTTTTCGACAACACATTGTTTACTCCCTTGCCGTCACGACTAATCCCCTCGCCCAAGACTCTGCCCACTCAAGTCTTCATTCTCCCCGACGAACCTCGACCAGTTCATCTTCGACCAAAGTCTCTCGCTCGACTCGTTGCCCTGCCATTGATTGACTACACAAACACGTATCTGCAGCTCATTAACCGAGAGCTGGCCACGCCGTGCCCAACATGGCGATGAACCTGCCACCCATCGGTGGAAACGGCGGGGGCGCCCATACTCAACCTTCTCTACCCTCGTTGCCCGCACATTCACAATCAGACACGCAGTTGACAGCACACCTGGCAAGTCGGTTCCATGTGTCGCTGCCAACTGCTCGCCTCTCATCTCACGCCCTCATCTCGCTCAATACTTACACATCTTCCGCGAAGGGACCTGATGGCGGCAAGGAGGGGAGCGCCATGGGCGGTGCCGAGGACATCGCAGACCGGGCCTGGATCAGATTGGGCCACAGATCCGAGAACCAGGCTGTCGTTTTCTTGTACGTTGCCGTCCGGAGTCCATGTGTTGAATGTGCATCGCTAACTATGTGGATAGGGGCGAATCTGGCTCGGGAAAGTCGACTATCCGATCCCACCTCCTGACTGCGTTCCTCGGCAAATCGTCCACTCCGCTGTCTACCAAGGTTTCCCTAGCCGCCTACGTCTTCGATACCTTGACCACGACCAAGACCGCTACTACTCCCACAGCCTCAAAGGCAGGCTTGTTCTATGAGCTTCAATATGATACAGCCACTACAACCAATCCAGTCCTTATTGGTGCGAAGCTCCTCGACCATAGACTTGAGCGAAGCCGTATCACGGATATTCCAACGGGAGAGCGCAACTTCCACATCTTGTACTACCTGATGGCCGGCACAAGCGCGGCAGAGAAGTCCCATCTCGGGTTCGAGACGCCGGCGGGTGTCGCGCAGAAGAGATGGAAGTACCTGGGCCACCCCACCCAGCTCAAGGTCGGTATCAACGACGCCGAGGGCTTTCAGGTTTTCAAGAACGCCCTCAAGAAGTTAGAATTCCCTCGCAGCGAGATCGCAGAGATTTGCCAGATACTCGCCAGCATTCTGCACATCGGTCAGCTTGAGTTCGAGACCACGTCCGATACGCTGTCTACCGGCGACGACAGCGGTGGCTTCTCCCACGAGGGCGGCCAGACCGTTACCGCTGTCAAGAATAAGGACGTTCTAGGCATCGTCGCTGCCTTCTTGGGCGTCGGCACCCAGGACTTGCAGACTACTCTGTCTTATAAGACGAAGATGATCCACAAGGAGCGAGTTACCGTCATGCTGGACCCCACTGGCGCCCGCTCGCACGCCAACGAGCTTGCCCGCACCCTCTACTCCCTCTTGGTTGCGTACATCGTGGAGTCCATTAACCAGAGAATCTGCGCCCCGGAGGAGAAGGTTGCCAATACCATCTCCATCATCGACTTCCCCGGATTCGCTCAACAGGCCGCCACCCACTCAGCGCTGGACCAGCTCCTCAACAACGCTGCCTGTGAGGCTCTTTACAACCTGACTCTTCAAAACTTCTTTGACCGCAAGGCCGATATGCTAGAGAATGAGGAGGTCAGCGTCGCGGCGACGAGCTACTTTGACAACTCTGACGCCGTCCGGGGTCTGCTTAAGCCTGGAAACGGCTTGCTCAGCATCCTGGATGATCAGACCCGGAGAAACCGCAGTGACTTGCAGTTCCTTGAGAGTCTCCGCAAGCGTTTCGAGGGCAAGAACCCAGCCATTACCCCTGGCTCGGCCAACACCCGACTCCCGGGCAGCAACTTCTATACCGAGAACACCGCCGCTTTGTTCACGGTCAAGCACTTTGCTGGTGAAGTTGATTACCCGGTCAAGGGCATCATCGAGGAGAACGGCGAAGTCATCTCGGGTGACCTGCTGAACATGATCAACTCCACCAAGAGCGAATTCGTTGCCAGGCTATTCGGCCAGGAAGCCCTGAAGACGGTCACCCACCCCAAGGAGCGGTCGACGGTCATGCAGGCCACCATTAGCTCCAAGCCCACCAGAGCGCCCAGTGTAATGTCTCGCAAGACCACCAGGACTGCTCGTAACCAGCGTAGGATCCAGCAATACCAGCAGCAGGACGAGGCTTCTCAGGACGAGCTCGACAGGGTCAGCGAGGGTAACTCACAATCCGGCAGCGGCTCTAAGCTGCAGGCATCCGAACAGGGGGCGTCCGGTCAGTTCCTCGCGTCTCTGGACAACGTCACCAAGTCTGTGGCCGACCCGAGTACCAACTCGTACTTTGTGTTTTGCTTGAAGCCCAACGACAGACGCATTGCCAATCAGTTCGACAGCAAGTGCGTGCGCACTCAAGTCCAGACTTTCGGTATTGCCGAGATCAGCCAGCGCCTGCGTTCAGCCGACTTCAGTCTTTTCCTACCCTTTGGTGAGTTTCTGGGTCTCGCCGACTCGGATACGATCCTGGTCGGCACAGAGCGGGAACGTGTTGAGCTCGTCGTCGAAGACAAGCACTGGCCTAGCAACGAGGTCAGAATCGGCTCGACAGGCGTCTTCCTCAGCGAACGGTGCTGGATGGAGATTGCCCAGCTCTCCGACAGCGCATCTGCCATTGGACGCTATAACCTGCCTTCCGATGCTGGTGACGGGCTCACCCCCCAGGACACCCCCTTCGCCGCCTCGAAGGAGCGCCTGCTCTCCGCCGGCAACACCCCCCTCATGTATGGCGAAAAGGGCAAGAACGGTTACTTCGGCCCGGACGGGTCCGATGCCCGCTCAGAAGCCGGTGTGTCGGCATTTGGTGGTGGCGACATGTTCAAGAACCTCGACACCAGAGAACAGATGGCGGAGCGCGGCAACGAGAAGAGTTTGGAGGAAGTCGAGGAGTTCAAGGACAGTCCCAGCCGCAAGCGCTGGGTCTTCATGGTCTACCTCATGACCTGGTTTGTTCCGGACATTCTCATCCGCAAGATGGGCCGCATGCCTCGCAAGGACATCCGCGTGGCCTGGAGAGAGAAGCTGGCCATCAACATGATGATCTGGCTGTTCTGTCTGTTCGCGGCCTTCTTCATCGTCATCTTCCCAAAGCTCATTTGTCCCACGCAACACGTCTACAGTGCCGAGGAGTTGTCGTCCAATGATGGCAAGGGAAATGACCCTGCCTACGTTTCGATTCGCGGTGTTGTCATCGACTTGGGCGCGTTCGCTCCTCGTCACTACCCCCCTTACGTCACAGTCAAACAGCTGAAGAACTACGCTGGCAAGGATATCAGTTCTCTGTTCCCAATCCAAGTCAGCGCTCTTTGCCAGGGCAAGGATGGCTCTGTTGACCCTCACGTCACACTGGACTATCGCAATACCAACCTCACGGGCTCTGCACAGCTAACATCAATCGACGTTAACTTCAAGTATCATGACTTCCGCTACTTCACCAATGACAGCCGGCCCGACTGGTACTACGAAGAAATGACGATGCTCAAGAACTTGTACATGAAGGGCACCGTCGGCTACTCGCCAGAGTATGTCAAGACGCTCGCCAACAAGCAACAGAATATTCTCATTCTGGGTGGTCGCGTTTACGACATGACACAGTACCTGGCTGGTGGTAACAAAATGCGCGCCAAGGCCGGCGAGTCGGTTCCCGATGATCCGTCCTTGTCCAGATTCATGGATAGCTCTGTCGAATCTCTATTCCAGGGCCAGGCGGGCACGGATATCACGGAGCTGTGGCAGCACCTCTCTATGGATCCTGCCCTGAAGCAGCGCATGAAGACGTGTCTTGACAACCTCTTTTATGTCGGCGACGTCGACACGCGCAACTCGGCCCGCTGTAAGTTTGCCGAGTACCTCGTGCTTGTCATTTCCATCATCCTATGCACCATCCTTGGCTTCAAGTTCCTTGCCGCGCTGCAGTTTGGTGGGAAGAACATGCCCGAGAACCTCGACAAATTTGTCATGTGCCAAATCCCCGCATACACGGAAGATGAGGAGTCTCTCCGCCGTGCTATCGACTCTGCCGCCAGGATGCACTACGACGATAAGCGGAAGCTGCTTGTTGTTGTCTGCGACGGCATGATCATTGGACAGGGCAACGACAAACCAACGCCTCGCATTGTGCTCGATATCCTCGGTGTTTCTGACACTGTCGATCCCGAGCCTCTCAGCTTCGAATCACTCGGTGAAGGCCAGAAGCAGCACAACATGGGCAAGGTATACTCCGGTCTGTACGAAGTCCAGGGCCACATTGTGCCCTTCCTGGTTGTTGTCAAGATCGGCAAGCCGTCCGAGGTGTCTCGCCCTGGCAACCGTGGAAAGCGTGACTCTCAAATGATCATCATGCGCTTCCTCAACCGCGTACACTACAACCTGCCCATGAGCCCTCTTGAGCTCGAGATCTACCATCAAATCCGCAACATCATCGGTGTCAATCCCACATTTTACGAATTTATGTTCCAGATCGATGCCGATACCGTCGTCGCCCCTGACTCCGCCACCCGCATGGTGTCCACGTTCCTGAATGATACCCGCCTCATCGCCGTGTGTGGTGAGACGGCGCTGACCAACGCCAAGGCTTCGTTCATCACGATGATTCAGGTATACGAGTACTGGATCTCCCACAACCTAACCAAGGCATTCGAGAGTCTGTTCGGTAGTGTGACCTGCTTGCCCGGTTGTTTCTCAATGTACCGCATCCGCGCCGCCGAGAGTGGAAAGCCCTTGTTCGTCAGTCGCGAGGTCGTCGAGGCCTACTCGACAATCCGTGTCGATACTCTGCACATGAAGAACTTGCTTCACCTGGGCGAGGATCGGTACCTGACGACACTTCTCCTCAAGTTCCACAACTCGTACAAGACCAAGTACATCAACAGAGCGCACGCCTGGACTATTGCGCCCGACTCTTGGGCCGTCTTCCTCTCTCAGAGACGTCGCTGGATTAACTCGACCGTGCACAACCTCATGGAGCTCATTCCCATGTCCCAGCTTTGCGGTTTCTGCTGCTTCTCGATGCGTTTCATCGTCTTTGTCGACTTGCTGTCCACAGTTGTCCAGCCCGTCGTGGTGGCCTACATTATCTACCTAATCGTCATGGTCGTGCAGAACCCGACTGTCGTGCCCGTCACGGCCTTCATCATGCTCGGTGCCATCTATGGTCTGCAAGCCATCATCTTCATGGTCCGCCGCAAGTGGGAGATGATTGGCTGGATGATCCTGTACATCGTGGCTATCCCCGTCTTCAGTTTCGCTCTGCCACTGTATTCGTTCTGGCACATGGACGACTTCAACTGGGGTAACACTCGTGTTATTGCCGGCGAGGCGGGTAAGAAGATTGTCATCTCCGACGAGGGCAAATTCGACCCCTCTGCCATTCCCAAGAAGAAGTGGGAGGAATACCAGGCCGAGCTCTGGGACGCCCAGACGACCAAGGAGGACACTCGCTCCGAGGTCTCTGGTTATAGTTACGCCACCAAGGGTCATGCCCCCGTCTCCGAGTACGGCTACCACAGCCGTCCGGGTTCGATCGCTGGCGGCTACGCGCCCCCTAGGGCACCCGGGATGGGCTACGACCAACGCAACATGTCGCGCATGTCTCTTGCGGCCTCGGAGATGGGTGGCAACCGCAACAGCCAGTTTGGCGGCTCGCAATTCTTCTCCCCCGAGGACATGGTGGGCCTGCCCAGTGACGACGCGCTACTGGCCGAGATCCGCGAGATCCTGCGGACTGCCGACCTGATGACGGTGACGAAGAAGGGCATCAAGCAGGAGCTTGAACGTCGCTTTGGTGTTCCTCTCGATGCCAAGCGGCAATATATCAACAGTGGTATGTCTTTTTTGCGTCTTTGAAATACCCTGGTTTTTTGTTTTTTACTAACCTTGTCCATTTAGCAACGGAGGCGCTGTTGTCTGGCCAATTGTAAGCTCCGGCGGTTGGTAATTTTGTACCTAATATAATGCATCATTCATTCTGGGTCATGGGGACATCAAAAAGGGTTCATTTGCGATGCTGGTTTTGTGTTCTTCAACTGTGTCAAGGAAGCATATTTCTTTGTCTATATATACAGTGGTATCTAGCGTAATACTGGATGAAAGTCTCTGGACGAAAGGAGACCAGATGGTCATCTCTGCCCCCTGCTTTTTTCGCGGTCGATGATGAGGAGCCTGGATGGCTGGAGTTGGGCATTTGTTGTCACAAGTTTGGATCGAGTGGGAACAAATAGGCCAGGAGTTTATCTCTATATAAATACAATCGGCATACGGACCATAACGTTTTGGTGTGCTTCACAACTCGGTGCTGACGGCTGCAACCTCTTGGTCCAGCGGCAGGACGTCCGGCAGCGGCCCGACCGGAGTGACAGAAAAGGGGTTGATCTGCGTGTGGCTTTTGGTGTAGTGCCATTTGATGTGCTCAAACTGCGTCGTGTCCTTGAAGGCTGGCACGTTCCAGTACAGGTTGCGCATCCACTTGTGGATGTAAGGGTACCCAGAGCGAATGTCGCGGATGTTGCATTTGAAGTGTTGCACGTAGACGGGCTTGAGGGGGCATGTTCTGTTAGCTTGCTTCTCCAGCTGCAATTAGAGGGTGTAAAACTCACATCGAAACGGATGATCGTAACGAAGCTAGAGCAAGCCGGTCAGCATTCTCAATCATGAGCTTGGCGGGTTCACACAACACTTACAGCCTGATGTCGGCCTCGGTGATGTCTTTGCCAAAGTAGTACGGGCCCTTGTTGTGGACGGACTTGAGGTGCGCCTCGGTCTTGTCCAAGGCCTCGAAGAGGGCGACGACGTTACGCTCGTAAGCCTCCTGTGTCGTGGCGAAGCCTGACTTGTAGACCCCGTTGTTGATCTTGTCATACGTCCAATCGTTGGCCTCGTCGATCTGGCTGCGCAGGGCCTCGGGGTATAGGTCGACCTGGCGGTACTTCTCATCGACGAGGTCGTCGAACTGCTCTCGTCAGTAGGCGCGATTTCAAGCCGGTAAGCATGTCGGCGCATCGGGGATGGACTTACCTCGGTGTAGAGCATGCGAATGATCTCACTACTCTCATTGCTGACAATCGTCTTGAGTTTGGTGTCGTAAAGCACCGGCACGGTGAAGCGACCGTCGTACTTGGGCTCCGACTCAAAGTACAAGTCACGTAGGTGCGTGTAGCTCTCGTGACCCGGGACCGGGTCGGGAACCACGTTGTCGCCGGGTGTGTTCTTTTCGTCCTTGGTGACGAAGCGCCACCCTGGTGATTGTCAGTGTCGCCGTGTGGCACGATCCATACAGGAATACCCAATGGTAGCTGCTCCTAAGCCGCCAAACAAACGTACGTACCCTTCTCGCCGAGGTGCCAATGAACGACCGAGTAACTGATAATGTCCTCGAGGCCCTTGAGCTTGCGGGTGATCAATGTCCGGCAGGCCTGTGGCGCAGTCAGCTCTGGCCTCGTCGACCCTCGCAGCGAATACAACTCACCCACGGGCAGGCATAGCTGACGTAGAGGTGGTAGCGGCCCTTCTCAGGTGGGAACTTTGCGCCCTGCTCCCGCGAGATCCAGTTGCGGAACGAGCTCTGCTGGCGTTTGAACTCGCCTGACGTGTCGCCGGGCTTGACCCAGTCGGTGACTTTGCTAGCCTGGCTCAGATGTCAACCATGTACCTGCACCACGATGGCCGGCTCGGCCATGCGACATCACTCACCATTCTGATTTGTTGTTTCTGTACGAAAGGCTTTGGCGGGGGAACGGGTGTGTATCGTGATACTTGGCTGCTAGCAGTGGCAGACGAGAATGCACGGGCGGGCTGTGTGCTTGTGGACGTTTTACAGAAAGCCGTGAAGCGGATCAGGGCTCTAGTGATCATGAGGACTGTGTGATGCGGGGGGTGATAGACGGGGAGCGGGGTGGATAAAGAGGCTTATATATCGATTCATAGCAGACCTCGACGGCAACGTCGGTAGGTAGACGGGTCCGGTTTCCGCATACAATTAGTTCACCCGGCCGGCGAGTTAGGTATGTACAAACCTCAGAGTCTTGCCAGCCACAATATTACCCAAGCCCACCGGTGAAGAATCGCTTCGAACCAATTACAGCTTATAACTCGCTGTTGTGCAGAGCTCGAAACATTGCTAATCGTGACGTAAACCAGGCCTCTCAGGCGCACTCCCACGCTAAATCACTGCAGCATGGCGCTTACAAATGACCGCGCTAGTGGGTAAGGCGCTTAGTAACACATGTACGTACTCCACACGTTACCTATCCGTAGGTATTCAAATCATGACTACGGACACCTACCTGCCTGCTTGCTTTCTACCTGGGTGGAGATAGGTAGGCAGGCAGGTACGCAGGAGCTGCCCATCAAATCCCACGACGCTAAAGGAGAGAGAGAGTCTGTGACTATCAAGACGTTCTATTCCGAGTTGCCATTTGCTACTGGCCCGACCATTGTTTTTGGTCATGCTAAACTTCTTCAGCCCTCTCTCTAGCCCTGCCTGGGCAGCAGATACCAAATAATCGCATACGCTATCCTACGCCATCTTCATTTTGATGTACGGAACCTCAACATCCTCGCCATCAACATCCTCGGCAACCATCTCAAAGATGACCTCCTTCTGGTGGGCAGGTACCGGCTTCTTGGAGACCGTCTCGACAAGCTGGCTCAGCTTGAGGTTTTGGCGATCCTTGAGCTTGGCCGGCGGGAAGAAACTGGCGTAAAGCAAGCTCACACCGGAACTGAGCATCGATATGGTGAGGCCTTGCTTCTCAAAGTGCTCCAGGAGCTCCCTGAGCGTAATGTCAGCCACCTCGAAGCGGTCCCAAATCTTGTCCAACTTGACGATGCCGTTGGGACCCTTGAATTCGACCTTGGGGCTAGCGATCGGCTCGCTGAAGCCAAAGAAAGGTAGCGCCAGGTTGATGAAGCCGTTCTTGTACTGCTCCAAGTCCTGCTTGCCGTCAATGACCTTGTAAAGTTCCAGAATTACCAGGCCTGTGACGAGCGCCGTTGTCGTAGCAATAGCAGGGATGATCTTGCCGGCGATGAACTTGGTCTTATGGCGGTCAGCCTGCTCAATCTTGTAGTTAGCGGCGCGCAAGTTACTGCAGGCCGTGATGAAATCGATGTGGTGGTTCGAGTCATCGTCCTTCTCAAAGTCAACGGGCTGCAGCTGGAAGCCCGCAAGTTCGTTAGGTGAAGGCAAGCTCGCGATGATCTTCTGCAATTCATCGTTATCGTCGAACGAGCTGGCCTGGCCATCTTCAGCGTTGGGGTCCTGCGCTTTTGTCAGTAATGTCAAAAACTAGTGGGGGTGATTGTTCTCACAGGTTCGTTCTCGTTGGCCTGGATCTTGACACCTTCCGCGGGCGAGAAGTCGGGCACAATGACGTTCTCGAGCTCACGCAGGTAAATATCCTTGGAGGTACCAGGAGACTTAATATTGTAGTTGAAGGCATGCAGGTTGGCGGCCGACACGATGAAGGCAAAATGAGTGGGGTCGTTGGGGTTGAACTTGAGCGGCTCGGGAGCACGCTTAGGACCGGACCAGAAGGGCGTACCGCTGGACGTTACCGAGTCCTTGGGAAAGTTGTACAGCAGCTGCTGGATCTTGTTGTTGAATTCCTTCTCAAACAAAATCCGCGCCCATGCGATACAGTCCTCAAATGTCCGGGGGCGGTCGGTGGTGAGATAATCGCGCAGAGTCTCCAGCGTCAGCTTTGCACTGCCGCCCTGTTTCAACGTGCTCTCGATATAGCTGGGTTGTGTGAGGTACAGGTTGACCGTCGAGGGAGACGTAATGAATAGGTTCTCGAACATGTGGTCCTTGGACCACGCGATGGTGTGCTCGATTTTGTTCGGGAAGCTCTTCACCGTGCACATCGGGAACTCCTTCTCGGGGGGTCCTGCGACGACGAGTACGACTCGGTGAGGTGTGGGAGGACAACCTGCGTGTTGCCCTTGGTTCCGAGGGTGCCACTTTCGAGAAGGGGCTTACGGAAGAAGACACAGCGCCGGTCGACGTACGTACGAGCCTCGACGTTGTCCAGCGCGTTGGTGACGCCGTCCAAGTCGTTCCAGAAATCCTCGTTGAACGTCTCCTCCGTCTCGGGGCTCACACGGTCCTTGAGGCATACAATATGGCCGTTGAGGTCGGGGTTCATCGCCTGTACTGCCTCGGCCGCGCAGTCGCTCTTCATCTTGCCAACGTCCTTGGGGCGAAACAGGAACTGACGGTTGAGGTTGCTCTTTTCAATCGAGTCCATGTCGGTGACGGTGATCTTGCCCTTGGGACCGGTACCGAGACCGATCATGGCCCAGTTCTTAAGCATCTCACAGCCAATGGCTCCGGCGCCAACGAGGAATTGCCGGAGGTTGGCAATCTTTTCCTGGTACTCGCGGCCAAAGACAACAATCTGGCCGTCATATCTGCTACCCAGTGGCTTGCAGAGCTCGGCGGTGCGAGGTGTGCTGGTCGGGAGAGACTCGAGCGAGTCGAAGTACATCCACTGTTGAATGGGCTGGAACTTACCAGACACCGCCTTGAGAATCTCCTGGGCTGCAATGCCACCAAAGAAGGCGGCCATAGGGTTCAAATCACCCAGAGCCTGGTAACTCAGCTCCTTGATCAACTTCTCATCGAACTCGACCTCCACACCCTCGGCCTTGGCAAAGACCTCGGCCGAACGAAGAATGACAGTCGCATCGGCGTCGTCCAAGGGGTTGGGGAAGCGGCCCTGGCTCTCGACGAAGGCGTGCAGGGCCTGGAACCCGAGGTGCAGCTGCTGCGGGCGGTCGAACTTGGCGAAGTCTGACACGAGGAACTCGGGCTCCTTAATGGCAGCGGTCATGCTCTTGAAGTTGATCTTCTTGGGCATCTTGACCTGCTGGTACAAACCTCCACGCTTGTATTGTCCAAGACCGGAGACGTCGCCGATCGAGAAAGTGTATGGGCCCTTGACGGTAATCTTGCGGGGCTCGCCTCCGTTCAAACCCTCCATACCTTCGACTTCGGAAAAGGTAACATAATCGCCGTCCTCCAAGCCATGGCGGGTCTCGTCGAGTGCCGACACGACACCCTCCTCGTCAATGCCCGCAACAATGCCGGTCAGGGGAGTCTCGCCGGTTGGGTCGATGACGGTGAAATCATCGCCGAAATCGCAGAATATCGAGCCGAACAAACCGAAAGTGTCCGCAGCCACAACGTAGATGCCCTTGGAGTGGCAGTAGTCACCGATGAGCGTCTGAAGCTTCAGGGGGAGGCTGGTCAGGACTACGACTTGGTACTTATCGAATTGCGAAAGGTTCTCGCCCAAGCTGCAATCGTCAGTTACATTTCCAACACCAGGACGGCCAACCTACTTTGATGACTGGTGAACCTTGACAGGCGTGTATGCGTTCAGCTCAGCGACCCGCGGCGCCGTGACTTCGTCTCTCGGCTTGCCGACATCCTCGGGGTGGAGGAAGAACTGCGACGACAAGTCGGCGAGAGCGACCAGGCCGGGGTCGTAAAGAGTCAGACTCTTGACACCGGCGAGAGCGATGTTTTTTGCAATCTCGACACCCAGGCCCTTGAGACCAACGACAAGGATGTTAGAAGCGCCCATGCGCTTCATAGCCTCGTGGCCCAAGACATAGAGCTGGCGACTGTAGAGGGACTCATCAATCTCAGTATGACCCACAACGGAGTCATCGACCTGCATTCGGGTCACCAGGTCGACCTCCGGAAGCTTCTTGTCCTATGGAGAGAAGGAGCCTGTTAGCGACGTGACGCCGGTAGCTGGCGGCGGTGCGTCGGCGGCACCTGCGGGGTACGCATCCATAGTCGGCAGCTCGAGGGGTGCGAGAGTGAGCGGAAGACGTACAGCCATTGTTTTTTTATTGGGATCAGGTGTCTCCCCGTTGGAGAGCTTGCGCTTCCCCAGCTTGACGATGCTATTCGGGAACGTCGTCTGTTTGTGACGTGAAATGGGACACGGGCGGTGGGACGATCAAGCTCAACCCCCACCAAACAAACAGGTGTGCCGTGAGGAGTATGTTTGTGGGCGGTTCGGAACGTAGGACGGGCGGTTATTCGCTCGTGAATTTGTCGTCAAATAAGGTCTTCGCTTCGTTTCTGTAGGTAGGGGAATGCACCAGGCAAGTTCGTGTCACGCTGGATGAGAACGCAGATGGCAGAAACAGCAGCCTCGTGCGGTGATGTAAAGGTGGCCGCGGATCCCAGGTGTGGAGGTGTGTTGACGAGGGGCGGCAGGGTGTGCCAGGTAAGTGTAGGGCCAGGCTTGTAAGCAGCGGCAGGCTACCTCACCAAACTTGCATTAGTGATCCAGTGCCCGACCGATATCCATTGGACGCAGTCCAGCACTGTGGACGTTTTCTCCACCCAGTTTTCCGCCTGTGGCTGGGTATACTGATGACAGCACCATGGGCCCGCACTGTGCAGCGACCATGCGTCATAAGCTATTTCTCCGAGTATCTACCGAGTTCCATCACCACCTGTCCGGGTTTGAGCCGAACATCACGAGAGATACAGCCTACAAACAGCGTCAGGGCATCTTTCTGATGGTCGGGGCTAGCCAGCCGTAGTGAATTAGATGTGTTGTCTGTGTTCCGGAGGAGTTCGAAGTCTTGCTTTCTTTATTTTCTTTCTTTTCTCCACGTGAGCAAATCATTATACGCATCATAAACAAGCACACCATTCTGGCCGAAACAGAGCTAGACACACTTCAACCCATAATGTTCAACGCATGGTTTGAGCATTTGTGTCTGGTTCATGAAGTAGACACCGTGTGGCAATCATGTCGAAAGCCGGCCAAGGGATTGTGCACCAGGTAGTCTCGTATTTGAATATCAAACCAGAGAAGCAAGGAGTTAATTACTGACAGAGCTACGATTATATTTGCTCCAACCTCTAACGAGCGTGGTTCGGGTGCATTCCCAAGAGCATGTCCGGAAACCCCGTGAGTGTGGTAGTTTGGATTCACCTGCAGAGCCATTAAGCTTGCCCCCCATCATTGCAGAAAAGCAACACAATTATTCAGACAGCCCACACAACAGATACATTGGCGATCAACGGTGTATCACGAGCAAACTTTAGCGACATGCTATTTGTCTTCCGAGGTTGACAATCACCAGTGTCGTATGCCATGAAGGATGGGCTATGGGCGGCGCATTCGAATCTGTCCACAGTTACGTTTAGCCAAGCAGGAGAATGGGCAAGCGGTTAATCATATGGCAGGATGGGAAATATGCAGTAGAAAGTGGTTTCATTGAGTTCGATGTACCCATATCACCTTAAAATCCACGTAAGCAAGCTGTCTGGCTTGACTGCTTATCTGGCAATCCCAAGACAGCATCCCCGTACCCTTTACTATCTAGCCGCTAACCGCTCGCTCATAACCCCGTCTTGACATTTACTGGACATTCTTGAGGTGAACGTCGCTGTTGAGATTGTCAGCATTTACCTGCAAACTGTACGAGAATAGAAAATGGCCACAGGTTGGCTGGTTGGGGCGGAGGAGCCTACAAGATGAGGTCAGCATTGGGGGGATGTGGCCAGTGAAGCCGCTAGATGGATGGGTCAGCATTGATCGTGAGCAAAAGCAACAACAAAAGCCCTAGAGCCCCGGCTGCTGCTGCTGTATTTGAGTGCTGCTTACCGCTCGCCGTAGGCATAGTCACTGGGGGACAAATAGTTAGCACAGAACAGAAGATGTCGGGTACCGGCCCAGGCTGAATCATTTGATACCAGAGCCCGGTCGGCAGATGGAGGTCTTCTTACCTGGTGATGTCAAGGGTGGCCTTCTCGCCAACCTTCATCTGGGTGACACCCTCATCCCAGCCTGCAGAGTGTCAATCAGCCCAGTGCCATAAAACATGGGGATATGCGAAGCGGTATGTATTTGATGTGGGTGTTGGGAGTTAAGGACAGACGTACCCTTGATGACCTGTCCGACACCGATGCGGGTAACGAAGTCACCGCGGCCGACGGAAGAGTCGAACCTGCAATCCACACAACTCATTAGCATTCTGTTGATTCTCCCAACGCGCAGAAGCCACCGCGAATCGAGCAAGAAAGAAACAGGCGGGTTAATCAGGCAGGATGCATACTTGGCGCCCTTCTGGTCGGGCTTGGAGGTGTCCTTGAGATAGCCGGTGTACTCAATGGTGACGGTCTGGCCGACTTGGGGGATGGCACCGGTGCCTTCGGAGTGAGTGGTCTTGGTAACAGCCATTTTGCTGTTGGTTGTCTTGTTTTAGTCTTGGTGGATGGGTTGGTTTATGCGTGGGTTGCGAGGTGGAAGTGGGAGAGGAAGAGGGAGAAAGTGGAAGCCGAAGAAGCTACGTCTTTAAGACAAACGGTAGTTTAGTTGGTAGGAGGGAAGTGGGGTTATGGAGGGGTAAATTCGCGGGATAGGGAGGTGATGCAAGAGGCCAATGTCATGTTTGGCGCCATGGCAGGCAGGACAGCGAATTGACGGCAGGAAATGGGCACAGAGCAAAGGTGTAAAGGCATGTATCTCGACTTCGACTGCCAGGGCCGTCCGGTTGCCAACTCTGTCGTCAACAAGGGATGCCCAAGCAATGCGACAGCTGAGGCGATAAACTCGCAGGTAAACCGCATTCGCTGCTCCGAGCCAGAAGGTAGGTAATCATACTTCGTACAGTGTCCGTACCGTACCTGATCCAGGTACCTACCTACCTAGGGCAGTACATTACGTGCCGCCGTAGCCAATGGCGTCATGACAATCTCGGTACAGGGGTACATACGTAGGTACATCGTAGACGGGCAGGCAGTCTCTGTCGACCCAGGCTGCAGGTGTCTTCCCGCACCAATTACACGGAAAGGTACGATACTTATCCATTAAGTGCCCTCATTAGGTAGGTACCTACCTACCTAGGTAGGTACCCACCTCCATTTTGTGGGTACCCAGATAAATGCACAGAAAAGGATTGCTGTGGATAATCCCAACGCCGACAAGTCCTGGATCGGTACCTTGGTGTACACAGATAGACAGTGCAAGTCCTAATTATTCTGTCAGGAACAAGCAGCGGGGATCATTTCAACATCTGTTTTAGCCTCCCCAGCCTTCAACCTTGCCTCGCTTTTCGAGGAGGCATTCATTTCTCGAGCTTCCTGGCAGGCCTGTGTCCTTGACTCGCCCATCAGGAAGTTGGCACCCCGTCGAAAGAACCCCGGTTAGGACTGCGATTCCAGCGTTGCAGTCATCGAGGTCCGCATGCTGCGCGTCTACGCAATCCTACGTGAGTGTGTGAGTGACCTTACCAGACTGGCTCACCTTGGAACACGCTGTTTGGTATCTGGCTTCGCCGCTCAAACGATTGCTGGAGAATTGCACCTGCCCCTCCATTCGATCTAACCTTGTGCCCATCGTTGGAAACTCGGCTTCAGGTGCTGATCCCACCGTAGTGCTCCTCCGGGCTGCCGACCTCCGTCGCCGTCAGCCCTTCCACCTCGTTTCCGCTGGCGGAACTTACATCACAGCTCGAGGACCTACCTAGATTGGTGGAGGCTGAGTAACGTCAAGTTTGTCGTTGTATGTCGCTTACCCTGAGAAAACGAGGGGGTCGCCCCGGTTCTCTGTTCCTGGAGTCTCCTGCGCACCGACGCTTGTTCAACCGCTGCCGACGATGCCACTGACCATGTCACCATCTCACCTCGGGGCGCAAGTCGACCACGCCGGTACCCGAATGAACCACCACCAGACCTCGTCGTCAATTACCCTGGTACTTTGATCTTTCTGCTGGACGATCCCGCCAGCCACCGAAAACTAATCCTGTCGACAACGTGATAGGAAGACTAGGCAGACGAGAGAATATGACAATATGTACATCCCCACCGTCTCCGTCAGCCATCCAATCTCCGTCATGAGAAACGGCAAGGTCTAAAGAGGAACATGGCAAAAAGCCAAGTTGATATATGCAATCACTCCAGCCGAGGTTTCTCAGAAAACTTCTCAGGGTTATCGGTCAGTGTGCCTACGATGTGACTGCTCGTATTCTTCGCCCGCCTACGCATGCATCCTCACGGAATAATGCCCAATACAACCTTAGACAATTACAACGAAGCCCGTCATTACCCTCGTCA
Organism: Colletotrichum falcatum; assembly: GCA_019425465.1. Taxonomy (NCBI): domain Eukaryota; kingdom Fungi; phylum Ascomycota; class Sordariomycetes; order Glomerellales; family Glomerellaceae; genus Colletotrichum; species Colletotrichum falcatum. The sequence continues at coordinate 189,441 of SWKJ01000101.1, read as the reverse complement.
GTCCGCGGGTCCATCCAATATTGCCCCCGGCGGATAGTCTGCGGAATTTGGAACTGCTACAAGGCGAGGCGAGGCCAGCCATTCCTAGAAACACGGCAAAGCAAGAATCTCTCCTCGCATTGCAGTGTGTTCCTTATGGCCCGTCCAAGCCGGCGGGATCTCGTCAATGAAGGTATCCAGAGCTCTTGCGATGCATGAACGATGCAGAACACAACAACTACGGCGGGCATGCCACATCTTGCATCGGTGCCATGATCAAGTAGTGCTGACCGACGAAGGGCGTTCGATCCAGGAAGACGAGTTTTCCATCTATGGTGGTAAGCCCGGATGCTACTTGGACAAGTGAATGGCCTGCCCGTCATGTTACTAAAACTCTTCTTGCCTGAGCACGTCAGGACTGAGAGGCACATCAGCTGATTGTCAAGTATCAAGACAACCGAAGACAAAGACTGGTATACTTGCGATGCGAAGTTGAAAGTGGCCACCGGTACGTTGATGGCCCTTCCCTTCGGTACATGAGACGGTGGAACATCGACCTAAGAGCCAGCTGATTGCTACTGAGGGTAGAGCCATGTTTCCTATCTCTTGACACAGATGAACACCATGCCCCCGCATAACGCATTAGAGGTTTGTTCGAAACTTGGGCAGCGGGTCCATGAACCGGAACCAAGCGAAAGCTGGGTGGCCGCCGAGCCTTGCTCTAAATCGTCCGCGGCTCAGTGACCGGTGTCCCAGGCTGAACGGGCATCGGTCGCCACTCATGGGAAACTGGCGGGCGTACCGCCGAAAGTCTTCCGTGTCCTCCCTGGTGAGACCAGCAACCAGTGAGCGGCTGGCCCGGCTGTTTGAAATCACCTGCTATAACTGACACGTAGCTTTCAGGATGTAAGACGGAATCGCCACCGGCTTGCGGAAAGTGCCGGCGGACCCGTGCTTGGAGTTTGGAGTTTGGAGAGCCGATGGCTGAGCAAAGCGCCGCAGAAGAAGAAACGTGTGGCACGGCGAGCAGGCAAAACGCTGCAAGTAAACGTGGGCGGGGGGGGCACATGGCTGTAGCGTTGATGCCGCCAGCATTCCAGTGCCATGAATTGGTATGGTGTTCAAACGGGACAGAATAGCATCGTTCCTCGTGAGCAACCTGTCGGCAAGAGGACCAGGAGTGGCCAACAGGTGCTCACACATCCCAAACATGCCATATGGAACACCATAAGCCGCGGGCCGGCTCTGGGGTGTTCTGAAGACGTTCACATGCGGGATGGAGACAAGACGAAGCATCAGTCCCAGCCATGGAGACGGAACGCCTGCACCAGCATATCAGACCTGTTTTGGTGTGGTTCAGACCATACCTGGTTTTTTATGCCTGGATTGCTCGCGATTGCGTGAACCGGCATTCGGTCCACTCGATCCAAGAGACAAGACCAAACATGGAGAGGATCATAATATAGCATATATACCGAAACTTGCCTGCTTGGAACGGAAGATACTGGTCGCCAACGTGAAGAGTCGGGTGATGGAACAATTGATCGGCAGGTAAACAAGACAGTCAGCGCGCGCCGGAACGACGGGGGGGCCGGGCTGATAAGCAATCCCCAGCATCTGTTGAAACACCTTGCAAAAATCAAAATCAAAATCAAAATGCAGCGATGGATCCGTAGCTACTAGCCTGTTGATGAGTTCACTTGCCATCTCGGCCCTCTCAGCCAGCTACCCAGCCCGCGCAACATGTTTACAGGGGTTCAGGGTGCGAAGCCCACATTCTCAGGTGCAGCAAAGCCTCTTGAGCCAGACCGCACGTGCCACACAGAGCGGGAGGCACAGGGTAGCCAAGCGTCAAAGAAGGGCGACGAAGAGGAGGAAGAGATTCCGAAGCAAGACATACTTAATGCTTGGATGGCCGAGGGTCTAATGCCGAGCTCGGGTCATTGCGTCTCCCTGACGGCGCCAGGAATTCAAACTCGTCACTCAAAAGCGTGATGCTGCTGGAGATGACACATCCTTCAAATGGGGATACACTACCCCCCCCCCCCCCCCCCTGGCCTGTCCATATCAGTGGACAGGCCACGCCCAGGCCGCACGTTGAGCCAACTCCCGCGCCGATGATGGCGCATGTGTTGGTGCTTGGTGCCATTTGACCTAGTCAAGAGCGCCTCGGTAGCCATGGTGACACACACCACGCGCGCGCGCCCGCGCGAAGCCATTTATGGATAGCTCAAGGGGGAAGAGGCGGCACAATCGTTATTGCTTGGCGGGAGGGGAGGGCCTCGGCCACAAGGGCTCGGGGCCGGACCGGCAGCCGTTGAGGTGCCACCGCAAAGCAATAGTCAATAATGGTGACTGATTCAATAACATAGAGAGACATGATGTAGCCGGCAGCCGTTCCTTACATGACCGGCTTCAGGATCGATGGGTACCAGAAGAGTGACTGGCACGCAGCTGACACCGCCAGCCTGGGCTTGGTGATGTGGTGCGACATAGTACGAGACGGAGCGGACGGCAGAGACTGCGACAGGAGAGCAGTGAGCAAAACCTGCACAGCCTCAAATCTGGTGTGTTTTCAGGAGCCGTTCCACGATCCCGCATTCCTCCTCCAGGGCTTCGACTCACGTCGTGGTATTCGACTACGCCGGAGGTCATGAACACGACCTGGGTCTTTGGTGGTGGTGGTGGTGGTGGTGGTGTGGGGGGGGGGTATGAGAGCTCGCGCTGAGCCGGGCTACGAAAAATCAGATATGTGCAGGTTGAGTTCCACAAACGAGTGGGAGATCCGTGTGGTGTCACGGTCTGTTATGAGATAGAAATCGGCGACAACCAAGACGACCTAGAAAATGGCTTGGAAGCAAGGAGACACTATTAGTCACAAGGGAGTGGGTGATGCCCCATCTCTTGGTTGACGTCCGGGTGTTTCTGTGGTTGAAGCAACGAGTCGCGCGTTCAACCAAGCATAGGGCGGACAATCTCCAGGCCTGACGTGGATTGTGATTCATTAGAGCAACACTCCGTACCGCCGCACGCACGTGGGAAAACACGCAAGACAGGACGTGGGTGGACGCAGGATCACCCACGGTCATGGATCAGAACGGGCGAGACCCCGTCTCTGTGTGTTCTGGTCCGAGATGTTGCTCAGAGCACAAAAAAGGTCCAGGCCCTAGACGATGAGTGGCCACTCCACTTGACGAGTCGTAGGACTACTGTAAGTATTGATGGCATCGGGATAGTACACTACGGGGTAGTATATGTTGGCAGTTCGCCGACGGTCCAGAGAGCCACCCAGGGTATTATTTGTGGACGATGAAAGGCTTTTGTGCACTCTCATGTTCAGGATGTCTTGGACAAGTGGATCAGCCACGAGGACATCGACCAGAGTGTAGGTATTCGTTGGCTGGTGTAAGTAGATGGTGTAACTCCAGGTCCAGATCTCGCCTTGTGCTCTGCATTGGTGCGGTCTGATTAAAGGCTCATGCCCAGAGGCTTAGGTATGGGACACTCGAGACAGGCTAAGGCGACTGGCGTCGGCTCCCATTGGGCATATTCTGAGCACATCTACGATGCCATGGGGAGGGAGAGCAGGGATAGCAAAGGCGGGATCGGGACGAGAGCAACAACACGCTCCAGCGAGGGCCCTGTCCAAGAGGCGGTACGAGCGCTGTGGGGGGGGGGGGGGGGGTAACCTGTAAGGTAGGTAGGTAGGTACGTACGGATAGAGAGGGAGGGCAATGAGCGCGGGGCACGCCCAGGGGCACATCAATTCCCGAGGACGGCAGATGGTACATTGTTCATGGTAATTCACTGTGCTGACCGACACTCGATAGCACAACGGGTATTAAGCCCAGCCAAAGTGCCGATGACAACGGAGGAACGAGTCGCCAAGGGCTCTTGTTGCGACATTGGGGCGTAGTCATCGGCCCACCCCGAGAGATGCAGAGTGGGAGCGACGAGGGATTTCCACAAGAGGAGTTGCATCGTGGCAGATTGCCTCCGATTACCATTTCGGTCCGTGTCGGAGTGATTCGCACGCTTCATTGACCATTCGCAGGTGATGATCAACAGCGGAAAGGTTCTGGACTGCACCCATCTTTCATGTATATTGTACCTAGGTAGGAAGGTAGGTGGTTTCGGTATGTACACTGTTACTGCTGTGTTGTCGGCCGGTCCAGCGTCGAGTCGTTTGCGCAAAAGGGTGGGAAGGAAAAGGGGAGGGCGGGCTGATGCTGGTTGGAGGTGGAGGTGGAGGGCTGTGTTTTCGGAGGGCCGGCGCGCGCATGCACTAGTGCAGCGCACAGCATAACGGAAGAAGGGAACGCATCTCAAGCCTGGAGAAGGAGACTCCGTCCAGTGTACAATGGGTAGGTATCCTTACCCATTCGTACACTCCTTCTTACCTGCCTATTTATGTAGGTGTCTGCCTAGGTACGGACACCTGGGTACCTAGGTACCTGCAGTGTTGCCATGTCCGTACCTCCCTAATTGATGTTGGTGCTTTGTAGGCGGGCAGGTAGTGTGAGTAGACGCGCTACGCGTTGCCGCACTACTTGATAGGTACTTGCTGCGTGAAATTACCCGTAGAGTCGCTTCCTTGAGATTCGACCAATGGTACTCCCTCGCTTGTCAGATCCCTTCCCTTGTTTCCCGGCTCAATCTGCCCAAGACTTCAAGGAAGGGGCGACAAGCCCCGGCAGGCGAACCCGCGCAAGTCGGGCGGAGCTAGCAGGTACATGTGCCGAGACTTGCTTCTTGGTTGGAAACAAGGTCTTCGGTAGGTATATCGGTACTACCGTCCAAGTCTTGTGATGGCTGGATATCCCCGCCTCATCCTGCCCCACCTCACATCATCTAAACGATGCTGTGGGTAGGTATCTACCCATTGAAAAAGAAAAGAAGAAAAAACCCTTCTCTCCCGCTCAGCACCTTCCGTCGTACCTCCGTCATCTTCGCTATGCCAATCGACATGTAGTCTCTTTGGCATGTCACGAGCACTACATTGCTCAAGGAACAGTGTCTATCCGTTTGTCCGTATGTCCGTCTGTCCGTCTGCCCGCTCGCCTGCCAGCTCTAGGCCCTGATGATGGGCGCCCACCAACGGCCTTGTTTCTACTAAAAGGCTGCGATCAGGTACCAGATCGTGGATTGGCTAGCATGTACTGGGACTCCCCTGCCACCCCCCCTGGTCGCCGATGCTTAGTACGAATATTAGTACCTACACGCACCTGAGGTTTGGCCTTCGCTTCCTGTCCTACTCGTACCTACCTAGGTAGGTAGGTACCTAGGCGTGAGTGCCATGGGCAGAGGTCACTGCCACAACGGTACGGAGTAAGGTGACGTGAACGGTGGACCATGACCAGAACAGCAATGTCATTTCGTGCCTTTCCACCCGTCCCACCGCAAACGTCCGGTAGAGGAAAGGGCGGGCGGGGATAGAAAATGGTCGCAGAATGGATCAGCCTGTGCTGCTACCTACCTACTACTACTAGGTACTACTACTGCTACTATGTAGGTAGGTGGTAGGTAGGCATCAACTGCGATGTTTGGGCTGCCATTTTCATTCACCCCCTGTGCAGAGATGGCGTCGCCGTCAAGTGACCATCCCATCTCTGTGCCGCTGCGTTTATGCGCGTGTAGTTTATAATCCCAACCTGAGCATGGCGGATTTAAATCACCGTTAAGGTTACGTTGAACGGACAATAATTGGCGGCCTTGAGACGAGATGGAAGAGCATGTGCGTCGCGTAATCCGAGCTTGAGCTTGAGTTTTTGCATCACGGGATGACTTGTCAACTGATCCAAGGAATCGGACGGATCACCCATCTGCGGACGGGCTCAGGACAGAATTGACCAGTTCGGCATCTCCCTCCCCGAACCTTGCAGGAGGCTGGAGCAAGACGCGCAAACACTTCCTACTGCGTAGGTATTTCTGTCCTCCTTCTCCATTCCACGTGCAGTGTACGTAGCTGAGCCGACAGGCCGTCATCCAGCAAGCCAACCGAGTAAAATATACAGGTACGTAAGCATCGCAAGGTCACACGGTTACCTGCGCAATAACAAGACATGTGCAGAAACACAGTACAAGTGTCGTGGCTAATAGATACCGAGTCCGTCCATGTGTCAACGTACGTGTTGCTTTCCGATACTATGTACTCCGGACGGCGCCGTGCACAAAAGACTGAGATGGCCTTCGTTGATCACGACGCGCTCATTCATGTCACAATGACAGAGTGTACGCGAGCCGCTGTTCCGCCTGTAGCTGGGATCATCGCCGCAGGCAAGGCAGATACGAGAAGGGATAAGTTTGCAGTGCCCCCGGCCCGTGTTAGCTGCTTAAGCTATCCGTACACGTAGGTAGGTACCTAGGTAGGTAGGTAGGCAGGCAGGCAGGTTACCTACCTAGGTAGTCGGGCCTGCGCACAAAGTACCTAAGGTTACGAAGGCACTGCGACGACGATTTCCTGTGCCGGGCCGACTTGCGTAATCGTTGTGCTGCATTAGATACCTAGCCCTCTCCTCTGTCTCGGCCATTAGGTACGCATCATTTGTACCGTGCCGGGCAACCAGCCCATCGGCATTCTGGCATACCTATCTACCTAGTAATAGGACGCTCATGGTGCCTTGGATTGGCATCATTGCATTGTCAGCAGTGCAGCACTGCACAAGACGTCTTCTCCACATATGCCTACTCGGCCTTGGTTCACCGGCAGGGCCTTATGAATGCATACGTACCTACGCTAGGTAATGAACTGTCGGCGCGGTGCCCCGTGTGAAATAAGATATATAAAAAAAGAGGGGGGAGAGGGGGGGTGGACAGGGGAAGGGGTGTCGAGAGGAGAAAGAAAGGGTTGGGAAAAAAAATTATCGAGTAAGGGGATATCCAGCGCAATTCCAAAATAATACTTTGGTGTCCACACCCACACACATACGTAGTACACACATCCAGGCCCACGCCCCCCCTGCGCATCCTCCTCCTCCACGGCACCTAGGTAGGTAGGTATCTATGCCTGGACTGGCTATGTAATTGTAACTGCGCAGCCATTCCAGCTTTCATCCCTCCCTACCTAAGTGCCCTCGCAGAGAGCGAAAGAGAGTTCACTCCACCTAATCCCCTGATCCACCTTATCCTGGCCCATCCCATGGTAGTGTAGGTTACCCCCCCCCCCCCCCTTTCCCTCCGGTAGTCTTCCCTCCTTTGCCTCTGTGCTGCCGCCTCCACCCCTGTCCCTCCCCTGCCCCCAGTCCCTCGTTGCTTGTCGTCTGTTTCCATCAATCAATCAATCAACCTCCCATCCTTCGCTGCCTCACCCATCCACATTCTTTCTTGCGTTCCCTTACATTCCTTTACCACCCTCGCTTCTCCCCTTCCATTTTACTCCTCTCGTTCGCTCTCTTCTGCCGACCCCACACCCGACAACGTCTTCGACAAGTCGTCCTCGACATCCTCTCGCCTCCGTCAAGAATCCTACACGGCGACGTCGATTCTTGGATCCCCAACCTGCGCCTCTTTGTGTCGTGGAAGGGGTCTTGTTTTCCCGAGTCGATCCTGCAAACCCCGTATGTACATTGAGCCGGTTTGATGACCCTTTAGAGGTCCCGCCAACAAATGCCAGCTTCCTCATGAATTCGACATCGGGAACTGCCTTAATCACCCAAGACGTGGCGGATCACTAAACGACGTCTTTCCCTTTCTATCCGACGATATCTCGTCCAGTCGCTCATTATACATACCCAAGCTCGCATCACACTCTTTGACAATACCTTGTCAAGTACATTCGTTCTATAACACCCTGACAAAGTGAGTTGCTGCTGCCACATGCTGAACACCGACCCCGACTGACACCAGTCTCGAGATCATCAAAACCAAATACCAATACTGGTATACTTACAATCGTTTCAACCCATCCCAATCATATCCCTACTTCATTGGAAGGAAACCATGCACGCCAAACCCGCTATTCTGGCCGCCGCCCTAGGCCTGGCCTGCACCGCATGCGCTGAACAAGAGCGGCCCAAGATCTACTTTCCCCGTCATGTTAAACGGCAGTTCACCAATTCGACCATCACGAGGCAGGAAACGTTCCCGGCGCCCGAAAGCACCCCCTTCGATTCTTCGTCGTCATCGAGCCCTCTTAGTTCGTCATTTGCTGATATCCTGACGCTCCTGTCCGATTCTCTCTTCGGTCCGTCGTCGACCCTTACATCGATAACGCCGCTGCCCACTTCTACTCCCGCCCCGACTCGGATACGTCCCTCTCGACTGCGTCCACGTCATTTCAGACCCTCCCAGATGGCAGGGTGACGACTGTCATCATATCGAGTACCATCATTTTCGACCCGACCGAGACGACGGAAACTACCAGCCCTGTTGGATCAACGAGCGCTTTGCCCCCTGTTGCCGTCCTGCCCACGAACACCGAATCGTCCACTATTGTAACGAGCGAAACGCCCGCGAGTTCCCAGGCGCCAACGCCGACGCAGGCAACGCCCACCGCTTCCGACGCCGCTATTGTCAGTCAATCGAGCACCGCCGAGTCTAGCTCCGTTCAGTCTTCCGCCGTTGGCATTTCTGCTACCGAGCCTCAGCCCTCGTCGACCGCCACCGAGCCTCAGGTCTCGTCGACCGCCACCGAGCCTCAGGTCTCGTCAACCACCACCCCCGAGGCTTCGGTCGCCTCCAGTTCGGAGGCCGCCCCCACCACGCCCGTGTCCTCATCTGGCATCCTGCTGGCACCTACTGGAGTCGTCACATCGACGTCTAATACGGATTACGCCACCTCGCTCGCCGAGCCTGAGCCCACCTCGATTGCTGTGCCCAACGTCAACACTACCGAGCCTGCAGTTCCGGCCTCGGGGACTTCCGTTGCCCTCCCCCTTGAGACAACATCCATCTCAGCGGCCCCAGCCGCCGAAAACGTCTCAACCGAGACGACATCTTTCGCTAGCGCGGAGACTAGCACTTCTGCCAATCTCCTGGACCCGATAGTGTCCTTCATCTCCAGTGCAGTGGCCGTTCCTACCACAACAGAGCCTATCGCCAATGCCACCTCCGTCGCTGAGGTTCCCGTTACGACGTCTGATCTCGTCATCCCAACGCCTACTGCGCTCCCTGCCCCTACTGACCCCACGACCACGAAACTCCCCATTGCCACTGAACCTGTTGCCAACATCACGTCCGCGGCCGGTGCCACCGCCGACCCTACCACATCTTTGCTTGTTCCGACTGAGCCCGTCGTGAATGTCACCTCCGCTGAGCCTCCAGTTCAGTCCACGACATCGGTGCCTGTTGCAAGTGAGCCGGTCGTTAACGTCACATCCTCCACCGAGATCCCCGCGTCTGCCTCCACAACCGTTCTCCCCACTGATATTGCTAATGCGACATCGACCGACGCGCCTGCGACTCTCACCAACAGTGTAACACCCGCGCCTACGACTACGGCTACGGCTACTGGCGGCACCGAAATTCCTTTGAACAGCACCTCCACGCAGCTTCCGACCTTGACCGAGCTTCCCACATCACTCACGTCCATCGGCAACGCGACCGCGACCGACACTGTGACTGGAGCACCCACTGCCTCTGTCCCTCTGTCGTCCACTTCTATCGCCAATGAGACCGCTACAGCTACGGACCCAGTTCCGACCACTAGCGACGTCTTTACGTCAATTGCTGAGGTCCCGACCTCCACCGAAGTCCCCACGGAGACTGTCGTCGAGACCACCCCAAGCGTCACGCCGCCGCCACCTTCCACCACTCCGGTGGTCACCAGCATCCCGGCGACGGCCACGATCACTAATTCTGAGTCTTGGCTCCCGAACACCATCATCGTGGAGCAGTCTACCTCGCTTAGCACGCCCACGGAGGCTCTGGCTCCCACGTCGACTGCCCCATTGCCTACCGATCTGCCCAAGGTCATCAGCGGGCCCAATCCTAACGCTGAGCAACCCAGAGACACCATGCTTCTCCAGATCGGTTTCTTGCACGGCGAGAATTATCAGCACGTCAGCAAGAACCCCAACGCAGCTGCCCAGATCTTCACGTTCCTGCCCCAGGCTCTGGCGGATGCGGCTGGTATCAATGTCGACCAGATTCAGATGACGAAGCTGGTCCCATACGATACGTCTCAGACTCTTGGCTACATCACCACCCTGGCGAAGTTTTATTACCCCCGCAGTCTGGTCGACACGTTGCGAATGGACATCAAGATTGCCAACTCGGCCATTTATAACAACGCGAACCCTCTCGTCTACAACCTTACGCAGAACATCAACCCCGCCATCGACATCATTCCGGGTATGGAGGATGACGGCGGTTCCACCGGAGAGGACGGCTCTTCGTCGTCCCCGACCCCTAACAACCCCAACGACCCGTTGGGCGGCGACCAAGACCCTTCCCAGCAGTCCCCTATCCAGAAAGGCACCGCTGCCGCCATCGGTATTGGCGCTGTTGGTGTTGCTGCCGCGTATGGTGCTGCCATGTTCATCATTGCCCGCCGCTACAAGCAGAAGAAGCAGGCGCACCGCCGAGCAAGCTCCCTGACTTCCTCCGAGATGCGCTACACTGGGGCTGGCAGTCCGCCTATGATGGGTGGTGCCCTGATGAGCCGTGATTTCTCCAACTACGGTGGAGTCGCCGGCGGCCGTGAAAGTCACGGCAGTGGTCGCACTGGGCGGAGCGGCATGGGCAACTCGGCACGGACGGCTGTTATCTCGGCCCCGGTCGCTGCTGAGAACTCCCTTGGCTGGAACTGATTGACGACATATACGCCATTTCCATAACTATCACCATTTTACGCTTCGATACCCTTCGGGAGGATCCTGTTTGATGAGATGCTTGGCAGTTGCTTGGTATCTACCGATGGCACGTGAAGGGTGCACGCTAGCGCGTCCTTCTCGATCGCGTGCTATTGTCTCGAAAGATGTCTTTCTTCTATTTTTGTCTTCTGTTTACAAAATACCCTTCTACCTGGGTGCCGGTCCAGATCGCTCCCAATGCCACGATCTCGACGCCGTTACACGTGGCCTCCCTGCTTCCGTCTTTGTCAGGACACAGCTTTGTGCGTCGAGTATCTTTCTTTTTATTTCTTATTTTTTAATATCCTGTTTCTGTGTCGAGGATCTCTACGTGGCGTGAAAAGTGGGATGGGAAAGCACCAGCATCGTGTTCAGTCACGGCATGCGAGGCGTTGGAAAGTGGCTAAAAAGCGGCGATACCCTGGGGGAGGGGGAGGAGGATGTTGGCTGTGCTCCCTTGTACATTTTATTTAAGGGCGTAAGGCATATTCACACAGCGCCTCTACCTCGGTCCTTCTCCCATCCCTGCCTGTCAAGTTGAGCTGCACTCGGGCCTGCCCCGGTGCTGTCGGATAAGGGATTGTCTTCATGCTTGTGTTGTCGCAGATACAGCGAATAGAGTAAGAACAAAGAAAAAGAAAATAGCAAAACCTACTGCGTCCTAAGGGCTGGCGATGCAATGTGTGCGGACCTGCGCAGGCTGTAAATAGATACCCTGTCATTAGACGGTCAGAGTATATCAACTTCGTTTGCAGCATCTGTCTTTCCCGCTGCCAACGTGCTTTTATTTTGACTTTCGGACTGCAAAGCGCGTAAAGTATTCCGGCGGCTGGATCCTGTGCGTCATCACAAGTCACTCACCCTCCGCTTCTTCTCGCCTCTGTGCAAGGGCATTGGCGATTCAGAGCGACCGAGGACGATGCCGGGAAAGGCGAAGAGAGGAGCACAGTAGCATAGCATACCTAGGTGGGCATAAGTACTCCGAAGAAACTCAGAGAAGACCCGCCCACGATGGGTTTTACACGCGAAAATGCCTGTGTTAAAGACATTCGCTTTTCGCCCCTGAAGCGCCTTAGCGGTGCCGCAGTTGGTTGGATATGGGGGAACCCAAAGGCCTCTTTGGACAAACGCATCCTCAATCGTTAACCACATAGAGACTCGCGAATGTGAATACAAGGAGAGGAGAGTCCCTCCGTCAGAGGCTGCGTGCGGGTGCTGCCGGCGTGGCCTCGCCCTTGAAGCCCGAGTAACTAGAAGCTCTGGCAGCCACGACCTAGCTGGACCGGAGACCAGTAACATTGTGAAAGAAATGCATCCCTCCAGCAGGTAGCTCGTCCACGCCATGACTATCAAACAATGAGCCCCGGGGTTAAGAGTTTGGCAATATATATCTCGGATTGCGACCTTGCTGGCAGCAGCCTGGGGCGCCCACTGCAACGCTAGGGAAGCGTAGGAAGGTCCAGGGACTCCCAGATACCAGCAGAACAGTTTCAAGGAGAGACGGTCTCACCTAGGGCGAATAAACACCAAGATGCCATAACAGAATGGGAGGAGGTGCTTTTGGGTTCGTCGGCTGGGCTTGCCTTGCCTTGTCTCGTAAGAGGTGAGACGAGAATGACGGCTGATTTGGACCTGTTCGTCGGGTGCTCGTGTGTGGCTACAAATAGGTTGTCGTTGAATCGTGATATCCACTTGCCTAAATGCGGCTGGATTGGTAGCAAAATGACAGCTAGGCCTCAAGGCGAATCAAGCCTGTCCAACCAGGTACCGTCCCCTCTGGGCCGGGCAGTAACTGCAAGACTACTTCCGCATGTTGCAATGTTTGTGTGGCGTTGATGGTGGAAGTGAGAGTGAGTGAGTGAGTGAGTAGATGGACAGACAGACCGCCGATTGGATTTCACCCAGAAGTGTAATCAATGCCCCCCCCAACCGTCCCAGCTCAAACGTTTCCCGGCAACAGCCTGACATCGAGCAGCGATGCACAAAGCTGTATAACAAGCTCCTTGGCGCTTTGCTCCGACCCTCCTGCCCATACTGATCCGTCGCCCTCCCATGCAATCGCCACGATCCTCGTGTGGTCCCCGGCGACAACCTGAATCTCGACGATTGGTGACCCCGTCCAGCTCCTCTCGAACACCAGCCTGTCCTCCCCCTTTAACGAAGCCGCCCATCGGTCGTCCATACTCTCGGGCTGATAGCCTCGCTTCATGCGATCCCAGGCCCCGTCGGCGAGAGGGCAATCCCACGGTGCGGCAGTACGCTTCGACAGGCTCTTGCATTGGCCATCGTCGGCATCGTCGTCGAGTTTGGTGCCCGGTGTCGATCGGGACTTGCGGTGGAATATCCACAGGAATCGCATTGTTGTGGAATAACAACAGCGAGTGATTAAAACTTGTGTTTGTTGAAGAGAGGTTGGATGGCAAGCCGTCAGTCAGCACTGCACCATTTCTCTGGGTCAACTGACCAGGCGACTATAACACCTGTTTCAGCTTACACCTGCCATGCACACCTTCGGACTCCGCGACGGCGGCGACGCCATCGCATTAGACTTGTAGTAGGCAGCCAACTTTTGCTCCAGCGGCGCACTGTGTCATTTCGAAAAGGTTCGTTCGATATCATACGATCCTTGACCGTGAAACTAGTTGTGCTTTGCCTCTGGCAAATATGAAGCCCGCTTCTTCGTAAACCTCAACTCCGAAGCCATGTCATCACAGCCATAAAAGGGTGCCGGCGGTTTCCCCCTCGACGCCAGACACCATGAAAAAGCCATTTCAACCCGCTCATTTGTCACATTTCGTTAAGACCACCCGTTGCCAGTAATATGATACACCCCATGCTTTACGCTTCCTTTGCAGCCTCGCTAGAGCCTGCAACGATTGAAGGCGTAATGCGAGCAGTTGTGCTATCGTCCTCCCCAGCGGCGGCGGCTCGGAGATGAGACGGGTTGACTGGCTCGCTGGGGTTTCCATGGCTAGTTGTGCCGGGCAGCAGGTCTGTCAGTTGTTTCTCTGCGCGCGTGTCAGCCAAGTACCGCAATGTCTGCAAGGGCTGCTCACCCAAGTCACGGATCCGGTGGCGCAGCATTTGGTTCTCCCTAACAAGCATCTGGGTCTCTGCCTGATAGAAGGCGCTCTCGTCTCGGCCACCGAGAACCCAGTGGTCACCACTATCGCCGCTTATGGATGTCGACCGCAATCTCGGGGAAGCGCCACGGCTGGATGTCCTGGAGCGGCGCTGGAGGTCTGCTCTAGCCATATCGAACGAGCTACGGGGATGAGGCATCACGGGTGATCTCGAGAAGGAGCCGGAAGAAGGCAGTGGCGTGAAACCTGACGGAGGCAGAATGCTGCTCGGCTGAGAAATCGGTGTTCCTTGATTAGATCTCTCGGATGCAATGGCAGAATCCTCGACGGCAGAGGAGTTTTGTCCCTGAGAAGCCTGGAGCTGCTGGAGCTGCAACTGTTGCTGACGGATCATTTGCAGAAGTCGGTTCTGCGGCTGTCAGTCTCTAGACACTGGAGGCACAAATGGTCACATACGACTTGAGCTTCCTGCTCCGCCTCGAGCTCCTGGTGGAGTTCACCCAGACTGGGAGCTCGGTTATGGTGGGGATCACCGCTGGAAACCATCGTCGGCGAGGTCGCCATGGGCTGCGGACTGGCGGTCGCGGCGCCGCCAGATTGGGCATGTTGGTTATCTGCGACCATCTCCCCGGGACCAGGAAGAGAAGGGTCGTTGAGTTGCAGGTTCATCAGAACCGTGGATCGTCTTCGGCCGGCGTTGGGGGATTGTCGGCTACGTGAGAGAGAACCGCTAGAGGAGCCTACAACGATCAGCAACGAACCATTACATAACCGTGTTTCACACATACGTCGAGACGGCTCGTGCTGGAGACCGGCGTTCATGGTGGCCGCAGCTTGCAGCGAGGTTGACAACCGACGGGGCGAACCAGTGGGCGACTCCCTCGAGGAGCGGGACCGCCGGCGGCAGGAGGGAGAGACACTTCGCCGTTGGAGGAAGACATTCTGGATCGGATGGGCAGAGACGGAGGAGATGAAGGGAGAGAGTTTAGATCCGGCGCCATGTCAGGTCATTGAAATTTGGTCAGCCTGAGAGGGTTTCGTTGGTAATTCGGGTGGTTGACCTGGGATATCCAGCGACGGCGGCAGCACCAGTGGTCGCAGACCAGGCAGACAAACGCTGAGAAGCGAGAGATCGTCGTTGCGATGGCTGCAACACACAGGCAGGAGGTGGGGTGAAAGTGCGTCAGAAGTGGCGCGCTATGTACCCAGTGTGGGGTAACCTAGGAGGGCAGTAGGTATCGGGGCGGTGGAAGTCGGAGGATAGGAACTTGGAGAAGAGGGTCAACTGGACGGGAACTAATAGACTGAATATTTCAAAGGAGATCAAAAGCGATTGCGGCGACACATACCTAGGTAGTGGCGTGGCGGGCTGGTTGGGCATCTGCTGACCGGTGATGGTTGAGTTTCTGGATTCTGCAGGTCACGAGTTGCATCGGTCGATTTGTGGTCAGAGGAAGGAGGTAAGGTGTTGAAGGTACATCGTACCTACCTACCTACCCAAGACTTCACTTGGGTAGATACGGTACCTGTAGGTATGTATCCGTAGATCAGCACTTACCTTGGTACCTGCCTACATAGGTACATAGGTAGGTAGGTAGTGTAGGAACTGCCTTGATGCTTCCAGTGCCTACCTGCTCACAGCTGTGACGTCTGATGTCCCTCCTACCAATCAGATGCCGGAATCCTCCGAGGGGAAGGGGGTAGAGATCCTTAGTCATCTACATCTCCTCCAATCAGTCAGGCCTTGTCGGTTTGAGAACACGTCCCTCAATTACTCAACCAACATCGAAACAAATCAAAACGTCAGGGACGAGAATTCGACAATCGACAGCCTACATCATCAGTCACCCCTCATTCGACTGTGACTTGGTTGACTCACGTATCTCAGTCTATTGTTCGGTCACAACACCCAAATAGCCTGTGCCCGACTTTGGACCAATGATTGTGGCGCACACAAGCCGCGGAGGCCAAGGGTTCACACTCCTTATACAAAGGCCTCACAGCTCTGAGCTACAGCCAGTTGTACCATGCAGACTCTATCTATCCGTCCGCAAGTTCCAGAAGTGGCCATTGAAACTGATGGGTACGATGGCCAACATCCTGCCTCTTGTCGAGCCGGCATTGACCTGACACGGCTCGACGCTGGTTCGTAAGAGTCTTTGCCTGAAAGCCTAAAAGATAAAAATGAAAACAGACGCCCGATTTGGACGGCGCGCTGTCAAACGAAGCCTCGCGAGCGGATGGCCAATGTTTATCTCTCGATGTTTATTCTTGTCGAGCTCGTTCCCATCGGCCCATGTCTCAGGTGAGCACGTTGCGCAAGCCATCCTTGGTGATGTTGAACAGCCCGAAACTTCTATTCTGGAGATGTTTGCCACTAGGTTTCTCGCCAAACAGCGCCGGGCTGTGCAACCGGCACAGAACAAGTGCCGAACAAAGCGCCTGGCGGAAGTGGTGGCCCAGATCCAGGACAGAGTGACCGTGGCGTCATTGCGCCCAAGCCCACTTGCCACCATGCATACGCTACGACAGTACACTCAAAGCCCTGCCGAGCATCGGACCATGCCCACGATGCGCCCGCAGACAAAGAAACCGATGAAGGTGGGAATGAGAGCAACAAGAGGGCAGGAAAGCATCATGCACTTGGGCCACGCGGTAAACGACTGTGCGGTTGCTTGGCTGGCTAGTGCTCCCGCGGAAGAGGCTGTTGGGCCTTGTGGTGTACCGCCGGAACGTATCGGGCTGATCCGCGCGGCTGTCTCAACCGTCACGTTCATCAGGTTCGCTGGTCACTTCAGATGACTGTGAGACGATCATCATTGTCGTATCGTTATGTGCTGTTGTAAAGTTGGGATATGGGTTTGCTTTTTTGCCGTCACTGACTCGAGTATTGGGCAGGTAATTTGTCATTGGACTGTGTCGTTGTACATTTCTAGAAAGGTTTGCTTTGGAAAATCGGTAAATAAACAAAAAAGGCCAAACTTGAAAAAATAGATACGCCCACCAAACTTTTACGCACGAGGGATTCGGTGGTAAATCTCAAAATTAAAGGATATCCCAGTCGACAAGCGATGAAAATTGGTTATCTTGGAAGGGTGACGATTTGGGAGCCCCACGCTCACGAGTTTTCACTAGTGTAGATCGAGACTCTTGCCGTTATTGCATATTGATATCGCTGACACGGCGTTGATTCCCTGTCTGTCCACAGCATTCTTGAACCCCCCCCCCCCCCCCCCCCGGCGCAGGTGGCTTTCTGCTGAGTCCAGAGTTCAGACCAAGGAGTTCAAGATCCCCGGAACCCTGGAACCGTCCATGCCCCTGCCAACAGGGAGTTGCTTGCATGAAGGACGCAATGGATTTCGACATGCTGGTTTGTGCTCTGGCAACTTGAAAGCTCACACCAGATCTGAGGGTTGATGGAGTACGTAAAAGGCGCTACTGCAGGGCACCAGGGCACAGTATCATCACGTCAGACGGTCAGAGCCATCTCGCTATCTCTGTTCTGTGTGCTTCTAAGAGCTGATGATGTAGGGCTTGGTCAAGAAAAGGGACGGCGCCTAGAAGCGAAAAAATGTGCTGCCTGCCGACGCTGCATTCTTGACGGCCACGCTGGCCGATCGACCGGTCAACCCGAGAGATTCTATACGAGGCGTGTAACATTGTTTCGACAGCGGCTGGCGACCGGGGAAGAAACATTCGGCCTTGAACGCAGGAGATGGGAAGCTGATCACGGTAGTGCCGGCAGACTCATTATCAACAGGACCCCAGTCGATATCAAGACGAGGAGCCTCCACAAGGAGCCTCCACAAGGAGCCACGCTTTGAAGACCGTTGTCCCGTTGTCGTCGACCGAGTAATTTGCCCGTGAATTCTGTGTGTCCCTCCAGCGATGCGGAACCGACCGGCGGGGACTTTACACCTGAGAAGAAGGTTCAAGGCTGCAGCACGCAACACCACCAGAGAATGGGCCGTGGTAGGTATTCGTGCTCTCCGACACCGGTTGCTTAGGGCGGCATCCCGTGTCTTGCAGGGGCGCCGTGTTTCCGCCCTGGAGAAGGGTCGGATGGCATCTGTACTGGCCTAGCGTCATGGGGACATGAATTGCAAACACAGACTGATCCGGTCAACGGCCAGGGGCGCAATGATGCTCAGAGCCTCAGCGAGCTTGTGAAACATCATCCCAGTCGCAAGTCATTGTTTTTGGCTCCTGTATCGCCAGGATTTCATCACTAGGTTGCACTAGGGCTTCCGTCACCCACGAAGAATCACACTTACCCCTTCCATATGACGGTAGTGGCCTGGCCCGTGCAAGAGTTTCGCCGAGTGTCAAGAAGCGACGCTAGCCAGTCCAGCCGAAGAAGAGAAGAGGCCAAAGGGGTCTCAAGACGCCGCCGATATGTTGGACCATTCCTAGCTGACACAGAACATGGCGGAAAGGGAAGCCTCGCGGCAGGTTAACAACCAACGACCAACGGCGGTCGCGCAAGCGGTGCAGGGGCTTCGATGGCAGGCGGAAGCACAGGATCAGGATTGCGGGATTCCTTGTCCGCTTCCCATAGACGTTCAATCTGGGCTCGGGGAAGATTCGCGGCAGAATGGAGGACAGCTGCTTCGCGTCGCTGGGACCGGATAGCTGGATCCAAGATCAGGGGTGTACAGCGGATGGATGGATAGACAGCAGTCAAGATGGGCACACGCTACGTAGGCACGCTCTGCACCCTAGCAGCTCCGACGACGAGACCCCGGCTTGGGGCGCGGGGGGGGGGGGGGGGGGGGGGGCGAAACCTCTGAGTTGGGACTTGGCAGGAAAAAGGCACAAAGCAAGCGGTCCTTGGCCGAGAATCTCAGGCAATGGCTCGTGAACTAAGGTTTCGAGGCCTCGGAAAAACGGCGATACTAGTACCTACCTAGTTTAGGAAGACCACACATACGCATGGACCCAGCATTCCCAAGCCAACCTACCTCCGTGCACAAGGTTCTCGTAGACCTCAGGATACAGTTGCAGTAGTAGAAAATGAATGGCAAGCCAATGGGGTGGCAGAAGCAGCGGTGCCGTGGTCGTTGATGGGAGGATGGGAGGATGGGAGAATGGATGGATGGATCGTGGATGCTATCAAGTGGTGGTTGGGCCTCGTGTCGGTAATGTTGTTTGTTTCTTGGACGGGGCCAAATGTTTCCCCCACCCTCTGCAAATGACATGATATTCCTTCTCCTCTTCTTTCATCTCTCCCCACCCCCATGCCCTTGCGGCGCTTCCTTTTGCTCTTTCTCCGCGCCGAAGGGGGTGGTGGGGGTTTCATTTCTTGTAATTGCTTTTTGGCAGATATTTAAAAGTGGTTGCATTGGGGTGGAGAAACACTAGCGCAGGTTCTATTTACGCCTAGCACCAGTGTACGGTGTACTACGCAAGGTGCATACTATCCGTAGCTTTGTCGGTATTTGTACATGCCGTTGCAGGGCGTCGGCTTCCGTGCTGTTGGTGGGAGGGTGGAGGATCTATACCTCTTTGGTAAAGAATTGACGTTGCTTGTTAGCCCTTGGCCCCTTGCAGAGAGAGCCGGGGGCCCAGAGCTGTCCGCCCTGTCGGATTTTGTACGGTTCCCTACGGAGGGACCACAGGGAGGAGGTCATCGGCGGGTTTCCCTGTCAAACCCTCAAAATCCATCCCCGGATGAACATGGAGAGGGGGGGCATCTGCTCGCTCAGTCCTCCATTCCTCTCGATCACCTCCAGGGTGAACCCTGAGCCGGCAATAAACACTGCAAGGCAGAAACCATCGTTGCCATGGAAGGGCCAAATGGACACGTTTGTTTTTACGTTGTTGTTGTTTTCGCTGCGGTGCGGTTAGACCGATGATGGTGACGCTGGGTGACGGACGGGCGGGTTGCAGCTGTGCAGTGCGTACAATGTTTAGTTGAGGCGAGGTCCGAACGGAACGGGCGGGCGGACCGTCTCACATGCGTATTCTACAATGATCACCCGCCGTAGAGGGGGGGTAGAAAGACATGAGCGATCACCGGACGTGTCGTATTGTCATTTCGCGAATGCGCGCCGCCGCACGGCGAAAAGCGACGCAGGCCTCGCGTTTCTGGCACATCTCAGGAAAATCACTTTGTTCCTAGCAAGCCTTAATTATGTCAGTCGGCGAACCTTGCCCGGTTGAGGCTTCATTTGCCGCGTGCCAGAAGTTTGATACATCGTAAATACAACCACAAGGTTCAACCAGTATCGAGCAGGGGGGCCGGGGCCACGGGACCGGAAATGGGTTCGAGCATTCAGGGGATCCCAAAGAAGAAGAAGAAGAAGATCAAGATGAAGATGAAGATGATGGTGGAGAAGAAAAAGGACAATGTGAACAATAGGCTGAGAAGTGGAAGAGCCCATCTATTTTAGGGCCTGCCGAGTGTGTCTGTCATACGGAAGGTTGGCCTCTCACCGCACCCGGGGAACAATTTCTGTCCGTCTGGGTCCACCCTCTTAAAATGGGAGTTTCTTCTTCTCTTGTCCATTTCTTTCCCGTCTCTCTGCCTCGCCATGGGTCTGCTGGGCTGAGATGGCTGTATCTGGAACCTTCCTTGGCTGAGGATGCCGAATGTGGCTACACTAGGTACCTACCAGATGCCTACCTACCGAACTATGATCCGTCCCTCGGGCAGCCTCTGTGTGTTGCTTTTGGACTGTTGGGGATCGCTATATGGGACGAGCTGAAGTTGAGTTGAGTTGGGTGGATGACAGGCTGAGAACTGCAAGGGGTTACCAAGGAAGATGCAAGCTGGAGGGTTCAAGGTTCAGGGGTCCTTGCCCTGCGGCCCAGTCGCTGTCTCTTGGGCGCCTCCATGTTTTGTTTGTGGACTTCCCCCTATCGTCATGTCGTCAGGGAAGAGGGAGGAAGGGAGGGGGGGGGGGTGCTTCGTGTGTACTGTAGTATCTACCTACCTACCTACCTAGGTGGGCAGGTAGGTAGGTAGTGTCGGATGTGTGTCGTCCCAAATAATGAACATGTATCCGTATCCATCCGTACATTGCAGGACGGGTGCACTTGCGCCAGTGAGTGAGCCTGGATGCCTCTGTGCCTGTGCCCGAGTGCCTGTGCCCGAGCCTGTGCGAGCAGCTACTACCTATGTAAAGTAAGCCCGCCGAGCTGGCCTAGTGGCTCGACCGAGCGAGCTCCTTTGCACTTCCACCGTCTCTTACCTATTCGCGCCTACGCTCCCGCAGTCTTGTATGTAGGTAGTACTAGTAATGTCTACCTAAATAGGTCGGTAGGTAGATGGCTCTGCTCTGGTTTGCTTTTCTCCGCTGGCCAATGCCTCCCCCCATTTTTTGTTGTTCTTATTATTACTCGAATGCCCTCCCATTTCCGTCGCTGCGAGTGCTGCTTCGTTTCCCCCCCCATCTTCTTGTACTTCTCTCCTCCTTCCCTTCTTAGTGCAGTGTGGTGTAGCTGGTCCGTTAGGCAGGCCCTTTCTTCCCGTGTACACTTACCCACTCACATTCTCTCCCTCACGTCCAAACTTGTTCCTACCTACCTACCCATCTTATTCTTCACCTCGATTCTGTGAATTGCTTCTTTCTGCCTCGTCCCAAGATTACATCCCTCCTAGCCCAGACCCAGCCTCTTCCAACCTTGACATCACACCCCCCCGGTCGTGTCGGACACGCCGCCAGGCCTCACACCAGCAACAAATTCCAATAGCGCAGACACTTACAAGAGCCCTCTTCTGCCCCTTCAACCGACTCTTCTTCTCATCACTGTACCGGGTAGCTTTCCAACCCACCCACCCATCCCCTCCGACGTCCCGCTGCCGGGGGTTGAAGACCTTGGTCATAGGATCCACAATCACACACCCTGCCAACATACGATTGTTATGTGTACGAATACCGGCTCTACTTACATTGCCATATCCACCCATTGCTCCCTGTTGTGCCTGAGCGGATGCTCGTCCCCCACTGTCTTATACTCACATCACCGCCCATTCTCTTCCATCTTGGAAGCAATCTGCTCAGATCAACTTCATAAGCAACAGCCCGAAATCGACGCCTGGCTTACATCAACCGACCCCAGTCATGGCCGACGTCGAGCCGAGCAGCCCCAGCGCTGCAACCTTTGCCGAAACGCTGCAGTACCGCGCGACCCAGTCCCGCAGAACACGACCGCCCGATGTCAAACCAGAGGCCGCCGCTTCCAAAGCATCGAGCCGCGTTCCTTTGCGCCCCGACAGCAGGCTCGGCAAAAGAGATACGCGAACGGGACTGAAGGGCATCTTTGGCAGAGCAAAACCGGTCCGTGAAGTCGACCCTACCGCATCCTACTTCGACACCGGACGGGCCAACGGCATTCGCGCCTCGCTAGCTGGGATTAGCAACTGGTCTCACATGCGATCCGAACTCACGCTATCTGGCAACCATTCGCGATCCATGTCCTTATCCGCCAACGCGTCCTTGAGCGACTTGTCCCTCAAGAGAAGGCCTACCATTTCGGAAAAGACCAGGCCATACAACCCCCCCGCCGCGAGGTCAGCGCGGGGCAGTCTCGCGACCTGGGACCCCCCGCCCCTGTTCCAAGCATACCCCCAAGCGATCAAGCATGCACAACTGCTCGCAGCCACGACGTCCGCCGACGCCATCCTCCGTCTCACTGACCGGAAAGGCAGCATCAGCCTGCGGGGTGACCTGACGCAGCTTGCCCTTGCCCCAGAGCTCGCCGAAGACCACGCCGCCAAGGTCGCCGAGAAGGCGCGGAGGAAGCACCTACGAACGCTGTCCACAGTCAGGCTTGAGTGGACATCCAAGATTTACGTGCTCTGCACCTCGGGCTACTTGCTCCAGTATGCCGCGGACGGTAGTTTTGACCGCCTGCCGGAAAAGGTGCTGCACCTGAGCAAGGACTCTGCCGCATTTGTCAGTGATGCGATTCCTGGCAAACATTGGGTTCTTCAAGTCTCGTCGGCGATGGAGTCCAATGGCCTCACCGCCGCCGACTCGCGGTCGCTGCTGGCCCGCTTGCCCTTCCGTACGTCCGACAAGAGACATGCCGCCAACTTCCTCATGGTTTTTGACAGTGCCGAGGAGATGGAGTCGTGGATTGCTGTCCTGCGCCGGGAAATCGAGGCGCTAGGCGGGAAGAAACCCCTTTCGGAAACCGGCAGGCCCAGGCAAGATAACAGAGTCGCCCAGCTCCGTGTCCAGCCAAGCCAGCGCACTCTGGTCGTCCGTGACCCAGACAGATTCTCGCGAGTCCTTCCGCCCGACTTTTCCCTGCAACTGGAGCAGGCCAAGCTGCGCGAAGACGAACGTCGCTCCGTCATAGATGCTGATATGGCCCGAGATCCCTCCATCGACAACGTGTCCACCACGAACAGCATCATCTCCAACGACGGCCGCCAGCTTGACAGCTTGCGTGACAGCACCAACCGGCTTTCGTACATCTCGTCCGGCCAACGCACGTTTCTTACGTCTGCCGGCTCGTCGCCCGCGTGCTCCCCCGTGCGCGATAGCTTTGCCAGCGGCCATCTCGAAGATCTGCCTCCTCCGGTACACGACCCGCCTACCGTTAGACCGAGACCGAACGCTGCGGCCATTCTCGACCGCCGCCAGTCTCTGCAGACCTTGGGCTACTCGGGGCTGCATGCCTCGCCCATGCCGCGGCCTCCTTCCACGTACACCGAGGCCGACTTTTCGAACGGGGCCATAAACTTCAGCGTTCCCACGAGCAGACGTTCCAGCGCCGTGAGGAGCCCTCCCTCTAGCCCTGAGCAGGCGAGAAATAGGGACTCCGCCCCAAGAATGCCCGCAAGCCCCCCCAACCGCGCTCGCCATGGCGCGGCCTTTGTCGATAGTGACAGACCAGCCGTCTCCCATGCTGCGTCTAGATTCGGGAGCGCGTCAGGTCCTTGGAGTCTCGCGAGCCAGAGAGAACCAGGGGCATCCAACTGCGGTCAGCGAGCCATCAGGAGCCCACCCACCCAGACAAACCAGCCTTGGCCCAAAAGAGAAGGCTGTCACGGTGACCCTTCGGACGAGTCCGCGAAGGCACTCCAGTTCACCGTCCATCTGCAAGCAGGACGAGACTCCTGTCTCGCCGGAGCTCCGGACCTTCATCCTCCCATCCAAGACTCCCAGTCCGGCATCGTCACGTGCAGCCCGTCTTCAGGACTCCTCTCCCCGTCCATTGTCGTCCTCAGGGTCTTGGTCCCGCGCTCAGGCAGCCGCCAAGAGGCTCAGCGCGCCTTCACCTGCGAGCCGGTCTCTCGAGGGCAACGATATGATCCCACTTCCCCCACGTCTCCCAGAGTAGTTTCAGCATCCGCTCCTTGGAGCAAGCAAATGCCCCGCAATGACCACTCGCAGGGTGGCATGGGCAAAAGCAGCATGCCCGCGCTGGTCGAAGGACCCCCGCCAGCGCCGCCACCAAACTATGCGCTGCCACCCGTTCCTCGGAAACCATGCTCCAATGCGTAGATTGTCTTCCTATTCCGCCTGCCCCACTCTCACAAAGTTAACTATTTTCCTTTACTCTCTTCGACTACGGCCTGTGTCGCGAAGCTCTCGACTGCGCAGATGTTGGGTTTCCTATGTCTTTTGTTTGGTTAGATCTTTTGTTTGCGTCATACCCCTTTGCTGCACAAATCGGCGTTTATCGGATGCAATGGCGTCTCCCCCATGATTCGCCATCTGGGAAAAGGCATTTGGACCGTTACGACGGTGAGGTGCATATCATGGCTGGTTGGTTGTTGGGTAGCGTACGTGATGATAGACATTCCTGGGACGGGGCCTTGGTGACGCACTGTATGAATTGTATTAGTATAGACAGCGCCTTTGTAAGGCCCAAAAAAATCAAAGACATGAGAACGGCATCTTGCAACGTGGTCCGCCAGATGAGGGATGTAGGCATGGTTGTGCGTGAAGAGGACGACCGACGAGTAGGTATTCGAATAGATGGGCAGGCTTTGGGGGGGGGGGGGGCGATAAGACCCAGAAATGGCTTAGCGCCCAATTGCCCCCACACCAGCGCTCGGTGGCGCACCACGAAAATCAACCAAGCATCAAAAAACCTCTTCCGTGACCCCACCACGTAATTGACCACGACGACAACCCGCTTCGAAAACAGCAAACCACCTCTGGCCGACACGATCGATTTTCGAGCCTGTCACGATTGCCACGCACGCGAAGAGTATTGACCGATAACATGGCTACGCCTAAGACCAAGTACGCCTTCCACTCCGACCATTTTCCACCGGAAAAAAGATGAGAGATGAAGGGGGGAAAACTCGTCCAAAGTAGCTAACCCCCTCAATCCAGGCATGACTGGGCCGATGACGAAGACGTCGAGGAGACGTCGACTGAGCTTCCCGCGCCCCAAACCATCAGCAACAAGGACGGAACGAAGACCATCATTACCTTCCGCTACAATGACCAGGGCAAGAAGGTCAAGATGACCCGCCGCATCCGCTACACGACTCACACAGAGAAGGTAAACCCGCGCGTCGCCGAGCGCAAGACGTGGTCCAAGTTCGGCCTCAGTGCCAAGGATCCCGCGGGCCCGGCGCCGGACACGACCTCAGTCGGCGAGAACATCATTTTCCGCCCTAGCACAAACTGGCGCAAGGATGAGAAGGAGCAGGGCGAGGACGCCGGTGCCCAGGCCCTCAAGGACAAGCTCAAGGACAAGCAGGTCAAGTGCCGTATCTGCAACGGCGAGCATTTCACCGCCCGCTGTCCCTACAAGGACACCATGGCGCCCGTCGGCGGGGACGTCGCCGATGTCGCCGCGGGCTTGCCCGACGAACCGGGCGCGGGCGGCGCTGCGGCGGCCGGCGGCCCTGGCGCCAAGAAGGGCAGCTACGTCCCGCCAGCGCTCAGAGCTGGCGCGGCTGGTGGCGCCTCTGCAGGAGACAGGATGGGTGGCAGCAAGTACGGCGAGCGGGACGACCTTGCGACGCTGCGTGTTACCAACGTGAGCCCCCCCGTCCCCCGCACTATGGCTATTGGCTGGTATACTGACAAACCGACCACAGGTCTCGGAGATGGCAGAGGAGCAGGAGCTTCGCGACATGTTCGAGCGCTTCGGCCGCGTCACACGTGTGTTCCTTGCCAAGGACAGGGAGACGGGTCTGGCAAAGGGCTTCGCATTCATCAGCTTCGCGGATCGGGGCGACGCCGTCAAGGCCGCTGCCAAGATGGACGGCTTCGGTTTCAAGCACTTGATCTTGAGAGTCGAGTTCGCCAAGAAGGCGGCCTGAGATGCGGACCATGTGGAACAGGGCGCGGTAGGGGCGGCGGTGGTTGTGCGGTAACGACGACGGTTCTTTTGATGTTACTATTGGAGATTCGGCCACGGCAACGGCAAAGGTATAAAATTGGCATCCTGGGGGATACGGTAGCTAATCCCTTTTTTTTTTCTTTTTGTCTCTCTGTCTCTCTGTCTCTCGGAAATGCAAAGTCATGATCTCACAGGAAACTAGACGGTATGCCTGAATGAGGTCGCCATGTGTCGGCGAGGGCTTGATCAATGCAGGTTTGCAATGAACCACTGCTCAGGAGGAACCCCGGTAAACGGGTTTACAGAGTTTTCACGGTCGCAGGGAGACTGCAGGATCCACGTTGGAAAACAATGTTGCTAGAATTCTGGTAACAATGGGAGAGGGGGAAATGCAATGCAGGTATCGCTGATGAAGCTCCCCAAACCGACTCCTTTCCCTCCCTCCTTTTCTCCAAGCCAAGGCGAGTTCCAACCGGTATACAAAGAAAATGTTATAATGATGATGGGCAAGGCCCAATGTCCAAACCAAAGTAAGCAAGACCCTCGACAAGACGCCGACTGAAGAAGAGACCCGAGCACGGCCGCCACATTCCTCCTCTGCCTGTCAAATATATGTGGTGTGTATTACTGGGAGAGTCCGTCTGTATGTTGGCTCCGACATCGTTATCTCGTCCAAGGTCGTGACGCGTTATTTCAAAAACAAGCACTAAATGAGTATGAATAAGGCAAGTAGGTAGAGAAAGGAAAATAAGAAAAGAGGTCGGGGCGGGTTATGATATGATGATAGCAGGTGCGCGAGGGCGCAAAGCAATTTCGTTGCCGAGCGAACCGGCTGCATGTGACGCTGGGAATTGAGCGAGCACATGATGGCGCTGGCGGGAAAGAATATGGTCCCTTCGCAGGGCGAGTTGCGAAAAGACGAAGAAGAGAGGCTTGGCCTGAAGATGCCACCACCCTTAAGACCTTGGCTCGGACGGGCAGTGTGGAGAGCTACCCGGGCGCGGGCGAGGGAGCGTGAGGAGAGCGTGGGCTACGATGCCCTTACTGTTTCAGGCCTCTATCCCCTTCATCCACGTAATCGACTCGACCCTGCGAATGGTCCATCAGGCGGCGTTCTCCTCGGCCGGTGCATCCTCGGCCGGTGCAGCGTCGGCCTCAGCTTCAGCGGCGGACTCGCGGGCGAGCTTCTCCTCGAGCTTCTTCTTCTTTTCGAGGGCGCGCTGCTTCCTCTTGACCTCTGCCTTCTGGCGGGCAGCCTCTTGGCGCTCGTCAAAGACGTAGGGGAGCGACTTGACGGCGGAAAAGGTGACGGCGAGGCCGCGGGTGAGGTGCTTGAAGCATTCGGCGTAGTGGGTCTTTGCGTCTGAGAGATCGGCGCGGGCGGCGGTGGCGCGTTTTTTTGCGCGATAGGCGCGCTCGGCGCGCTGGGCGCGCTGGTAGTTGTCCGAAGCCTGTCGGCGGTTCGTCTTAAGGAGGTTCTCGGTGCCCGAGGTTCCGGGGCGCTTCGGGAGCGGCCTTTCGCCGGCGATGGAGGATGCCGGGGTTTCGCGGGCCATTTTTGGCGGCGGCGGCAGCGGTGGTGGTATTGGTGTGGATGATGAACTATTACAATAGGCACGCTGCTTGTGTGCTTGAGAGTGCGGTGTCCCGCTTGCTTAAGATGAGCGGGCAGATGATGTCAACTGTGACTGTCAACGAGTGAATGGAGGTCGGCAAAGACTAGATATTTTGGTGAGCAGAACCACGCGCAAAGGGGGACGCAAGGACAGAGAAGGCCCTGCGCGACTCCCCATTCACTCATTCTTATACAGCGGCCGAACGACGCTGGCCACACACCCGTTGCGAAGAAGGGAACGCAGGCCGGAGAGAAATTTGAAGCATGAGGGGCCCCATTGCGTGGTGGGTTGTGTTTTGATACTGTTCATTCTACAAGTTCATGCAAAAGGCCGGCGTACCCTGGACGCCCCCAGCAAAGCGTGCCTTCATCTCCAGGGTCGGGGGACGAATGAGTGGTCACGAAGCAGCCTTCTGGAAAGCATAACAATGAAATCTGCCATGGAAGCGGGTGCCATCGCTTGAATTCGCGTGATTTTGAGGGAGGGATGTTGATGGGAACGGTTCATGTCGGGCGGTTTGCATCGCGTGGTGAGGCGGGCATGTCCCTGTTCCAAGGACGTGCTGGCGCCGGTGGGAGCCAGATCTAGGGTTTGACCGTTGCTGGGCGTGGACGGATATGGGCGACACCACACCCACCCGCTCTTGATTGGGAAGTTGATTCGACGATTGGAGACATGGTCCCAAATGAGGTTCGATATGCTGACTCCTTGAGTTTGACGCCAGACTTGTCATTATTTGTTGACTGAACCTAGACCTTATCGCTGCCCACCTCCTATCAGCACGTGTTTCTGTGGTTTAGGTAAGCTTCTGAGGCAGGTACGCTAACCCCACACGACCATATACAGTACTGGATTATAAGTCTGGGCACGGCAAAAGGACTACAAAGCTGGCATCACCATTAGCATTACACATTTACTCGCAATGTGATGGCACGTGTTTCTGCTTTAAATATGGTTACAGTGCAATTTATAGCCACAGTACTCCGTAGAAAATACTATACTTATGTAAAAGGGAAAAGCCTGCTCTCATTATGGCGTATATCGTACTTACTGATGTTGATAGGCAAAAGCGGGGTGGCCCCCCCCCCCCCTTTTTTTTTTTTGCCGGCCCCAAACTTATGGCGCAGTACCAGTAATTAGGTAGTTAGCAGGCTCGACTTGCAGGTGGCGCACTTCCGCTCGAATTGAAGCGAAGAGGCTGGAAGCAGCCGAGTGAAGGATTTTCCCCCTCCCCTCTTCCCCCGCCCACAGTCTACCGTCCGTCTCCCCTCCGCGAGCCAGGATGTTAGGCACTTAGGGTACCAGCCGGGGAATAGTCCGAGAAAAATAGACACGTATGTCTTAGACAGACTGCTGAGCTATTTGACCGGACGACGACGTCAATCGGAACTCCCAAGGCGTACCTGCCTGGATTCTCGATCCCTTTCGTTGAGCCATTTTAGCCTTTGACGAACGTACCTACCTACCTAGGTAAGGTAGGAATATAGGAATGTATCCGTACTTTGGCCTACTAAGGTAGATATGAAAAACTTGCTTTAGCCCGGCTTTGACCCGTCCTTCCAACTGCACTCATTGCTCGTGCCGACGCTCAGTCGCTCGAACGCGGCTTAGGCAGTTATCCAACCTCGAGTTGTTGCCTCTTTAGCTAAAAAAAATGGGGAACAGCAATCAATCACATGTAAAGACCAAAGAGTCAGTTATCGGCCAGCCAGTTCCCACTTTGTTAGAAAAAGGCAAAGATCGTTCAACGACTGCTACTCGGTGTACATAGGTACCATCTAAACCCGCTGGTTAGTGGGGGCTGGGCTCTTCCAGACGCCTTCCATTGGAAACCGTCAGCTGCACCCTGAACCCTTGCCTAACTGTGACGTTTCCACTTCTGCTTCCCAACAACTCTTTGCTCCTCTCTTCACTACCTACCCAGGTAGGTACATAACAGGACCTTCCTCTCCTCCGTCTTGCCTTTCCGCTTCCACGCTCCTGTGCTCCTGTGCCAAAAGGAACGCTCGAAGCCTTCCGACCTCGAAACCTGTACTGAAACACTGGCGGCTCATGGACACTTTGAGCATTAGAACGACCCTCGCACAACGCCCTTACCGACCTCCTTGTGTGTGAATAACCTCGGGACTGTTGGCCCATCGCCACCTGTGACGTGGCTCTATTCTCCCGGCTAGAATGGGCTCCTCCTCCGCCGCCCCCGAAATCAATGATGCTGGTTCTCTCCGTCAGCGACAGAGGCGGACCTCTTCTGCTGGCGACAGCGAGCAGCTAAACCCCTCAACTCCCAGCGATGACCAGCCCGACACGGGCAAGGACATGGAGCAGAAGCCCAAGAAGACGTTTGGTCGAACCCCCGATGGCACAGGTAGGCTTTCACAGCGGCCTTGTTGTTTATCCCATCTGCTGACGGCTGTCTGTTAGTCTTCACCGTCCCCACGACACATGACATGGTGTCTCAGCTGCTTGATCCGAGGCAGCCCAAGAACCTCTCCGATGTGCTCGTGCTCGCCATCCTCGCTTTTCAAATCGGCGCCGCCTACCTTCTCCCCAGCAACATGAAGCGGCCCGTCTTTGCTCTCGTGTTTCTCTTCTGGCGGGCCGCCTACAACATTGGCATTGGCTACCTCCTCACCATCCAATCCAACCACCGCAGGCTCGAGACATGGGCCGCGAGATGGAAGCTCTTTGAGCACCCCAGCTCCGGCAAACAGCCCCGCGCTTGGCTCTACAACATGCTTAAGCGCGAGCTCGAGGCCAAGATCCCCGAGGACTACGAGTTCGAGAAGGCTCCCATGGAGTACAACACCTGGCTCGTCTTCCGCCGTGTTGTCGATCTGATTCTCATGTGTGACTTTGTGTCCTACTGCCTCTTTGCCATTATCTGCGGCCACACTCCCGAGGGCGAGAACATGCTGATTGGTGTCGGCCGGTGGTCCGTCGGCGTTCTCCTGGTTCTCTTCAACCTGTGGGTCAAGCTCGACGCTCACCGTGTCGTCAAGGACTACGCCTGGTACTGGGGAGACTTCTTCTACCTCATCGACCAGGAGCTGACCTTTGACGGCGTCTTCGAGATGGCCCCTCATCCCATGTACTCGATTGGATATGCCGGTTACTACGGCATTTCCATGATGGCCGCGAGCTACGAGGTTCTCTTCATCTCAATCGCCGCTCATCTTGCCCAGTTCGCCTTCCTGGTGATTGTCGAGAACCCGCACATTGAGAAAACATACAACCCGCCTGCGCCTCGTAAGCGAATCATTTCAGCGCCAGCCACTGGCCAGCCGGAGCTTGTCGCCATCAGGTCTTCGGACACGGAGGAGATCTTGGTCGAGCAAACGACCTCGTCCCCGGAACTCTCGTCCCAAGAGGCGCCCCCCAGGTGCACAACTTGATTGGCCTGAGCAACCTCGACCTGTTCCGTGTCACGGACACGTCGGTGTTACTGCTCGGGTTTTACCTGGCGGTTCTGACTCTGGTCACGCCTTCCACCCCGTTGTTCCAGGCCCTGTTCGTTTTACATGCTCTATTCTGGCGGGCGTGGTACCACCTTGGCCTAGGCGTCATCCTCGCATGGCAGTCACGCACCAAGTTTTGGACGAGACACTTCCTCAAGTACGGCGAGAGTCACAATGAGGCCTGGAACCAGTGGAAGGGCATGTCCCACCTCAGTCTCGTCATGGTGACAGGCTCCTTCATAGCAGCCTGCTGGAAGATGTACTCACCGCCCGAAGATTGGGCTTACGGATGGGTCCTCCTCAAGCACGTTGTTGGGGCCGGCCTCGTTGCGCTGCAGATCTGGACGGCCGCCAGCGTCTACGACTCGCTCGGGGAGTTTGGCTGGTTCTACGGCGACTTCTTCTACGACTCGACTGCCAGGCTGACGTACAAATCCATCTACCGTTTCCTTAACAACCCCGAGCGAATTTTCGGAACCGCTGGCTTGTGGGGAGCTGCTCTGATCACGTGGAGCAGAGCCATATTTATCATGGCGCTGGTCAGCCAACTGTTTACATTGGGCTTCATCAACTTCATTGAAAAGCCGCACATGCAAAAGACCTATGGCAGAAGCCTCCGACAGGAAGCAGGTCTGACCAAGTTCATCAAACGCTCTCTCCCACCGCCCGTTCAGGGCTGGCAGCGAGGCGTCGACAAGGTGATTGACGACACGGCCCAGTTTATTGAGGAGTTCCTTGATTCAGCGCGTCCCAAGTTCGCGTCCGGCATCGAGACCATCGTCCGCGACACGTCGGCCTTGTTCAATAAGTATCCGGCGCGGCTGACCGTGACCCGTCTCTCCCCCGATCTTGCAGGCCTGGACCCCAAATTCTACTCCCTGTCCGTGGAGGGAACTCCCTCGAGCCACTCGGCGGCGAATGAGCGGGCCACCGGCAAGGAGAGTGTGACGGCACGCTTCCACCGTGGCACCGAGACCTTGATGTTTGACTACGGTTCCCCGTTAAAGGTCAAGTGGCGCGCCCCGCGAAACACAACAGCAAGGACTGGATCGGACTCTACATGGTGACCGACAACCGCTCTAGAAAAGTAACCGAGGTGTCTTCCTTGGGTCGATGGGTGCCCATCACGCCTGGCAACTACGACGCCGCGACGGCGGACAAGGCAATCCTGGTCCCGGATCGCCCTGTGGAGAAGGACGACCCGTCCGACCCCGAGCTGGTCGAGGGTGAGGTTGTTTTTGAGGGTGACCGGCTCTGGTGGACTCAGGGGGTCTTTGAGTTCCGGTATCATCACGCCGGGGCCCACACTGTCATGACCATCTCGCAGCCCTTCGAGATCCGCATCGGCAAGTTTGATGAGGACGACGTCGAGGTCGACGCCAATGGCATGTACGAGAAGGCCGCCGAGCAAGCTTTGCTGCCACTCGTGCAGAACTGCTGCGACCGGGACCCCGACATTGCGCCCGCCACCGTCGACGAGCCGTTTGGCGGTCATGTCGAACGGGACGGCAAGTACGCAAAGCGCATCGTCTACGCCATTCACCAGATGTTTGGCATCGAGTTTGCCCCCGCAATCGTGCCTGCTGACGGAAATGTCAAGAAGATGGCCTGGAGAATCTGCAACGCAAAGCAGGTTTTGGTAAGTTTTTGCGTCGCCTTTTTCTCCGACACTAGCTCACTGGTCACAGGCGCCCTATAGTTTGTCACATTCCAAGGGAAACAGCACCCCCACGACGTTTGAAAAAGCATAGACACGTTTGCGTATGCCCCATCCTGGCGAAGCCAGGCACACCCGTCGATTTATGAACTGCTACGGGGGACATGAGATGGGAACGCTTGGGTACACGGCATATTGATTTACAGTACCGAGATGGGTGGGTGGGCGTCGGAATTCTTTGACCCGAACAGCGACCGCGTTGCCCCCAATCGAGGCATGGTGCTGGGAATGGAACAGGATTGGGATGGCGTCCCGTGAGTTAGCCTGAGAGAAATAACATAGCGCACTGCAGCGATTTACACGCCATACAGAAATGGTATACATATTGACAACCCCAACTAACAGCTACCGAGGCCCTACGAGACTCGGCGCGGAAGGACGGCTCCAAGTTCCTGTTGCCTTTGGTCTTGAGGTGAGTCTCACAGAACCATCCACAAGATGACGCTTCCTCGCAGATTCGGTTCTGGTCTTGAGTTTAGGTTCTCAAGCAACGAAGAGAAGGGGATCTAGTTGGTGGAGGGGCTTGATTGGATGCTATATCGTCCTCTGCATACGAAGCCGCATAAGAGCTATGGCGTTGACCGTCATGAGCTGGCCCTAGTTGCCGCCATTCGTGGCGGTCTAACGAAGTAGGTATAGAACATCCTACCCTGTGGTAACGCAAACTCGGGTCTTGGGGCCCATGGTTTGTGTCGCAGACTCGGATGACACGGATAGCTTGTAGAGTGCTTGACTGCACAATTTCCTCGTTTGAAGTGAAGCAACCGGCGACGGGATTGCATGGCGACTCTGTCGTCGGCGGTGCGACAGGCCACAATGCCGAATTTTCCTCAGTGCCGCTTGATTAGGCTGCATATCCAGGTACAGACGCCGGTGGGGTGATTAGAGCAGTTCATCAACGTGTCACCCACATGCCTTTGTCTCACCACCGCATGGTAGATCAGAAGCTGTGGCCAACGAGACCTGCAGCAAGAAGAAGCTTCCATACGTCGATCGGCGGCATAGCACAAGCAGACGGAGAGATACCGTAACGGGCAACAACTGCAGGACACACCACTGATGCGGAGAAGACAACATGGCCGCCTGCGGTGCATCCATCCCTATTCCAGCCGAATCTGACATGTCAGACAGACGGCTTTGTGGGGCTGATGCTGACCGACCTATTGACTGCCGGCGGCTCGGTCGAATGACAGATGAGGAGGGATGATTGATTGCTTCGACGTTAAGCCATTCGGAAACGAGTGGTCTTACTCGGCCGCAACTACGTAGTACTGCTAACGTCCATGGCAACCCGTGTTCTCGAAACAGGCTGCCGCACGGCATGGGCCGATGAGGGGGGTTGGACAGTGCGCCGAACGCGTGTGTCAGAGTTGTAACACACCCGAGGAAAGCCGACTAGAGGTCGGTCGACGGCATCGCGCGGTGCCTGAATGGCCACCAAGCCGGGTTTACGGTCTCATTGGGGGCTAAATAGATTAACTCAAATTGGGAAATTTGGCAGTTCCCCAAGGCGCATCTCGACAACAAGTTAACAACCAACGAACACAAGCATATCCACTTGGCGGCAAATGGGGAACCACTTTCATGATCAACAGGCCACGCCGATTCGCCGACATCATCTCCCTTCCCCTCACACTCTCTCCCCAGTCCTCCTCCAGTCTTCCACCCCCCCCATCTTCTCTTCTCCACATTCTCCGCATCGGACACGGCACACGCCCGAGGCCCAAAGTGACCTACTCCACCTTAACCAAGTCTTGTTGTGTGAAAGGTCAACAGACGAACGGGTGCTTGAATTTCCCATCCTCCCATGCGGTCGCCGACCACAAAGAGGGGAAACACATCAACCGGCCTCGGGCGGCATTCAACCCGAAGCCCATGCCAAGACAAGACTGAGAACGGCATTTGGTTACGATATTGTGAGCCCCCCCCCTCTCCCTTCCCGGGCACATTGTGTCCGCTTTGCTCACTTCGAGTCAGTGTTGACATGCGTGCGTAGGTACGGATGATACCTGTCGCGAACTTGTCCATACCACACCCCCTACTCCGACAGGGCTCCGACCACCTGTCCGTCAACTCCTGGGAGCTGCTGCCGTGGCGGAAGCACTGCCCCGTGCAGAGCGAGACCGGATTAAGGTTGCTTTCCAGAAAGCACGGAAGAATCTCGAGGACGTCCCGAATAGGAAGCACGGGTCCCCGTTTTGAGTCCACACAAACGCCGTCTGTGAGCTCCCGAGACAGGACCAAGGTCGGATCGACGAGCCATGGTTGGCAATACTACCTAGTAATTCAGAGGACCCCGTCTTGCCCCTGGTTTTCCCTGCTGCCCACCATGGGCCGGCCTCGCTCTTCAAGGCGTCAACACCGTCCCCTTTTCTTGTCGTCCCATCGCGTAGCGTCTGTACTCTTCACCCTCACACTCGTTCTGTGCCTCGTACCCGCACTGCTTCTGTGCCTCTTCTGCCCACGGCAGCGCCACTCACTCGCGAGCGCCGTCATCCTTCTATTGCCCGACATGATGCGAGACTTGTTCGCCCCTCCGGGCCTCCTGCCGCTACTGCTGTCGTCACCAGCCGCCGCCACCCTGCTCTATGCGTCGTCATACAGCGGCGCCATCACCACGCTCAATTTTACCCTGTGCGCCAGCCACGCCACGCAGTCTACCCTGTTGCCCATCTCGTCCTCTGACGGTTGCGCTCCCAGCCCGTCCTGGCTGACCCTCGACCCAGTCAACTCCAGGCTCTACTGCACGGACGAGGGGCTGACCACCAATGTCGGCACCGTCTCGTCCTTCACAACCGGCCCCGACGGTGTGCTCCAGCAGCTGGCCAAGACGGAAACCATCAGCGGCCCCGTCAGCGCCGTTGTCTATGGTGACAGAGGCCAGGGCCTGGCTGTCGCCCAGTAGTAGGCTTGTCTCCACGCTGGGTTGCGGATGTTTGCTGACCCAAACAAGTGGTGGCTCTTCCGTGAGCTGGTTCGACATTACCAACCCAGCCGCCCTCACGGCGATCAAGTCCGAGACTTTCAACATGTCCGCGCCGGGCCCGAACCCGTCGCGCCAGGAAGCCCCGCACCCCCACGAGGTATTCCTCGACCCCAAGGGTCAGTTCGTCCTGGCGCCTGACCTGGGAGCCGACCTCGTGCGCGTCTTTGCTGTTGACGGCGCCAACCTCGTCGCCGTCGACTCTCTCACGGCCGCCCCCGGCAGCGGACCTCGCCACGTCGAGTTCCTCATCACTCCCGAGGGCAAGACGTACCTGTACCTCATCAGCGAGCTTTCCAACACCATAACAGCCTACGATGTTAGCTACCGCGAGAACAAGACGCTCGGGTTCACCGAGGTGTACTCGGGTTCCACCTACGGCGAGGGTGCTACCGCACCTGCCGGAGCTAGCGGTGCCGAGATTTGGATTTCGGTGAGTTCCAACACCTCGGTCGCCGAATCGCACTGACAAACCCAGCCCGATGGCAAGTTCTTGACCGTCTCTTCGCGCAACGACTCGTCCTTCACCATCGGCAACCCCGACGCCGGGAGCGGCGGCGTGCAGATCCCCTCCGACTCTCTCAACAGCTTCAGCATCAACGAGCAGACGGGCGCGCTCACGCTGCTACAGACCTTTCCCGCCGGCGGCCGCATACCCCGCCAGTTCTCCGTCAACAAGGCCGGCGACCTCGTCGCCGTTGGCCTGCAATCGGACAGTCGGGTCGTCATCATCAGCCGCGACGCCACGTCAGGCAAGCTTGTCGACATCATTGCGAGCAGCAAGGTCGAGGGCGAGGTCACGGCCGTCATCTTTGGCGAATGATTGCCTACTTGATGAAGCCGTGTCGCCGACGGCTTTGGGGACACTATTTGCTACCACACCTACCTATCAGCGGTGGCATCTTAATGTATATACATAAATAGAGTTCCAACAAGCTCGAGTGACTGCGCGAGTCGCTGGACAAGCATAATTGACTTTCGGCTCGCACCCGCACCGGGCCAATGACACACCTATCTACACTACCTGATATGCCCTGATCCATCCACCCTGCAGCTTGGAAGGAAGAAGGAGAAGCTCCTCTGATGCAGATTATGATGCAGATCTCACCGTTCACTTGCGCGGCCGCAATGAAAGCACTCGGTTTCGTCGGCTAGCCCGCGTCGCCCTCCCCCCTTCTGGACGAGTCGGCAAGATAAAAGACAGCCGCGAGGATGGAGGTGAGAGGGCACAGTACGGCACGGCAGGGTAGCAGTGGAAGGCTCGCGTGCACGTACCGCTCGCCTGGACCATTCCATTTGGACGTCTTCGGATCCGGGCAAAAAAGCGCGGTAATGGAAGTAAGATGACACGTGAAGGTGAGATGCCGATAATGGCTTTGTACTTCGGATTACCTGAACTTAGTTAGTCCTTGATGGTGACCACTACCTACTGTGCACGGGAGACGGTTTACCTGTAGGTTTATCTGGTAGGTGGGGCTCCCACGTGAAGCTGCTCGTCAAACAGACGAGACAAGGGATTGCCAGCGGTTATGCCACAGACGCCGTTTACCTTGTCTACATACCTACCGAGGTAATAGCCCCAATAACCGCCACCCCAAAGTACCGGCTGCTGCGATGTTACGCACAGCCCGTCACTCGTGGTATCCACTATTCAGCCAAAGTCCGACTTCGATGAAGGGTTCGGGGCGATGTGCGGCTCTCGGAATGCTATTCAGCTACACAGCGGCCTTCCATACAAGGTAGACTGCTCGCCGCCAGGGCAGAACCCGAGGCTCGTCCACACAGTGCTTTCGTCACCGAAACAAACTCCGATGGCGAAACCTTGGTTCGATGGCACTCTGAATCCTGGATCCCAGCCTGCAAACCGCGCTTGACTCACCCAAGGTGTCGCGCTGAGAGGTTCTCGGACACGGCAGAGAGCACCCTTCCTGGTCATCGACCTGCAGCGAGCCATTAAACATCTCAGTGTGGTATCGAATAGAATCTCAGAAGCGGCTTTTCGAGAAAGGCATCCCCCGCCCGCACCCCGGATTCGCGGAAAAGGGAGGGGGAACGATGCTCGACAGAATAGGAACAAGTCGATGCTTTGTCACGCTCCCAGTCGACTACATCATTGGCCAGCAACAAAAGATGAGGAGGACCGGCAGTGCTACGTTTCCTGCAGCCGGCCGGCAATGGTCTTGCTGCTTCGATGGGACGGTCCCAACGACTTTTGGACGCACGTCAGGTCGGCTATCTTGTTGCGAGCAGTGTCCCAATGCCATGAACCTCCGAGGAGGGTAGTTAATTTACCCTCAACCGGTCTCGACCACATCCCAGTAGTGACCGGCCACCTTGGCGGACCCAGCAGCTGTGGATCTTCCCGTCCCTTTGAGACGGCGGCCTTGTTGCAATCTATTACAGCCATGTGACAATGGCACAGTTGCGGGAACCAGGTCGGCTGCCTACCCAGATTGGACCTGACCATTCTGCTGGGTCTTGTCAAATCGCTGGCGACCTACGAACAGACGGCGGGAGCGAAATGGAGTCGGCGAGGGGCCGACTCTTCCATTCCCCTCACCAACCTCTCACTCAGCATTTGGAAATCCGAGCGTGACGGAGAATTGTCGCTGGCCGAGGGGCGTCCTGTGGGTGAAGTAAACACGGATCTGGCAGGGTTGCCACGTTCATGGTGACAATCTCCTTGGAGTCGGCCCGTTGAGGATCGGTGTCATGCGGGTAGGGCGGAAGACTGCCTCATGTAGGTGGCTATCAATGTCGAGCTTGACATCTCTGGGCTTATGCTTTGGAATCCTCCTCCTCCTCCTTTCCTTGTGCCAGGAGTGCCCAAATTGGCCATCTGTTCGTAATCAACAACCGATGCACGCCGGTTCTGGTCGAAAGACTTGGTCATTTCGAGAGCCGGCCCGGCAGATGCCTGTTGGAGTAGTTGACGACCAACCATTTACAGATGGTGTGTAGACTGGGACTCAAATGTGCCTGGACTAGGTATACTATGAGGCTACTGAGGTTCGATATGGAGTGGTACTACGTACGTGCAGGTAACGAGAGCGCTGCTGTCGATAGAAGAGCGGTATTTGGACAAACCTTTTTGCCCCCTTTTCACCCTGCCCGCATCGTGTACCCGGGGTTTTCTTCTGCCTTTGATGATCTGAACGACATCACTCGCAAAGCCCGTCAGCTCTCCTCCATCTCATGTGACCTCTCCATATATCGCCTAGGTGTGCGAGGTGAAGAGCATGTCTTTCCTACCTTGTGCCCTAGATGCACTCCTAAACCACACAAGACCAAGAAGGCAGCCGATACGGGGGTGGGAATTCAACGATGCCGTATGACCGGTTCGAGCGGTCGTGAACCTATCCCCGTTACATCACACCGACCCCAAGCCCCAAGTGTAGGTACATGGACCACGATTTATGCATAATATACCCACCCGTACCGTCGTCGCCAGGTGCCTTTTGTGGCGCCAAACTCTTCTCCACCGCGCAGCGACTTTCTGCAGAACAAATCACTCGTCACTTTCAAAGGCCTGTCCTCTTTCTTCAACCCGTGGGCTAGTCCATTGCCGACGTCCGCATCTCTCTACTGCTCTTCTGCCAGTGGCATTTCTCCGGAAACCATGTAGAGCCGTGGTGAATTAACACGGAATCCACAAACTTACTGGTGGCATTTGTTCGGGTGGACGCCCCGTCCCCCAGCCCCAATAGACACGCCCTCTCCCCTCTCCGCGTTTCCCCCCGCCAACCCTGAGCATATGGGCGACCTTCTCCCGGGTTGGTAAAATCGATCCGTACCAGGGATGGCATGAATCGGGGCTTTTTTTTGGGGGGGGGGGGGGGGGGGGGTTCTTGTCCCCATGAGATTGCATTGAGCGGTGCGGCATGGCACACACAAGGGACCATCGTCCCGTCCCAAGATCAACTGGACGGCCTGCAATTTGCGGTTCAGAGTAGAGTAGTGCTAGTTAGTCGAGATGCAGCTTCTTGACTACATCACTTTCACACCCCCACCCCATCCTATTTGACAAATGTACGATCCTCCGCAATGCAAACCGCCCTGCGCAACGGGCCTCGGAAAGAAACAAGATCAAATTCCAAAGCAAAGTACTGCGTGGCAGCTCTTGAACTCGCCTCTCTAAGCCACGTGCAGTGCACCCACACCGTGGATTTCCGCGCGGCAGGCACTGCGTTTCCTATTTCGGGCTCCCTCGGTCTGGATGGCGGATTGAGAAGTGACATGGCCTGCAGCCTCTAGCGTGGGCCCGTTTACCCCGGTACCCCATCTCGTCGTCGTCCTCCTCCTCCATCCCCGTTTCGTCCAATGTCCGTTGCAATCATTGGTTCTGAATGGCCTGGCCTGACCCTACCTATGTCTCCTTGGGGGTGGGTGGCATGGGCACTGCGCGTCTGTCATCAATGTGTTCCAACGGCTCCGACGACTCAAAGCTGGGGTCCGGGGCAGAGGGAACGAAGCTAGAGCTCCCTGTTGCTCCGATGGCGAGCGAGATTAGCGACTAAGGTACCTACATTTCCATTACCTCTCTCTGCACGGCGAGCGCTGCCAACCCCCCCCCCCCCCCCCCCCCAAAGAGAGTTACCTACTCGGCTTCCGTAGCAGCACAAACAACCCCCTCCGCATTTTCCTCTTCCCCCATCGGCGCTTCTTCCATAATAACTGCTCCACTGCCGTGCATCCATTCATCTCTTCTCGCTGTTCTGCCGCTCCCCCCTCATCTGCCTTCAAGGTCATCAGTGAAACGGTGCCTCGATAGCTTCCGAGAGTGGCCTGACGCCCCAACCGAACCTAGTCGCATCGCAGCTCGCCATCACACCTTGTCAAGTACATAGGTAGCTCGCCCGTCGGCCGTTCCGTCGTCGTCCAGGCTTCACCCGCTATACCACTCCACCGCCCGCCCGTCTTGTGCTGCGCTGTCGCGGCACACCAACACTTGCCCACCACGTCGTCCACGCAGCTTCTTCGTCTCCAGACGCAGGCCATGTCCCCGTCGTCGACGGGCGACTCCCCCCACTCAGCCACGGGCAACGCGGGGAGGCCTTTTCCTGTGCCGTCGCGCGAGACGTTCAACATCGAGGTGCCCTCACCTTCGATGACCAACGGCATACACCCTTTGAAGTCACCTGCATCGCTCAAGACACAGAGAACACCTAGTTTCAGCAGAGATGGTATTCTCGGCTCGGCACAAAAGGCGCGGAACATGTCTCAGTCGTCCCCAGAGGCTTTGACCAATGGCATGAATAAAGCGCCCAGCGACGAAGGTTCCAACCCGCTCAAGAGGCGGAATACAGACGTCGGCATCGACTACCCCCGGAGGAGGGCTACAATCGCAGTATGTGAAGCCGACAGTCGGGTTTTCTGTCGTCTGTCCGTCATGCTCATACTAACTGCCGGCAGTGCGAGGTGTGCCGGTCCCGCAAGTCCCGCTGCGATGGAACCAAGCCCAAGTGTAAGCTCTGCACCGAGCTGGGCGCCGAGTGTGTCTACAGAGAGCCCGGCATCAAGCTGGACGCCGGGGACAAGCTGATTCTGGAGCGTCTCAACCGCATCGAAAGCCTGCTGCAGATGAACATGGTTGCAGGGCAGGGAAACGGCATCGCCATTAACCAAGAGTCGCCCTCCATAAGCAATGGATCGGGGCTCAACGGGGAGAGCATAATGGGAGTCTCGGGTTCCGGGAACATCGTCTCCGTCATCCCCAGCGGTGGCCTGGGCACCTGGAACAACCCGACAAACATCTCGACCATGCCCAAGATGCACACGAACGCCGCTCTCCACCTACTGCAGTGGCCCCTCATCCGCGATCTCGTCTCCCGGCCCTACGATCCCCAGGTCTTGCTCCAGCTCGAAATGGCGCGCGAGCCTCTCCACTCGCTCACAAAGACACCGTGCGTTGACCTATCGAACACGACCGCCTACATCGAAGCCTACTTCGAGCGGGTGAATGTATGGTACGCCTGCGTCAACCCCTACACCTGGAGGAGCCATTACCGAACGGCTCTCTCCAACGGATTCCGCGAGGGCGCCGAGAGCTGCATCGTCCTGCTGGTCCTGGCCCTGGGCCAAGCAAGTTTGAGAGGCAGCATCTCGAGGATCGTCCCCGGGGAAGATGCGCCCGGCTTGCAGTACTTCACCGCCGCATGGGCGCTTTTGCCAGGCATGATGACATCCAACAACGTGCTGGCGGCCCAGTGTCATTTGCTGGCTTCGGCCTATCTGTTCTACCTCGTGCGGCCGCTCGAGGCCTGGAACCTTCTCTGCACTACTAGCACAAAGTTGCAGCTCTTGCTCATGTCACCCAACAGGGTCCCGCCAAACCAACGAGAGCTGACGGAGCGGATCTACTGGAACTCGCTGCTGTTTGAGAGCGACCTGCTGGCCGAGCTGGATTTGCCACACTCGGGCGTCGTCCAGTTCGAAGAGAATGTCGGCCTGCCTGGCGGGTTTGAGGGTGAGGAACAGGAAGCGATTGGCCGTGATGATCTGTGGTACTTCTTGGCCGAGATTGCACTGCGGCGGCTCCTCAACAGGGTCAGCCAGCTAATCTACTCGAAAGACTCCATGGCCTCCACCACTAGCCTGGAGCCCGTGGTGGCGGAACTCGACTTTCAGCTGACGCAATGGTATGAAAGCCTGCCCATGCCGCTGCAGTTCCCCTTCACCCGCAACCTGCTCGCCGACCCGGTGCAGACGGTGCTGCGCTTGCGGTTCTTTGCTTGCCGCACAATAATCTACCGCCCGTACATCTTGGCCGTATTGGACAACGAACAAGCAGTCCTGGACCCCGCGGTGCGCGACAGTTGCCACAAGTGCCTAGAAGCCTCCATTCGGCAATTGGAGCACATTTCTCAACAGTAAGTCTCACTGCCATGGTGCGGTTGTCACCTGCTAATGCACCGCAGTCACGCCGGCCACATGCCCTATCTGTGGCAAGGGGCCCTCTCCATTGTGTCGCAGACGCTACTGGTCATGGGTGCGACCATGTCTCCCTCCCTTAGTAGCATCCTCCTCACGCTCGTACCTCATCGGGAAACCATCGACCAGATCATCAATGATGTGGTAATGGAGATTGAGCGATATTCGACCCTGGCCCCCAGCCTGAGCTTAGCAGCAGAGATTATCAAAGAGGCCGAAGTGAGAAGGAGGGCATACCTGAGCGGATGAAAGCTGTCATGGTCCGGCGCCTATACGACCTGCGCAAAGGCTCTGGGAAGTTCGCCAGCCTGCCATCAAGGAGGAGGACTTGCGGGCCTCGCCAAAAGTCCTTGATCCCAGTTGCTGACGACTCGTTCTGGAGGTAGCCGATCTATCGTCCCGAATCCTATACAGGCAACTCTACATCCATGTACAGAAACACCCAAGCAACGCAAGAGATGCTAGGGTCATTGACGACCCCTGACGCCTCTCGGCCTCCCTCCCGCTTATGCGAGGCTGGGCGCTCTGGGTCCGGGGAAGGCAGCCATACGGTCACAACAGCAACAGGGCGCGTGCTGGATAGCGGATGACAGAAATATCCGGGGTACAGAAAAGTCTGGGGTTTAAGTCATCTGGAGAAGGGTTGATGGTTTGTCTGCGGGTTGGACACGCTTGGTTGGCGGGTAATACATGGTCTTCGCTGGATGTTCGGACCGAAACCCCGGCGCTCGCAGGCCGGGCCAATGGACATGACTGGCGCCAACCCGCTTCGAGACGGCAGCCCCCGCCATCTCCCGAGAGCGAAAGAGGAGGGCGGTACGTTGTCACTTTTCACAAACAGGGAGCTGTTCAAGTGATGGAATGATTCTTCAGCAACTGCGTTGGGAAGTTGATGTCGGGCGAATTCCAGCCCCAGGCTCTCTTTTGCAGAAATACGAATGACGAGTATGAGGGGATGGACCACCCAAGTCGGCTGGCACGCCCGGCCTCGGGCAGGATGGAACAGGGTTTTCTTTGGGGGGGGGGGGGGGGGGTTCCGGAGATCCAACTCCAAAATCTGCCAGCATTCAGTGACACAGTATTGGTAACACAGCACTGCTGATGAAATACCCAATTTTGTACCCGCAACTGCCATCGCTGTTACAAAGCTGCAGCATGTCCCTTTGGTCCATGTCAAGTTGAAGATGACAGGTTCAACAACCAAAGCAGTCCTTTGTCCCCAATACAGAAGGCTGGGACACGAGCATGGTTGAGGCTTGGGCCACGCGCAGCCTTGCTATTCGCGCTGGATGCCCCAACGACTTGTCTGCGGGGTATCCTCCAGGCCTTGGTTCGAGTTGCATAGGCGAAAGGAACTCCCGTACGGGAGGGTCACGCGGCGTTACCCGCATGCTGCGCTGTATTATCCCTGAGATGCTGCGTCCAGCTGGCCTTATGGTGTTGCGCAAGGGGGCACAATGTCTTGATTGGCGTAGAAATACGGCTTGACAGGTCTGTCTGTACGACCTCAGCATGCACGGTAGAGTGGAAAGCAACCATGGCTTCGGGCCATGCATTCGTAATGATGTATCCTTTCGACCACATTGCTTGTCGGGGTTAG
The DNA here is from genome assembly GCA_019425465.1 of Colletotrichum falcatum. NCBI lineage: Eukaryota > Fungi > Ascomycota > Sordariomycetes > Glomerellales > Glomerellaceae > Colletotrichum > Colletotrichum falcatum. The sequence goes on along the minus strand of SWKJ01000101.1, from coordinate 145,027 downwards.
TGACTGGCCGGTCATAAGCATCCTCGCGCCATAGGCCCATGATGACAGCCGGCATGTCCACATGGTACAAAACAGTAGTGCTGGTAGGAAATGAGGCATCATGGCCCAGCACCGGCGTTAAGGGGGATGACACGTCGACGGCTGTCAGTCCGATGAGACGCGGAGGACTCCGCATGAGTACCTGGTTTTAGAGTGCGTTTTTTCGAGTGCCGGGGCGCGTGACTAATACCGGGAACTCGGGGAGGGCCCGGGTTTGGGGAATGGAAATCGGGTGGTCCACCAATCAACGGAACTTGGGCCCAGACCGGGCCAGAAGGGAGACAGGTGTGAAGACGGGGTTGCTAGGAGGATTCGGCACACCAAGACTCGTCGATACCAACGTAGGATCCAGCGGAAGAGGGTTGAATAAGATGCTGTGCGCGTTGGCCATTGCCGTCGACGAGGGCGGTGTCGCGGGGTCTGGTAGAGTACTCTTCTGCCCGGCGACAGTGGACAACATCTACATCTGCCTATATACCTAGGTGTCTATACATGTGCTAGCGTGGGCAAAGCCACGGCCGTTGACTGCGTGTGAGTGGCTACGAGAGGCTTTGAACAATTTTTCAAAGGCTCTAGGGGGTGGTGACGACTCTTCTCGATGGCGATGCGTGATGAGGCGGTCTGCCGCAAGAACCAAAGCCCTGACTCGGGTGCCGACGGCCGGATCGGCCCCACCCGCCCTCGCCAATCGAGCTCCCGAAGCGCCGTAGGCGTTGGGCAGACGGGTGGCCCGATCTACTTTGGTGCCGGCCGGAGTGGGTCGATAGCGCCAAAGTACCTACCTAGGTAGGTAGGTAGGTCGGTAGGTACCTGGCACCTGGGTAGGTAGGCAACCATATTTTTAGGTACCACCTTGGGTACCCACGAGCATCTAGGCAGGTACCTAGGTGCTAGGCATGTATGTAGGTATGCATGAATAAAAATCGCATTTCGGCTTTTGGTGAATAAGGCGGATATGGCAATTAGGGCCAGGCTCCAACTGGACCGACCAGCAAACAGAGACAAAATCTGCGTCGTGCCCCTCCCCAACATGAGACTGTCGGCCAAATCACAGTGTCCGTGTCTACCCAACGGCGTAGGTGACTGGTTGGGATCATGGCTGAGGAATGCAGAGGGCTGTTGCACGTGCGCAAGCAGTTTTCCAGGTCATCGGCGGTTCTCTCGCTTGACGATATACCTAGGTACCTAGGTAAAGTAGTTGCCTCCATGCAGGAAACTACCCAGGTACCTACCTGTGTGGGTAGGTAGGTAGGTGGGTAGGTAGGTGACTACCTAGGTAGCCACACACGGGCTCGGCGACCGCCAGCCTCCCACGTTTCCCACCCTCCCTCTTTGGCCAAAGGTTAGCTGTCAGAGAGGGGGCCGCTCCCGCTGGGTGCAGATTGGACTGGCCGCTAGCTCGGACGACTGACCGTAAGACGATTGTCTGCGCATGGCACATGAGACGAGGTGAAGCGAGGCAAGGCGGGCGAGGACGTCCGTGTCTCTTGGTCGTCGGTGCATTCGTGTGCGAGCGGTGCAAACCAGTCGAGCCGCCCGGCGAGAGCTGAACATTTGCTGATTCGACACGGGTATAGGACCTCGGTGGTCTTCATACCTACACCATCATCCGTAGCAGAGAAGGAGGGCATGCGTGGGCCACTTTTTGGGGACGATGGGATGGATTGATCCATGGGGCGCCTCTCGTCAGAGACAAGTTCACCCCGCCGGCCGCACCACAACAGGGGACCAATCGATTTGCCCTTGGTCGCGTTAGCTACTACCTCCTGCATACCTACTTACCTACCTAGGTTACAGGTAGTAATTAGTACCTAGATAGCATCCGTACTAGGTATGTATGTAGGTACTGTTATACGCGTACGTACCCAGGCCGCCGGGCGATGAATGACTCCTGTCCCTCGTCCTTCTTTCTCCCTTGCTTGGGATGGGCATTGATTAGGTATTGCATTGTACCTTGCTCCAGCCTGCCATTCACCATTTCACTCAGCAGCATGTCCAGCCCCTCTTGGTCCCCCACAACCTGATCCTGCGAAATCGCCATCCAACGATCCATCTTCGTACGCCTCCTGGTCGCCGCCATCCTTTGGGCTTCGTCCTCTCTCCACAAGTTCCCTCTGACCAGACAGCTCCCACTGCTGCCCGATTGATACCTCACCACAGAGCAAGGCAAGCCCTCGCCGTCGTTTGCTTTTCCAGGGCGCACATCAGTCACCTCTGCACGCCTGCATTTGCATGGCCGATATGCAACCCGTTATCCAAGCCCAATCATAGCTGCGTGGCATGCATTGAAGCCACCCATTCACGAGCAACCAGTTGTCCGGGTGCACCCCTTTCTCGACCATCGATTTAACGACTCCCACTCTCGAAACCATCTCAAACTTGTCGAACCTCCCGCATGAGGCTGACCGCAGCCCAATGGCCTATCGAGATGGCGCAGACTTGCACAGGAGAACGAGCCGGCCCCGGCACCCTCCCAGTCCCCCGCCTATCCCACACTATGATTGGCAGCCCCCCGAGAGACCGCTTTCGACCCCATGCCGTACCGGAGGCCCAGGGACCTTATACAAGGGCACGACGAGACGACTTCGTCCATGGGACGAAGCCGCGACGTAATCACCACCAGGTCCGTGTCTGCCACCATCCCAACTACCATGCCCGCGACCCCCGGCGCCGCTCCATACAGGAGGGGAAGGGTGCCGGTCGACGATGGCTACGATTCTTACGACGAAGGACCGCCCTCGAGCGGGAGGGAGAGAGAAAGGGAGCCTTCCAGACGTGGCCGCAGTCCGAGGTCGAGCCATCACTCGAGGACACCCCGTATCCACGAGTCGAGGCGGTCGTCGCGGTATTCGCAGTCTACCTCCGAATCGGATTCGGACAAGGAATCCGACACAAGCGCCTCGACGCAGGAGGAGAAGCGCGAGCGCCGTCGAGACAGGAACAGGCGAGAGAGAGAGAGATATCCGAAACCGGCACGCCAGACGGTCATCGAGCGGCGCCGGCCGGCGGAGGACGACAAGACGCCGAAACGCCGCATGAAGATAAAGAAGATCATCTACATGGAGGAGGAGGAGGACGGCTCCACCGAGGCCACCCCGCGGCAGTCCGCGGACGAGCGCAGCCGCTCGCTTTCTCGGCATCGCTCTCACATCTCGCGACCGGCCTCGGAGCGGCACTACTCCAGCCATCGTTCCCGCAGCCCGGGCCGGAGATCAAGCCGCCATCGTCCGCCGCCCAAGACGTACGAGATCTCCAGACCACCCAGCTCCTCCAAGAGGCTGAATCATGACGTCTACCCGGCTCGGGGCGATTCCGAGTTGATCCCGACGAGGATCTCAATAAGGCACCCGTCCCAGACTGTGTACCCAGAGCCACGCACGATCCGCCGCTCCAAGACGGTCTCGGGGGCATCGCATGTTACGTCGCGCACGCGCAGCACAACCTCGTCCAACAGGCGCTCGTCCAGCTTCCTGGGCAACCTGATCACGGGGAGCTCCGTCTCCCATTCGTCCGATAGGACAACCAGGTAAGACGTCCAAAACTCGATTGCCTCGCAGGCGCTGATGGCCTCTATGCCAGAGTCGAGTGCGTTGTGTGCATGGATGAATTTTCGTCGAGCAAGATTGCAAAACTCAAATGCGGGCATCGGATGTGTAGCGGGTGTCTGAAGAGGCACTTCAAAATCTCCATCACTGACCCGCAGGAAATGCCTCCCAAGTGCTGCTCCGAGAATATCGCCTTGAAGCACGTCGACCACCTGTTCTCGGCCGACTTCAAAAACAAGTGGAATCGTAAGTTCCAAGAGTACTCGGCACGGAATCGAATTTACTGTCCTTCGAAAAGATGCGGTGCCTGGATCAAGCCGCAATACATCCGCAAAGAAGGAGGTCGCAAGTACGGCAAGTGTGGCCGATGCAGGACCAAGGTGTGTTGCTCGTGTAACGGCCGGTGGCACCCATCGAGAGAGTGCCCCAACGACGAGGAGACGACAAGATTCTTAGACCAGGCCAAGGACGAGGGCTGGAAGCGATGCTACAAGTGCCACCATATGGTTGAGCTCAAGGAAGGCTGTAATCACATGACATGGTAAACACTGTTCTTGTTCCTTTTGCTGCTTTGGAACCTGCTGATCGGAACAGTCGATGCGGGGCGCAGTTTTGCATGGTATGCGGTGTGAAGTGGAAGAGTTGCGACTGCCCCTGGTTCAACTATGAAACGGGAGATGCAGACCAGCTCCATGACATGCAGGTGCCGGCTGCTCCTCAACGCATGGGGCGGCTGGACTTGGTCCAGAGCTCGAGGGGTATGCGGCCAAGTGTTGGCCCCAGCGCACCGCGGTCGCGATCGCAAGAGTACGATGACAGACTGATGCGGAGATTCCAAGAGAACCGGGACGATGTTGCGCGGATGCTACAAGGTTACGAGACTGACGAGGTTTACGACGGCGGATATGGTGACATTGTCGGTGTCGGCAACACGGCAGGCCATTTTATGAACGACGACTATCACAGAGGGCTGGACACTTTTGTGGGGGCACCTGTGCCCCCGGCACCAACGCCACCGGCGGCTTTCGAACGCCCGGCGCCGACGGACTACATGTCGGGGGTCAACAGGGCGAGAGGCGTGCCTCCAGACCCAATGGGACAGCGCCTCGCCGAGCGCTTTTCGGAATTCCGTTCGAGCCCGGGTGCCCCCCGGCCGGTGATGATGGCACCGCCACCGGTACCACCCCTCGGGCCGATGACTGCCCCCCAATGGGACCTCTTCCGATGGCGGCGCCAATGGTGATGGGCCCTCCTCCGCCACTTCCGTTGCTGAGGAGGCACACGATGGAGGAGGAAATGTACAACATGACCACGCGGCCATCAGAGCGGGTGGTGCCGGGGCGGATAGTACACGATTACGAGAGGGAGGCGGAGGTGCATGCGCCACGGAGCCGACGACGAACACGAGAGGAGCCCAAATCGTCGACGCTCGCCGGGCTCACGGGGATGGGCCGCGGCATGAACCGTGTGTACGAATGGCGGAATCATGTGCAGCCAGGCATGCCGGAGGGGAGCGGGCCGCCATGGCGTGATGCGACAGGCTAACGACGCAAGTACTTGACGACAGAACAGGACCCAGGACACAGCACGATTTGATGACTCAACCGACATTGCCGATTTGTCCATGTGGCGCGTTTGGGGAGGGGTATTATTTGCTATTTCGTGAGGTCATGGCTGTAACATTAGGCGCGTGATATATCTTCGGGGCGGCTAGGCATGGTGTAAGGCTCTCGGGGAGTAGGCAGTATAAACTAGCAATGAGTGCACGAGGTTCATTTGGGGGGTTCCCCCCTTCCCTTTTCCACTTGCCTCGCCTCGCCTGCTAGCTTGCTGTTTCTTCATGCGGAGTTTCGGCCTCGGTTGATCGATACTGAGTGCCGAGGATCGAGTCCCATGTGCCTCGTCGTCCAATGTCATGGACCAACCAAGGAGGCGGGGGATGCCCATGTTGGAGGGTGCCGCGTTGTTGGGCACGCCCCGCTGCAATGCGAGCGCCTACGCCTGAGGCCAGCAGTGTCGAGTGTGATTGTGGGAGGACGGGGAGAAAGAGCATACCTAGAGCTATTGTCGTTATCGATTGTTGTTGTTGGCGTTGGCGTTGTTCTTGTTCTTGCAAGTGGGCGAGTTCCTACCTAAGGTACCTAGGTAGACTTTGGGCGTCTGGGCCTACGGACCTGGCGGGGTCGACAGGGTTGTGGATGAATGAAATATTTCTGGATAGGTCCTCCCTTGAGTCGTTGAGTCGAGGAAAAGCCGAAAGCGATTACCTTGTAACGGGCAGGAGAGAGAACGAGGCTGGCTGACTCGCAATGGACGTCTCCGCCCGCCATCTCCGTCGGAGCCATTGTGACGTGGTGCGGTTCCTGGCGTGCGTGTCGTTCGCATTGCATTGATGGGCCGGCCACCTTCGCATCTCAGGGTAGTGCCGGTCACATTGTTGCATGCACCGCCTTATCCCCCAAAGCAACAGGCGAGATGAGCGATGCGCTGGCCCCCCCCCCCCCCCCCCCCCCCCCCCCACCGCACACACGCACATGGGCGCACGAACTCGAGGCAAACTATCGCCGGGCCCAAGGTCTCGTCGCACCGGTTGTAGTTTATGTTGCGTGTATGAAGCTTAAGCATCGCACCGCATTGTTGCTAGCAGCAGGGGTGGGTCCCTTTCACCAGTGAGCATCTCGATGATTGTCCAATCAATTGGGATTTGGGAACCGTCTGGTCCCCTGCCAAGACTGACGGTGCCTGCAACAGCCAGTTCTGGTGAGGACGTTTGACGGGTTTTGCTTGCTGTGGTCATGGATTCAAAGATGGGAGAATGCTTGGTATTCTAGCGTGGTGGGCTGACGCACTCTTGGACCTCCTCGGTCACCACCCCTCCCCCTTTCTGAGCCAAGCCAGGGCTTTGGATATGGCATTCTCACTTTCTGCTGCCCTTGGTCGGAGAATGGGAGCTGAGTGAGAAATAGAGTGAGAGTTTCGTTCCCGCTCATCGTCCGGTATGGGTCTTCCCTCTCCTCCTCTCGGATTGAAACGACATGTTGGGTTTGGGTTCAAGATGGTCTGGACTGAACAGACCGCCAGGGGTTCCGAGGCGGGGACCCTGCGATGGAGTGTGTCCCAGACTGTGTTGCAATTTTCCTTTTCCCGCAGAGCTACCTGCTGCGTAGGCAGACAGGTACCGACGGATAGATGCTCGGAGAAATGGGGAGAAACGGAAGTAAACTACTTAACCTGTCGGCGAGGCGGGAAGTTCCAGTTTGAGGTTGAACAAACCCATCTATTCGTACCCAACACGTATGTAGTTCACAATGCCTTGTATATGATCGACGCAGATTGACGTAGCGCGGGCCAAGCAAAAAGGGCAACTACCTACCTACCTAGGTACCTAGGCAGCTAGGTAAGAGGTATCCATAGGGAGTGCCGCATCGGTTAGAATATCATGTGGACCTTGGTACCTACCTACTCAGTACGAATAAGGGATGGGGACGAGGGAAATAAAAATGGGCGGGGCATGGCCATTTAGGCCATAGGCCATTTAGCATTCCTGTCACTGACTGATGGTCCGTCCAGTGCTTGAACGCTTCACGCCTGCCAGATGCTTCGCCCAATGACGTTGTCTGTGCACATGTATACTCTCTACTAGGTACCTATCATCACCTACCTACCTATGTACCTATGTACCTATAGCAGCCACCCCACCCCCGGTCTCTCGGGTCCCTCGTGGTCTCCTTCGCTCTCGGGCTATTATCGCTGCTTCTCCCCAATATTCGTGTTTTTGCCGGGTCGGCTTTCTCATTCTACATACATACATACATACGCCTGCGTCCGCTTTTGCTTCTGCCGACCGCATGTACCTACCCATGCTGCTGTGACCCGGTGTACCTGACTGGGAACCTACCCTACAGCTGTTTACACCTCAGCCAGCTGTGCCGTCGGATACCTAGTTCCCCGTCCTTTCTACGGACCCGCGTCCCCGACGTCTTCTTCCTCTCCACCACCACTACTATCATTACCACTACTTACTACCTCTTGATCACCTACCTTTCAAACCCGGGTTACCTCATATGCTCTCTCGCCTTTCCTCGCATCTTGCCTCCGAATACGACACCGAATCCGCCGCTCGATAGATACCGTCATTTATTAAATCAAAACCAGCTCCGACTCGGCCAACTATACATCCTTTCGCTGCAGCTCCCCGCCGGGCCCTTCAAGAAGCGGCCGTCCGGAAATGACGACGTCACCAACGGACCGACGACAATAGCACACCCACACACCTTACCTGTCAGCCTCTCTTCTCCCCGGTGCAACGTGCTCAACATCACGATGCTTCTCGTCTACCAGGTCGGGAGCGTCAAGATTGGGGAGGTCGTCCGCTACACCGTCACCTACACGCCCTCCCAGGACCGAATCCTGCCCTCGCCCGAGCGCCTCTACCTGCGCGTCCGCAATACCTCTGCCATCGCCCTGCGTGCCGCCTTTGTCCACGGCCCCTACACGCTGGGCGCCGTCGCCTACCCCTCCAATTTCAACCCCAACGTCAAGTTCGCGAACCCCCGCCGCTATGGCGTCCCCGAATTCGAGCCCATGCTCAAGGCCGGCGGCTCATGGGAGTGCGAGCTGGTCGTGCCGGAACACATACGCCAGAGTGCGGGAACCGGAGGTGTTGGCCACTTTGGCGGCCTGGCCTCAGAAGGCCAGGAGGCCGAGAGCGCCTCGTGGATTGTCGAGGTGTCGTCGCAGGTCATCTTTTCAACTTCGGCCGCGGTCGGGTACGAGATAACGCTTGCCAGAGACGCAAAGTCGCTGAACCTGAGCTCCTCACTGCCCGTCATCGGCGGCCAGGCCCAGGTACCGCAGCCCGGGAGGGTCGCCGACCACCAGCAGAGCATCGGTGCCAAGGACGGTCACCACCCGGCGCAGTTGAAAGGTGTATTCTCCAAGGCGGTCCGCCTCAAGGTAGAAGATACCGCGGCCCTGTGGAATACCCCGAGGCTTCCGGGCTGGGACGACCTCAACATTGACCGGCTCAAACATCGTGCCAAGAAGGATCAGCCTGTCGAGAGCGTCACCCAGGAAGTGCCAGGAGAGAAGCCGGAAGTGAAGCAAAAGAAGGTGCACTTGGTTGTCCTCACCCATGGCCTACACAGCAACCTGGGGCCGACATGTTGTATCTAAAGGAGAGCATTGATCAGACAGTCGCGCAGGCCAAGATTGATGCCAAGGCCAGGCGTGCCAAGGAGCGCGCTGAGAAACAAGCCAAGGAAGACGGAAATGCCACAAACGATGCCAAAGACAATTCTGGAGACAAGGTCCAAGACCACAGCCCTGTAGAAGACGATGAGGATGACGAAGAAGTCATTGTGCGCGGCTTCTCAGGCAATGCGACAAGGACAGAGAGAGGCATCAAGTATCTGGGCAAGAGGCTGGCCCGGTACATACTCTCCATGTCGTACCCCGATCAGCCTTTCCTGCCGTCAAAGAAGAGTCCCGCAGAGACTGCGGTTGCTGCAGTCTTCAACAAATCTGAACCAGACAGCAAGGTGGCTCACAAAAACAGCACAATACACAGAGAAGAAGCCAACGAAAAGCGCCCGTTCAAGATCACCAGCATCAGTTTCATCGGCCACTCTCTGGGCGGTCTAATACAAACATACGCAGTTGCATATATCCAGAAGCATTCGCCAGAATTCTTCACCCTAATCAAACCAATCAACTTTGTCGCCCTTGCCACACCATTCCTAGGCCTGAGCAACGAAAACCCCTTATACGTCAAGTTTGCCCTCGACTTTGGCTTGGTCGGCAGAACGGGCCAGGATCTCGGTCTTACCTGGCGGGCGCCTACCATTGCCAGGAGCGGCTGGGGCGCCATCGTCAGCAATCTCGGCGAAAGCGCACACAAACGGGTCATGGGCGAGGTCCAACCCGAGTCGAAGCCCCTGCTGCGGATTCTGCCGACTGGCCCGGCCCATACGGCCCTTAAGAAGTTCCGCAACCGCACGGTCTACTCCAACGTGGTCAACGACGGCATCGTCCCGCTGAGGACTAGCTGTCTCCTGTTCCTCGACTGGCAGGGTCTGGGCCGCGTGGAAAAGGCAAGACGAGACGCCGGGCTGGTCGAGACACTGGTGGGTGCTGGTTGGGCGGAACTGACCGGCGGAAGCTTGGCGCCTACACCACGGAGATCCAGCGCCCTCCCTCCAGATGAAGAGCCTTCGGATGATCAGTCCGGCAACATCACGCCGACGTACCCGACCAACGCTGTCGAAGTACCGCAGCCGCCGCGGAACGCAATGATGGAAGACGACCGGGCTAGTCTTCGTTCGGTCCCCACGCCGTACAATGAAGCAGGACCCGACGGCGTAAAGGTCGGCGCCAATAACGGACCGTTCGCCGGTTTTTTCTCCCTTTTCAAGGGCAACGAGCAGGCGCAGTCAAAAACGCAAACCAAGACGCCTAGCATGTCCAACAAGCAGCACAAAATCTACAAGCGCAGCCAGACGATCAACTTTGACGACACCTCGCAGACCTCGGGGTCCAAGGTCACTGCGGGTCATGAGCTCGGGCGAGATCAACATATTGCGCCGCCGAGAACGAGCTTTTTCGAGTCTGCGCACGACCTGATCAACCCCAAGATCCCCACCACCGAGTACATCATCGACCCCTCCAAGCGGCCCAGGGCCATTTTCCACGATCGGGTCTACCACCCATCAGATATCCCGCCGCCGCCGCTGAAGAAGAAGCCCACGGGCTCGCTGGCGTCTCGCAGAAGCACCTTCAGGCGGGCTGCGTCGACAGGCTCTGGCGGATCAAGGACTAGCACAGACTCGTCACCCCACCCATCCCAACGTTTCTCGCACGAAGGCACCATGGACTCGACGCGGGACTACGACGACACGGCCAATACGAATCCCCACAAAGAGCCCGATGAGGAAGTCGATGGTTCCCAGATGCGGGTTGAAGAGAAGATCGCTCGAGCCTATCACCGCGGCCTGGCCTGGCGAAAAGTCCTCGTCAAGCTGGAGCCCGACGCGCACAACAACATCATCGTGAGGCGAATGTTCGCCAATGCCTACGGCTGGCCTGTCGTAAAGCACCTGGTTGACGCTCACTTCAGCGATTCGGCGACCGCGAGGACTCGTGACGAAGATGAGTCTTCTGGCGAGCTGGCCCTTGACATTGCCCAGGCACCGAACAAGTACGGCGACGAGGTCAGGGATAGCGGCGTAACACCCGAAGACGGCGTGATTCATAGACCGACCGCTAGTCTACTATCTCCAACTTCTCGACGGGAGGCAGAAGACATGGTGCCGGACATGCAGGCGCCGCCCAAACGCCGCTCGTCCTCGCGCAGCTCGTCCGCCAGCCCGCCTCGGATCACCAGATCGTCTCGGTCACGGCCAGAACGGGTCGATTCCGTGACGTGGAGTGACCGGGACTGGGCGGACAGTGACGATAGCGAGACAACAACCACGACAGCCAGCGCCATGAGCCCCAGGGATGCCGAGTTCAAGGATAAGGATGGCAACCGGTCGACAACGCCGCTCGGGACCTGGAATTGGACGGAGAAGATTGTAGGCAGGGGAGGGCTGGCCCGCAAAACATCACCCAAGCCGAACGTTAAGAACGACGACGGCGGTGTAGACTAATAGCTAAAAGAAGAGGGTTGGATGCACGTTAATACCTAGTTATATACCTACTGTTTCAATTATCGAGATTAAGTTTTTTTTTCACGACTTGAACTGGCTGCCGTTGACATTAATTGGCTTGTCATACCAAAATAATTCCTCGACGAACACCAGGGTCGGCAGTTATCGGTTGCAATGCTGGCGATATCGCGGTCCATCTAGCATAACAATCGCTGCTGTTAAGTGGCTGCCAGCAATAGAGGGCTACTTCAATTTGGCGGTGCTGTCCACAAATTTTCGGGTATATGACTATGAGTAGATGCGATATCGGGACCCTTGCTCTGACCCCTTTGCGTCATCAGCGAGTGGGAACATGTCTAAACATCTCTTCTCAGGCTCTCTTGCCTCTGACAAGCGTCAAGCCGCTGCGATAGACCATCATGTTGTTAGGTTCGTCGTCTCTAAGATCGATCAATGGGCTCCAACGGGCCTTGCGAGGGTTCTCGACCACGGCCTCTACACGAGCCGACTTCACCCACGTCGTGAGTTTAAAGCCCCACGCGCATCGGCGAGACTTCTCCGCCATGATGAATCCCCCCCCCCCCCCCCCCCCCCCTTTGGTGCTAACCCACAAGCAGGTCGTAGGAGGTGGCGCGGTTGGACTTGCAACGGCGCGCGCCCTCGCCCAGCGCCCGGGCACGTCGACGGTGCTCCTCGAGCGCCACGGCGCCGTCGGCACAGAGACGTCTTCGCGCAACAGCGAGGTCATCCACGCGGGCATCTACTACGGGGCGGGGACCCTCAAGACGTCGCTCTGTGTCCGCGGCAAGGAGCTGCTCTACGCCTTCTGCCGCGAGCGCGGCGTCGCGCACGCCAACACGGGCAAGTGGATCGTCGCCCAGACGGACGCCCAGCGCGAGGCCCTCGAGCGCGTGCACGACTTTTGCAACGAGATCCACGTGCCCGTGCGCTGGGTTGCGGCTGAGGAGGCGCGGCGGCTGGAGCCGGACGTCAAGGCCGAGACAGGCGTGCTCGAGAGCCCGACAACGGGCATCGTAGACTCTCACGGCCTGATGATCGGGCTGATGGGCCTCTTCGAGGACGCGGGAGGTGTCGTGGCGCTGAGCTCCGCCGTGACGGGGGTGACGCCGCTGGGGGAGAGGGGCAGCGCCGGGTGGGAGGTGCGCGTGCGTGACCCCGCGACGGGGGAGGAAAGCGCCGTGACGGCCGAGGTGCTGGTCAACGCCGCGGGGCTGGGCGCCGTCGACGTGCACAACATGATCGTGCCCGCGTCGGAACGGCGCGCCATGTACTACGCCAAGGGCAACTATTTCTCCTACGGCAGCTCGGCGCCCAGGGTCGGCCGGCTCATTTACCCGGCGCCGGAACCCGGCGCCGGCGGGCTGGGCACCCACCTGACGCTGGACCTCGCGGGGCGGATGCGCTTCGGCCCGGACGTTGAATGGGTCGATTCGGCGGACGAGCTGGCCGTCAACGGCGCGCGGATGCCGGCGGCCATCGAAGCCATCAAGAAGTACCTGCCGGCTCTCGATGAGAGCTGCCTGGAGCCGGATTACGCGGGCATTCGTCCGAAGCTGGGGAAGCTCGGGGCAGTGGCGCACGGCGCGGGGTTCCATGACTTTATCATCAGGAAGGAAGACGGCTACGAGGGATGGGTCAACCTATTGGGTATCGAAAGCCCCGGTCTCACGAGCTGTCTGGCAATCGCTGAGCGGATCGACAAGATACTATATGGCTAACGTGCTTGGGCATTCTGTTTTCAGGCTCAACGTCGCCGACTAACCTCCAGCGTACATGCTCTGATGGCTGTTGCATTAATAAACACACATGTGATAGAGAATAGGTCAAAAGGGCCACTCATCCAAAAGACATAAAAAAACCAAGAAAAGCAGGACAGGGTTTCTCTCATACAACGCTTGGAATCTTTTTTTCCTCCTTCGGTTTCCTCCTTCTTTTGTCTCTTTTCCTTGTCGAAGAATGCGTGTGTCCCATGAAAAGGGTGGGAAAAAAGAAGGAGGAAATAAAAAGACCTGCCTCTCCCAAAACCAAGCCAAGCCAAGCTCCGCAACGCCATCCCAGCAATCAATTCATATTCGGCTGTGCAGTCACTGGCACAACCCGTCATTGGCCCCGCCAACGCCAGTAGATAAATTCAAGCCATCGCACATGTCTACCGCAGTGTCAAGCTGGGGTGGAACTTGCGGCCCTGTACATCAACGTGGAACTCGTAGATGCCGTTCTCAGCCCCCACGTACCTAAGGTTGGTTGTTAGTAAATACTACCTTTAGAACCATTCAAGACACTCACAGTATCCTGCCATTCTCGCTCCACGAGATCCCGGCGGTATTGTCGGGCTCGGGAGGAGCCTCGTGAACGCCGTGCTCAAGCACGACACGCCGACGGCTATTGCGCTCCTCTAGCTCGCGAATCGCAACGGAGTTGAGTAGCGGAAGGATTGACGCGCGGTCCCGGTCTCTGTCGCGGTCTCTTGCGGCTTGCCGCAGATCCTGGATGTTGCTCTCGAAGGAAAGGCTGTAGAGAGCCTCAAGGTCTGCCCAGCCGCTCCCGGACGTTAGGCTGCGCACCCCGCTTGCGCCGCGCTGTGCCGCCACCGCCGTCGAAGTGTCGCCCGGTCGTGAACGCCTGGGTAGATGAGGATTTGCCAAGTCCAACATGCGCTCTCGATCGGTGTTGGACTGCAAAATGAGCCGCTGAGTAGTCCGTATGCGTTCTTGCGCTCGTTCTCTCGAGTCACGAATGTTGCCAAGGAGGTCGCCAATAGCCCTAGACACGTTCTGGTTGACGTCGTCGCTGGGCTCTCCGGGCTCGACCGCCGTGCGCTCGCGGTTTGTCCGCATTGAGGCGGTTTGCTCTCTACGCGCGGCACTCCCGTTTCGCGCCCGCGCCAGTATTTCAGGGTCAATACGGGCCCCTCTCCCCCCCAAAGGGGGCATCGCTCCAAAGAACTGCATCGGCGATTGCTGAGACCCTGGTTCTGCCACTCTTGCCGAGATTCGATCTCTCATCTCACGCCTCCTGCGCTCCTCCTGCAAAGCCTCGAGCACCCGCGTCTCGTCGGGCGTAAGGGCCAGATGATGGCGGCCGCTTGGACCGTCACCACGCCGCCGACGTATCTCACCAGCATCTGGCAAGATGGAGGATAAAGTATCACTTGGTTCACCACGGCCCTCAAGCAGCCGCGGGTCGATGGTGGCGCGGTCGAGGACGGGGATGTGGTCGTAGTCGTCGGTGGCACTGATGTCCAGGACTTGACGCTGCACGAAGCCACTCCTTAAATCGGCAATGCCAACGTGTCCGCGGTCTTCTGTCCAAGCCAATAGATCGTAAGGACCAGGACAGAAAGCCATGTCGCGGACAGCACCGGATCCAGCCATCGGCCGTGACGACGTGAAAGAGGTCAGCAGGGGATCGGCAACGTCAGGGTCAGTGAGGCTCTCGACATCGAAGACGGAAATCGTGCCGTACTGCGTTCCCACAGCCAAGTATGCTCCAGTATTGGAAAAACATGCCGCAAAACTCCCTCTGCTGTCGGACCCGTCGTCTCTCCGCTGGCTCTTGAGCAGGATTTTTCCGCAGAGCTCCCAGCGGTACTCAATCTTGTCGTCGCTTCTGAATGGGCCATTCTCATCGATTGTTGCCTCGACTCTGCGGTGAATGTACAAGAAGGGGTCGTCGAGAATTGCAATCAAAAGACGGCCGTCTGGCGAAATGATGGCGCGATTGACGTAGTCCGGGTACGTCACAACATCCAGCGGCTCCACCTTGTCGTGATTTTCAAAGCCGTGCAGTCCAACCAGGACTACCGTTTTGTCGTTATTGGCCAGGACGGCAGCGGGTTCGGTATAGGCACCGTGGTGCATCGGGCCGGCGGCTGGCGGAAACCACATCGTTATGCAATTGACACGGTCGCGCGCCAACTTCTGGCTCCTAGCAACAACGCTTTTGTTCGTTCTGCTGCTCATATTCGTTCGCCGCGCTTGGCTGAGGAGAGAAAAGGCATTGTCGTCTGGCCGAGCAGAGTCGGAGTCAAATCCGAGGGGCAGTCTAGCGTCGGGTTCGAGATTGAGGTGTAGATCAAGGTTGCCGTCATCATCGCCAGAACTGTCCGTCTGAATCGCCGTAAACTCGCCCGTCTCGCCTCCACAGCACACCCAGCCGTTTTCAGCCACCAGGCAACGTGGCGAAAAGGAGAGAAACCTGACGGTCTCGCATTCCTTGGTCGCTGTGTTGAGCCGTTGGACGTGGTTGCTGCCGGTGCCGCCGGGAAAGTAGACCAGGTTTTGCTTCTCGGCGCTGATAAGGGATCGTAGTTGCCAGTGTCTGACGAGAGATTCTGGTTAGCATTTCCTGCCTGCAAGCGCGGTTGACGAGTTGGCGATGGGAGGACACACTGAGATCGAACAGGAATGCGGTAGTGCCTCCGCGGCTTCTTCGAAATCAGGTTGTTGGTCGGGTAGTAGCTGCAAAGCCAAAGAGTTAGCATTGCAAGGTGCGATGTCAGTTCTGGTCATTACTCACGAGACGCCATCTTTCACAGCCATGATAGCTTGTGGAGTGGCCAAAGGTTGTGTCGGGAAGCAAGCATGTAGCTACCGAAGCACGCGAGGTCGAGGTGCGCCGGTCGTGCACTCGATGCAATCGGTGTATTGAGTAAGTAGTAGTATGGCGGCAGGGAACGAGGAGAACTCGGCAGCTGACGAAGCCGAGATGATTCCGATGCTAAATGTCTAGAGGGCTAGGTGAGTTGCGCGAGATGAGAGGCAACTTTCCGCATGACGTCCGTGTATGGCGGGAGGGGCCTGTTCTGATTTCCACTTGGTCCTGGTTGGTCGGCGCTGATGTCCCTCCTACTAATCATCTTGTCAGGTAGGTAGTTTTCTGAGGTGAAGTAGGTACCTGCCCAACTCTGCAGTACGTACCTGCTCTTTTCTCCGCTGAAGCTGCTGCGCAGGCTGGTGTGTCAGGAGCTCGGGCAACTTGGAATTTAAGAACTCAGTAGGTAATTTGGCGTCTAAACCGAGACTCCTTTTGTCTAGTTACGAGTTCATTGTATTATCATATGACGATACGACCCCCCCCCCCCTTTTCCCCCTTGAAGCATTCGTGGAACTAGTCTCTCCAGATAGGCAGCCTCAAATAACGGGTCCTGGGTCCAGCAAAACGAGTGCGGTTATTGCGACTGTAGACTTTTACTATTGCGACTGTAGGCCCACCTCTGAGCCCCGGAGGCGATAATCCGCCCGGATTATCAGATCCGCCGGCGCCGGATTCGAACAATTGATTCAATTCGAAAACTCCTCGGATTTCGACGAGTTGGGCGAAGGCGGCAATAGTGGCAAATGTAGTATATTATTAAAACGGCCGTTACTGTGGCTACTACTGCTAACTGGGCCAGTATTGTAATGGGACTTAAGACATCGCCGGCGAGAATTGAGACGCTATATATGGCCTAAATTGACCATAGCGCTTCTTCGGGCGTATCCCATCGGCCATCAATTATTGCGGGCGGGAGCGGGGTCTCCATCGAAGTCTGCATCGCGACGTTATGGTCAGCATCAAAATCAATTGATTTGGGTGGGCGTGCCCACCAAGGCAAATGGTGGCGGCAATTCTGGTATGTTGTGGCTGTGGTGGTGGTGGGTTGTGGCGGGTTACAGTCGCAATAGTAAAAGTCTACAGTCGCAATAACCGCACTCCAGCAAAACCCCCCGATCCACATCCAATGTCATTGAACCTTGTTCGCTTGCGGACCCACCTTTTCTCGCAGACGGACAGTGTCTGTGATGATTGAAACGTCAGACTAGCCGATCTGGTCTTGAAATTGACATTGGGGGCATGTCAGGCTACACATAATGAAATAGACTGCCGCTGCCAGTTGGAAGCCATGCACGATCCAAACAGAAATGCCCTGGCAAGCAATCCACCGCACTGCAGTTGCAGCACAGGCGTTATGTTTCAAGCTCGGACCATGTCTTTTCACCGAGATAGGTAGGTCTTCGTACCTAGGTAGGTACATGTGCCTCGAAACCCCGATGCTTTGCGACTGGAGTCATCACGACCCTCTAGACTGATGCTCGCAGATCCTTTTTGCTGCTCAGAAGGTCCATCCAGTGGAGCGAGTGCATGATGGCTACTTGGAGACACTTTTGAAACGCTGGCAATAGACGGAACCAGAGGCTCGGCGTTGGAGGAATTGCAACTTTCAGAAAGACCTCATTGATAAGTTCGGCAAAGAAGTCGCAGGTAGTAATTGCCTTTGTTGTTGGGCCTTGTAACGTTCCATAAGGGCAAATAGGGTTTGAGGTGACAATAACAATAACTAATTGGTACTAATCCTACAGGGTTCGCTATGTGCGTTGGTAGAAATGGGCCTTCAAATTGGCAAGTCATGCCTCGAGCCGGAGTATCACTGAGCAATCATTGAACGAATGACAAGTTTACGTATACGTCTGCTCGTGAAACCAGGCGTCGGCGCTTTCGTTGGCCGGCCAGAAGAGTCACTCATAAACATAGGTAGGTACCTACCTACCTGCCATAGCTAGGCAGCAGTGGCAGCAGTGTCTTCTTCTGCATTCTCTGGAGCAATTACATGGCATATTCGTTACTGAAATTCCTTCTACTCCCGGCAACTGCTGGTGTGGGAAAGCGTCAAGATATTGATGGGCCAACGAGTCTTCTGTCTGGAATGGTATACGGTGTTACTGCAGATCTGAGTTGGCCTAGTCGGCGGCAAAGAGGTCTTCTTACCGGGCCGTCAAGTCCTAGTTTTTACTCGAGTCGCAAGTCGACCTCGGCACCTGACCCACCCGAGAGACCCACGTTCGGCACCGGAAGCGCTGCTATCGGGGCTTACGGGCCCGTGTTTCGCGATGCCTGTGCAAAAGTAAACCTTGAGAGACGTGACGAGGAAACGCCTTGAAATGTAGTATTACTCCGTACTTGGAATTGTCTGTAGTGCGACAAGCAATGGCCAAAGCGTGACCGAGGCTGTGCTGCCTTGAGCGAGCACAGAAGCGGCTATCGCAAAGGTCAATAGGACCCAAAACCACGCACGCTCGATAGCGGTGGACAGGCACAAGGGCCCCGTCTGCTTCCTCACATTCTGACGGGACCATGGGGAAAATGGACCACCAACGCCCCAGCAAAGCATCAACACGTCACTTGGCGCGCCGCCACGGCAAAGAGCTCTATGGGTCTCAAAATTTTTTACAGCCGAGCTGTCCTAGACTACCTACCAACATAGCTCCGACCCTGGCCGCTGGCAAGCCCACTAGTGCCACGTCCATTACCTGCGATGGCCGGACGATCCCGTCACCTCGAACTTTTTCCTGCGCCATTCATTCGTCGTTAGGAATTTCAGTTGGTGGATCACAGTGCGTCGGAATAACTGGAGCCGCCGCCCCCGGCCTGCGGTCTTCGGTCAGCTTCTATGACTGGGGGCATGCATCATTTTTCGGGTCAAAAAATTTCGAACTCTCTTTGCCATCATCATTTTCTCGCACCCTCCATCCACCTCCTCCCTCCACCCAATCCATCCACTCTGTACTCTATAATAACCACTTTCCCATTCCTCCCCGCGCGCAATCCCTTTTGTCTTCATCCCCTTCTGTTATACCCACACATAGCCAGGCAAGATGATGTCTGCACGCTTTTCCAGAGCTGTAAGTCTTCTTTACCAATAGCTCGCGCGACTCCTGTCAGAGTTTGCATGCTAATGCGCAACAGCTCCCCAGAGCAGCCAGCTCTGTCGCCCGCTCCGCGGGCTTCGCCCGCCAGCCTTTTGCATCCAAGTTTGCTCGCTACGAGTCAACGGCGACTGATGGAAAGGTCACCGGTTCCGTCATCGGTATCGATCTCGGTACAACCAACTCTGCTGTCGCCGTGATGGAGGGCAAGATTCCCAAGATTATCGAAAACTCTGAGGGTGGGTAGCACAATATGCTGTCAAGGCATCATCCTGTACCGCGTAATTCGGGCTAACTGGACCCACTAGGTGCACGAACGACGCCCTCCGTGGTCGCATTCGCCCAAGACGGCGAGCGTCTCGTTGGTGTTGCCGCCAAGCGTCAGGCTGTCGTCAACCCCGAGAACACCCTCTTTGCCACCAAGCGTCTGATCGGTCGCAAGTTCACCGACCCCGAGGTTCAGAGAGATATTAAGGAGGTGCCTTACAAGATTGTTCAGCACTCCAACGGCGACGCCTGGGTTGCTGCGCGCGACCAGAAGTACTCTCCCTCGCAGATCGGTGGTTTCATTCTCAACAAGATGAAGGAGACTGCCGAGGCCTACCTCTCGAAGCCCGTCAAGAATGCTGTCGTCACCGTTCCGGCCTACTTCAACGACTCCCAGCGTCAGGCTACCAAGGATGCCGGTCAGATTGCTGGTCTCAACGTTCTGCGTGTCGTCAACGAGCCCACTGCCGCCGCTCTGGCCTACGGTCTGGAGAAGGAGGAGGACCGCGTCGTTGCCGTCTACGATCTTGGCGGTGGTACCTTCGATATCTCTGTGCTCGAAATCCAGAATGGCGTCTTTGAGGTCAAGTCCACCAACGGTGACACCCACCTTGGTGGTGAGGACTTTGATATCCACCTCGTCCGCCACCTCGTCCAGCAGTTCAAGAAGGACTCCGGTATCGACTTGTCCGGCGACCGTATGGCTATTCAACGTATTCGTGAGGCTGCTGAAAAGGCCAAGATCGAGCTTTCTTCTTCCCTCTCCACCGACATCAACCTGCCTTTCATCACCGCCGACTCCTCCGGCCCCAAGCACATTAACCAGAAGCTTACTCGCGCCCAGCTCGAGAAGATGATGGATCCCCTCATTACCCGCACCATTGACCCTGTCCGCAAGGCTCTGAAGGACGCCAACCTCCAGGCCAAGGACATCCAGGAGGTCATCCTTGTCGGTGGTATGACTCGCATGCCCAAGGTCGCCGAGTCTGTCAAGAGCATCTTCGGCCGTGACCCCGCCAAGTCCGTCAACCCTGACGAGGCTGTCGCCATCGGTGCCGCCATCCAGGGTGCTGTTCTCTCCGGTGAGGTCAAGGACCTTCTACTCCTTGATGTCACCCCCCTCTCCCTTGGTATCGAGACCCTCGGTGGTGTCTTTACCCGTCTCATCAACCGTAACACCACCATTCCTACCAAGAAGTCCCAGACCTTCTCCACCGCTGCCGACTTCCAGACCGCTGTTGAAATCAAAGTCTACCAGGGTGAGCGTGAGCTCGTCCGTGACAACAAGCTTCTTGGCAACTTCCAGCTGGTCGGCATCCCTCCTGCTCACCGCGGTGTTCCTCAAATTGAGGTTACCTTCGATATTGATGCCGACTCTATCGTCCACGTCCACGCCAAGGATAAGTCCACCAACAAGGACCAGTCCATCACCATTGCTTCCGGCTCTGGTCTCTCTGAGTCCGAGATCCAGCAGATGGTTGAGGACTCTGAGAAGTATGCCGAGGCTGATAAGGAGCGCAAGGGTGCCATTGAGGCCGCCAACCGTGCCGACAGTGTTCTGAACGACACAGAGCGTGCCCTTAACGAGTATGCCGACAAGCTAGACAAGACTGAGGCCGATGGCATCCGTGAGAAGATTGCATCCCTCCGCGAGTATGTCTCCAAGAGCTTGGCCGGCGAGGGCAGCGCCACCGCTGCCGAGATCAAGGAGAAGACCGACGATCTTCAGGTCGCCAGCTTGAACCTCTTCGACAAGATGCACAAGGCTCGCGCCGAGTCCGGTGAGCAGCCCGCTCAGGATGCTAACGCTTCTGAGAACAAGGACGGCGACAAGAAGCCTTAAATGCTCTCGTACCGTTTCCTACCTTGACTCATTCACCACCTCCGCAAGCCAATGATGGCTTATTAGCATGTTTGATTAGCTTGGGCGGGCATAGATTTGCTTCCCTCATGTGTTTGTATTCCAAGTGTACTCATATTCCGGTCGTATCCGACCGCGCTCTCTCTTCCTTGTTACGCCTTTTACAAATGTTTGTTAATACCTGCGGTCGGCGGAACCGGCGTTGGAGCATCAAAACATTCAAATGAGATACCTCTTCGGTATTCATGATATGATCGATGGATGGCATGGATCAAAGGGGATAAGACGGGGTTGCACATGTACAAAACCATACCGAATCTGGAGTAGCTAGATGTGATAATCTTACATCCCCTCTCAAACCATTTTTTCCCCTGTAAATTCCTTTCGAATAGGATCATATTCGCACTGTGGCGTGATAGATGCCGTACATTAAACAAATCTGGAGTATGATATCACGGAAACGCGTTGGCTCATGGTAAGTAAGGGAACGGGGTAGCCAGCAGCTAGCTATCTTCTTGTATTGGTCTATCTACCGAAACCAAACCACCCTCTCTTCTGCGATTGCGGCTTGGTTCCACTCTCGGAAGCCTGTTCGTCTTTGCTCGGTGGCGCGACATCTTGCGGCTCCTTACCAGGGTAGTCGATATAGTTCCAGGCGACATCGAGGAATATCGGCTTCACAGGAATGGTGGACAGCTTTGGTGGGATGCTGACAAGGTTCGCGAGGTCCTGGTCTCCAGAGGAATACTCCCGCAGCCGCTCAACCAGCGGAACGTTCTTGGTGTCATCTTCGCTTGACTCCGCGTTCCTGAGCAGGTTGGAGAGGTGGACGAGTGCGCGGTGACGCTGAAGCTCGCCCTGAAGGAAGTTCGCTAGGGACTTTGCGTCGTTGCCGGACACCTCGATGTTACGGGGAGAGTTGATATTGAGCTGGGCGTCATCGGCGAGGGCCGAGGCCGCCTCTTGCGCTTCGCCGGTGGCGTGCTTGATGAGAGCCAGGGCGTTGACGATGTTGCCAACGATGGCGTGGGAGCGAGCGATGGAGAGGGATCTATGCCTGTTAGTATGGTACAGTATCCAAAGGCGTAAAACTCACTTCAGTGCCTGGAAATATTCCGTGGTCGACTCAAGCTGCTCGGCAAGATCTTCGTCATTGGCCACACCGGGCAGCTCTCGTGCAGCCTCAAGACTCTGCAAGGTTCCTTCATAGAGGGCAACAAGCTCCTTTAGCTTGGCCGCCTTGCGGCCAGGTGTTTCCTCCTTGGATTTCTTTGCGGCCGACTCCTTCTTCGGTCTCTTGCGCGATGAGTTGTAGTTCTCGGCCAGGCCGTCGTCTCGTCCCGTCAGCACACGGTTTCGGCCAATACGCCAGCTGATCATCTCGTAATTGACGGCAGTTCGGGTGATTTGCAAACTCTGCATGCGAGAATCACTCTGAGAAACACCCTCACCCCGCAACTCGTCAATGGCTTCCTTCGTGGCGTCGGCGGCATCCTGTGTCGTCTCAAGAATGTCGTCATACGCGGCGGCCACGTCCCTGGGTTCGGCATTGGCAAGAGAGGGCCATTTTTCAAAGAGTTTCGCCTTGGCCTCTTCGACTCTGCCCCACGCCAGGGAGATTGCAGCATCTTCGATCTTGACCTCACGCGAGCGCCACGTGAGCGTCCTGGGAGCGTTTTCGGCACCGTCGCCCTCCTTGGCGACCTCAGTGTACGCCTGCTTCAGCAAGTTGGGGTCAATCTCATTGATTTGCTGCACTAGTGCAACTTCGGACTGGGGAAACGCGCGACTCGCAATCGCAGGGATGGGTATCGTGCGCGGCGTTTTCAGCTGGTAGGCGGCATATCGAATCGAGGGGTCAATGGTATCGGAAAGGAGGTCCTTGAATATGTCGCCTTTTGTTGAGGTAGCCATGGCATTGTAGATGATGCGTGAAACAGCATAGCTCTTCAGAGATGGCTCCCAGTGCTGTTTCTCGAACTGGGCGGCACCGCGGATCTGGGCTGCGTAAGCACGGGACTCGAGCTTGTCGTTCTGCGTGGCGCCAGCATCCAGCTGAGAGACGAGTTCGACGAGTTGCTCCGCAGTCTTCGCTGCTTTCTCGAGTCGGGAAACAATGTGTGACCTGGTCTTCCCGGTCACGCCCTTTGCATCCGAGGCGTGAGACGACTTGATTGCCATGGCATTGGCCCAGGCGCGCTCGCTCATTAGCAATAACAGGTGTATGTACCTTGTGATATCAGCAAAACAGTCAACAGGCCTCAGAATGATGCAACATACTCATGGTTTTCGGCAATCTGGGTCGCCGTAACATCGCCCTTCTTGCTGAACTTGCCGCGGTGTCTCGTGGCGATGCCTAGCTTCTTGCGGCTGTTGAGCAACTTTTTGGCCAGCTGGTTCTGGTATGTCGCGTAGTCTCCGTATAGTAGCGCCGCATCCCGGCCGGAGACAACAAACTTGGTGATGTCCATGACCGTGGCGTCGTTGAATTCAATCGAATCGGTTGTCGCCAGAAGGCCGCGGTGGAAGTAGACGCCGCGACTGACCTCTGCAGCTGCGCGGGGAGATGGTGGGGCTTACACTTGAGGTTCTCAGTAGTGTCCTTTCCACTTAGACGCATCACGTAATGTGGGATCAAAATTTAGAGGTGTGGTGGGATAAAGTACTAATGGCACCCCTCCAAGGCATCTCCCGACCCGCCTCCCGCGAACGGATTTCCGGGTCAAGTATATTCCGCTCACATCAATGATTGGTCAAAGCTCCCAGAAACAAGTACGGGCACACCACGGATGTGGTGGATTACGCGCTTGATTTTCACGTTCCCTTTGTTCTCGCTGCTTACAGACTTCACCAATTGTTTATCTAGCAGTGATCTAGTCGAATTTCTCAACACCAGCTTCTGCAGTAGTCTTATTGTTTGTTTGACCACCTCGGCTAGGTGGCCGAGTTAGCTCGGACAAACGCCTCTAGTCATCGACGTCTTTGATTTTGCCCGCCGGGACTCCACCCCAAAACTTTTCCAAAATACTTGACGCCACAACATTCGGTGCCGACGGCTTTCAAACCAGCATGTTCCCGAGTCTTTTTTATGCCCGCAATACATAGTCGACAGGTATCTCGTTGGTGACAGTCTCAATACCAATGCTCGAGAGAACAGCAGCGACCCTGGAATCATGCACCAGTCTTCATGCTCTTCCATTCGCCTCACGATCACTGAGAAGCCGGCGCAAACTCCACACTGGCTTCTGGCAGCATGGTGCCGCTGCTATCGACATCTCCAGCTCTATGGTGGCTATCCAGTCAAACAGTGACAGCTTGCCCGCCCCCAAATCGCCAACATCGCCACCCGAAACGCTCGCGGCATCCACCTTTCTCCTCGACTTCCTCTATCCCAGTGGATCAATCACGTTCTTGCGTAAACTTGCCCCAGGCCTGCCCGAGCATCACCAACTTTCTATTCGCCGACTTCCTCGTCGCTCCAGACCTTTCACCTCGTCTACTGTTGCCAGCCCGTTGCACAATCACGATTCTCAACCGATAGGACACGGTCAGGCCACAGGTGCATCTGTGACAAAGGAGCACCAGGAATTTGGTCATGAGATTATCGGACAGGAAGAAGAAGAACAAGAAGAAGAGGAAGATGCGACCGAGAGCCTTCACGACACCCACAGCGGTCCCTCGTATGCTGGGCAGGATCGCGACCAGACCTAATGAGGGAGTTGATGGCTGAGAGGAACACGGAATATTTCAGTTCGATATGGCAGCTCTATTCCCAACTAGAACCGAGATTGCAGCCAGAGCTCCGCCCTGAAGTCATCCTGTACCTTCATCGGTCCAGCGACGTTTCCGACGCTCGCAGGGTGTCGATCCTCTTCTCAGAGATAGATGCCACCCAATGGACGCCAAGGATTCTGACGTCTGCTGTAACGGCATACCTGCGCCTTGGCTTCCAAACAGAAGCGCTTTCGTTATACAACAAGGGGCTCAGCGCAAAGGGCATGGCTGGCGGGCTGGACCAGCTGCTGCAATACGCGTTCAGGGATGCTGATTGGGACAAAGTCAAAGACATTTGGGTATCTTACCGCGCAAGCGATGCTTATTGCGACTCTGATGTTAAGCGCCTGCGCTTGTCCTCAGTCCCTAATCTTGGAAAGGCCATCATCGCCTTCGCACGGTTTATAAAGGTGTCCAGGATGGACGAAGATGTGGCGCAAATGCTTGGTGTACTTCTCAGGCATGCAGCTGAAGTTGCGCTTCAGCGGCCCTGCGAACCAGAGGAGGCTCTGCCACTCCTCCAGATCGTTGACTCGGCCGACATGTATGTCACCTACTTCCGCGGAGCCTGGCAGCGGGGTCAGAGAGATCACTTGCCCGATATATACCGCGTCTACCGAAAACTGGCACACGGAGCAATTCCTTATGGTATCTTGCACTGCATGCTTGATATCTTTATCCCCAACGACGTGCTGGGTCTTGAGCAGGTTTATGAGGATTTCCATCGAGCCGATTCCAGCGGGTTGGACAGACATGCCTTCAAAAAATATTCCACGTTTTACGCGTCACGCGGCGACATCAAGTCTCTCGAGCGCCTAGCTGACGCCTATCCTTCGAAGTACAAATACGGCATAGCTGACTTCCTCAATAACATGATGAATGCATACGCAACCCTGGGAGACTACGACGGCGCTCGGCGCATCTTTGACGAGCTGAGATACAAGCATCGAAAAAAGATGACTGTGAAAAGCTGGAATTTGCTTCTCAAAAGCTGTCTGCAGGGGGCAGGGTATGACCGCGCGAAGTTGGTCTTTGAGGACCTCTGCTATCATGTTCAGCCCAATACGGTGACCTTCACGACCATCATGTCACTGGCGGCATCAAAGGGTGACCTGGAATTCACCCTAGAACTGCTCCAACAAGCTCAGAAAAGGGAGATCGAGATCGACGTCAAGCTTCTGCAGACCGTGGTCAGAGCCTACTGTCTAAACAATCGGTTCGGAGAGGCCCTGGCAACATGCATGGACGCTAAGGACAAAAAGGTCCCCGGCGACCACTCCAAACTCTGGAACACCTTGCTGCATCGCCATTCAGATCGCCGGGAGTTTGACCAGGTTTGTGGGATGATTGCTCTCATGGAGCGAGAAAATATACGGATAACACCCGAAACACGCCATCTGTTGTTGAAAGCTTTGCTGAATTGCAAGCAGGCTCACCCCGCGTACCAAGTGTTGCACTCACTTGTTCGGAATGAACCGTCCACTACGGGCCAGGAGCATTTTACCAGTGTTCTGGAGGGAGGTCTGCGTTTGCGCCAGTTAAGATGGGCGAAAAAGCTTGACAGGATGGTCCGACATACTAGACTTCCCCGCTCTGTTGATTTCCGCCTTGCGCAGGCCCGCGCTCTGATGAAAGATGAAATTTTTAGCAAAATTCGCCGGTCGAGCAAAGCCGATGCGGCAGAGCAGTTGATGGAGTACATCCGGGGATTGGCCAATGATGTAAAGACGATACAAACGAACACGGCTTCTGGCAAGAACTCACAGGACTCAGCGAAAGGTGCAGACTCGCTGTTCCGCCTGCGTCAACTTCTGATCAAGGCCATGCTCCTCTTTGCCCGATATCGCCATTTTGATTCTGTCAGAGAGCTTCGAGAGATGCAAGCGAGCCTGGACCGAGAGGGTGTCATACTAGGGCCCAAGAATCCCTCAATCGACATGCTTCACACACTCATGCGGGAGAACGCCCATGAGAAGAAATACGACGCCGTCAGGGACAATTGGGAGCTCATTTGGCAAAAGGCCTCAGAATACGCCCAGCCAGCATTGCCACGGAGCGATGGTCCGAGAGTTGTATTGCCGCGGTATCGCTACATCCTGTCCAACCCGTTTGAGACGCTGCAAGAAACGTTGCTGGAGCTGGACGACCCCAAAAGCCTCAAGACAACCCTCGACCAGCTTCTGGATGCGGGCTTTCTTCTCGACAGCCGCCGCATGAACCATGCCTGTCAGGCTCTTTCCGTGATGGGCTTCTGGCTGGATGCCTGCAAACTGTGCGAACGGTATCTCATGCCAAATTGGACGGGATGGCAGGTCAACCGAATCAATAACGGCCTCAAGGCGAATATCCCTCTGGGAAAACGGCGCTTGGGCAGTGCGCCTCAATGGCTGCGACCAACGTCATACACACTCATCATCCTTGCCAAGGAGTACGCCGATCTCAAAGGGATGGCGGCATGGTCATCTGGCGCTGTGGAGAAGGCCCGGGTTCTTCAGGAAGAGTGCCCTGCACTTTTGAGCGCTCTTCGAAGCCTGCCATACACGGGTATTGGCATCGAGAGGGTTGTATTTGGTCAAAAGTAGGCCTTGACTACAACGACTGGGATAAGCTCGCGTAAACCGTTAGAGCAGCTTGAGCCCGTGTTGGAGGTGGAGCAGATACCGCTGGCGAGCGGACGACGGGAAGATTCCAATCAGTCCGATGGACAAGCGGATGTTCCACTGGTGACGGGGAGAGGTGTCGCCCTACCAGCAACAGCTAGGTTCGAACAACGAAGGAGGTTGTGGCGATGGGGGCATAGAGAGGGAGAGAGGGAGAGAGTAACCTACGAGCCGACTTCATGGGTGCAGCAGCAGCAGCAAGAATCGTCTACACATGAGGAAAACGCCGGAGCCTCAGCTTCCAAGCCGGCTTCGTTTCCCGCGCCGGAAAGGGGAATGCAAAGTGAGACGACCAACGTGTATGAGCGGAGACTGTTTGTACAAATTTAGACCAGCGCAATTCGTTTTGTGGTGGGTATTTCCCCCCGCCGGTGAAGGAGGTCTGCATTGTCAGGCGACTGTATTCTAGAGTGGTTCCAGGTCTTTTTCTCAACACGGATTTAAATTTGTGTAACAATACGGATACCATTTC
Organism: Colletotrichum falcatum; assembly: GCA_019425465.1. NCBI lineage: Eukaryota > Fungi > Ascomycota > Sordariomycetes > Glomerellales > Glomerellaceae > Colletotrichum > Colletotrichum falcatum. The sequence goes on along the minus strand of SWKJ01000101.1, from coordinate 117,057 downwards.
GCTTATCAGCTCGCCTCCAGACAGATCAATCGTAATATCTCCTTCTACTATAAGATGAACAAGAAAAGAAAGTTGGTGTTGGAACTCACGCTTCGTAAGCGAGGGAGACGCCGAGAGGAAAAAAAGAAAGTAAGAAAGTAAGAAGAAGCCGTATATAAAAACAGACAAGATGATCAACATATCTCATTAGAAGGGCCCGTCTAACCGCTCGCTTTTCCGTGCTTGCGAGAAAGAGTGATCTCCTGCACCTTGCCCACCACGGTTCCGCTCATGCCCTCGTTCTCGGCGTCCCGACTCGCGAGTCCAAGGTTGCTTCTCTGCATGACAAACAGCGCAGCCGTCGGCGCGTCGTCGCTGTAGTTGAGGTGTGGCGACAGGACGAGGTCGCCGCCCTCGCAGATGTTGTCGCCGGCGTGGCAGACAACAAGCAGCCGCGTCCCGTCGACGCCGGGGACCGCCGCGCCGCCGAGCGGGTCGCCGAAGAGCACGACGCTCGAGATGCGGGCCTGCTGATCGGGCGTCAGCTGGGCGATGGCCAGGCGGGTCACCTGCGAGCCCTGTGAGTAGCCCGACATGGTGAGGCGCGTGTTGGGGCACATTGTCAGCGTGCGGGAGGCCACCTGCGCGGCCGCGGTGGCGCCCGTCGGGGAACCGCCCGCGAAGAAGCCCGCCGGCTGCGCGGGGTACTGGTTGACACCCTGGATAGACAAAGTGCCGGTGCCATTCACGTACGTGCCGAGGGCGGCGAAGAAGGGCGGGCCGGTGAGAAAGCCCACGTTGCCTGGTGGTTGTTGGTTGGTCAGTCATTCGAACTTGCAAACGAGCCCCCCTCTTCACTACCGTATCCCATACATACCTGGCTCGTTCGTCCCCCTCGCATAGATGACGGCAATATCCGGACACGACACGGCCGACGTCGAATTCCCTACGGGCAAGCCTGTGGTGCTGTTTAACCCGAGCGTTGTGTCCAAGTCGTTTCGGATCTCTCCATTCTCGTCGAGAGCCTCTCTCAGCGTCCGCACCACAAGAACCGTTATGCTGACGACCTTGTTCACCAAGCCGGGCAAACTGTCAAGCACGTCGAGTTTGCCGGAGAGCAGACGCGACAGGTCCAGATCGCGGTTCTTCGGTACAGTCAGCGCCGCCGTCTGGTGACACAGCAGAGCTGCCGGCAGAAGTAGGGCTAGAGACGGCCTCATCTGGCTACTTTTTACTCGTGACTATGCGCAGAAATGGGGGACGCTTCGTTTGGATTACAGGGATAATAGCAAGGACGTTCGTCGAGGTCGGACCAGATCCTCAGAGCCGCAGGGCAATCAAGCTCCTGATTGTCCAAGAATGTCTAGCACCGGAAGGGGGGGGGAAGGGCACTGCATGCCCAGGGTATTTCAAAGCTTGGGCATGGCCGCGAGGCGTGGATAGGTAGGGGAATGCGTCACAGCCACATGGGCCGAAGCTAACAAGACGATATATCCTACGACGGCCATTGCGTATTCGGTGGTTCCATCCTACGTGGATAATCCGAAGCCACCCAGGTTGCGCTCAGAGGCATACGGCCAGGGAATCGTCGGGGAAATAGCCGAAGGCGGCACGTTCTGCCTCGTCCACCCGAAAGCGAAGGCGTTTCACCCCGCTGTGGGCGACGGCGACAACTCGCTGTGGTGAAACCGTCTGATATTGACAAAGCCCAATGGCAGCTCAAGGGTTGTGCCCGGGCGTAAATATAGGTATGCCAACCGCAAATTGTCTGTCATGGACGTGTGTGGAGATGCCAGAGTGCAAGTTGAGTTGCATCGGTTTGTATCGCTCCTCCTGGCCCGATACCCGAAGGCGCAAGAACTACGTCCTCTCGATGCAGCTGTCCTCCGGCTTGGATGGTAGGTCTATGTTTTAATCAGCCAAGATACCGTCTGACATTCCCGAGCTAGACTCACCTTGCAGTGCAGAACGTACATCTTCGGCCCGCCTCACAGCTGCGTTGTCCGTGTCCTTCCAGGACACAGGCCAAGTGCTGGGATCGATCTCGCACTCGGCCGGCGGAGAGCTGGAGGACTCCGTCGGGTCCTAGCGAATTGATGATTGAAGCTCACAGAGGCATCGAGTGACCAGCCTTCACCCCGTCGTTAGCCTGATGAGCGTTCAAAGGGTCCTGTTCAGCCACGTTGCAAGACCCCTGAGAACCCAGGATGAGTGATTATGTATGTATTGTGTTCCCTATGAAGAGTGCCGCTCTAGCCTTTAAAAAGAATAAAAAACCTCCAAAACACAAACGCCCTCTATGATACACTCCGTATGGTAAGCAAAAACCCGCAACCCAGAAACCGTATAGCCACAAGCAATAAATACGTCGTTTTGATGCAATATGTACAGTATGCGATTTACTCCGGACTCTCCTGATTGTCCGAAGGCAGCTCGCCCTGGTTCTGTACTCCGAGGGACCGAAGCCTCTGAGAAAGTAACCCTTCAGTACCGCCTGGGCTTCCGCGCCCAAAAGGAGCAAACGCGTTGCCGCCGTATCCCACGTCACCCTTGTTCAGTTTTTGGTATCGAGCGATGTGGTCTTCCCAGCCGTCCTTGGTTGTCGGCCTACTTGCTTGCGACGACTGCGGCGAGAGGACGCCCGGTGTCGTGGTGTTTGTGCTGTCGCTGATGTTGCTCCCACGGCGAGCCCGCCCCGAGAGAGCGAATGGAATGGCTTCCACCGGCTGGTTGTTGTTGCCGAAGCTAAAAGGGGACGGTGATGATTGCTGGCCCATTGCCTGGGGTGACTGCGAGAGCTCTTCCGGTGCATCAAGCCCATGCAAAGACTGGCCCAACGGGAAGCCCGCACTCCGCCTCCGTAAGGCCTTTTCAGCTGCAAGCGTGGCTGCGGGACCGCTGGTGTTGGATAATGGCGGGTGCATTACACGGATGGGCTTGTAGGGCGTGTATTGAGGCTCCGGGCAGGTGGTCTCGTTGCGCAGCTTCTCCTTGCCGTCGGGAACTCGATTGGCGAAAACGATCCGAACGCTCTTATAGAGATAGTATCGCCCTTTGGCGGGGCAGCAAATGTGTAGATGCACAAGGTAACGCAAGATCGGTCGATCCGAGCCTGCGGCCTCTTCCAGCCCGGGCGTATTTTCCATGATGGGACCAGCCGAGTAGCTCCGCTGCCGGATGAAAGTTTTTGTCCCGGGCTCCATACCCGCAAGATCGTATGGAACCAAAAACAGCTTCACAGCCGTCTTGTTTGGGTTTTTGATCACAATCTGAATCTGGCCTTTCTCGGGTATCCGGTAGCTTCCACCCGGCGGCGCTCTTGGTGACCCTGACCTTCGCCTTGCTCTTTGGGCTCTGCGTGCCTCGCGGTCTGAACCATCCGCCATTGCAGGTCCATCACCCATGGCCACATCGTCTTCGACAATCCTTCGCTCGGCGGCCCTGGTCAGAATCTTCCTCTTGGAACGCTGCCCTTCTTCGGGGTTCGGCAGCCCATTTTCGAGGTCAATTTGCCCGACGTACGGACTCGGTCCGTCCTCTGACCTGGCATAACCTTGTGATGTTCCCCCGTAACTGTAAAATACGGCGGGGAAAGGCAATGTGACGTGGGCCGGGCACCTTAGGCTAGACTTGCATTTCCCCAGACCCAAGACACCAATCTGCGCAAGGAAATGGAGTGGTTTCGATGGTGTTGTCGACATTCGACCTCGGAGGATACTCTCTTCGTATGACCCAACCATAGAGGCATGCTGTAAGGGAGAGTTATCCGCGCTGAAGGAGGGTCGCCTAGGTCTCAGAAATACGGGCGTCTGTGGCGAGGTCCCAGCATGTGTCATCTTGGGGGTCGACGTAAGGGATCGCCTGGGCTGGTGTGCTTGATATGGCAGCGTCATCCCTCGTTGCGAGGAGCGCCTCTGAAATGCAGGATGGATCGGAGAAGGAACGGCAAACGGCGAACTCGCAACCGAGTTCAACGTGTGCCGGCGCGAATTGATGACGTTCAAGGGGCTCGTCGTTATGTCGATACTATGCAGCGGTTCCGACAGGTCAATGTCGTCGTTGCTCTCGGATTGGACAAGCGGGCTCGTCGGCGGCTTGTACACGAAACTCGACGAAAATGACGAGGATAGAGACGATGGCACGGATCTGTAGTCGTCATGCGCGACTGGAAAAGGTATCCTTCCCTCAAACTGCAAGGCCGAAAAGTCTCGTGGGGGCGAGGTGCCGATCCACGAGTTGCGAGACGCCAAGAAGTTGACGGACCTGCGGTTTTGCTCTTCCTCCTCTTGTACCCCTTGCTGCTTTCCTCGCGGTTGGTCCTCGGTGAAGTCGCCGCTGTGCAGGGCGGATCTTGGCCTCTGTATGCTCAATCCATCGCGGACCCTCTCGTCATCTTCTCGTGATCCACCGGTCTTTTCCGGAGTGATGCTCGGCGGAGGTAGTAGGTTGGAGGAGCTGGATGGCGGGCGGGGGCTTCGCGGCGTGGTTGAACGGGGCAGGTCGTTGAACAGCGACTCAAGCTGGGTAATGTTGTGAGCAAAGGCTGGCTCTCTCGCGCTTCTAGGTAATCCTACGTGACGGTTCGGGACCCAGGTCGGGCTCTCTCCTCGCTTCAGCCGCTCAATCAACTCGGCTCTATCGGATGTGACTGCGGCGGTGTCGCTCTCCGGGGTTGACGGTCTCGGGCTTTCGAGAATTGGCCCCTCGCAGAGTTCGGTCCGAATGCTCTCTTCAGAGAGCTTTCTCACTAGGGACGGTATGTTGGTTTGCTGGTGTAGAGAGACGGATCCCGTCGCATCGGGGCAATCAGCGACGGGCGAAGATTGTTCGAGATCGTCCTGGAATATGGGCATGGTTTGGTCGGCAAGGTCTGAACCACAGCGCGGCTGTGGCTCAGATCTGGTGTCGAGTTCGCAATGTTGGCGGCGGGCAAGAAGATATCGATCATGCCTCCCGTCGTCTATGTGCTTCGTGGGTGGGTGTGTTCGTGTGTTTGGTGGTCGCGCCTTTGTCAGGTGGTTTCGTCGTGTTAGTCACCAGGGTAATTATTCTTTAACAAACGGGTCTGGCGGTAGGACGTCATATGCGCACTGCGTCGGCCGACGGCTCCGATTTCGCTCCCTTGTCCCCTGACTTGGGTTCTGAGTCAAGCAAGGGTACCAGTGGTTCACTGACGCCAGTAGTGTGTCGAGAAATGAGGCCATCCGAAATGAAGAATAAAACCGCAATGCAAATGCCCAGAGGGGAAGACAGCGCTGGGAACTGGAGCGGGTTGGGGAGCATGGGAGTTGCGGTCAGTTGTGACAGGGGCAGGCGACGGTGACATGCATGCATCCATCCGGGTGAGAGAGGAAGACTTGTACATTGTAGGTACCTAGGCGGGAGGGGGGGGGTTTGGACAGTGCCGTATCATAATGACTGGGTGAATATATACGGTACATAACATCTATTTCCCACAGTCTGTATCTAGAGCGATGCGTGCAATTTCCTACCACTTTTTTGACCTAGTGTCTACTCTCTTCTCTAGTTCTGTTAAAAAGCTTGAAGATGTAGATCTCTGTCAGAATAGTCTGAATGACCAGGCGTAGACATAAAAAGGCAAGAGTGAAGAACGTGGTCAGAGGGAAGGAGCTGTAAATAACCAGAAGGATATATACGGTACAGAATATCTAGCACCTACTATATCAAGCAGGATGTCTCTGACCAGTGTGGCCACTATAGATACACTATGATGGGGCACTGTCCATACCCCCCCCCTCCCGCGTAGGTAGCTTGTCGCTCGCTGCCTGTAGTAGTATGTATGTGTGCCTATTCGTACATGGAAGGACTTCCTAGATGGGTGGGGAGGTGGGTAGGTTCCATCCTGGTTGGTGAAGTCAGCGTCGCTGCCCCGACTACTGCAAACGCTATCTCGGAAGTAACTGGTCAGCTGCGCACTTGCCGGTTCAGAGAGGAACGGCACCAATCCCAGGGTCGCCCTGCACAGTCTCTCATCCTACCTACCCACGATGTATACATAGGTAGGCAGGTAGTGCATGTCCGTACATAGTAGTGCCTACCTACCTGGTAGGTATTAGTGTGCGCCTTGGTTGAGAGACAGAGAGATTCGAACCTCCGAAGTCACTTGGACCGATACCAGGTAGGCCAACCTGACCCTTGCTCATTCATACACACCCACCGGAACCCAGCTCCTCCTAATCGCCACCAATCCGCCGCGAATCTACCTTCTTCTGTGCTGGCACTTGGCCTTTTTTTTTTGGGGGGGGGGGGGGGGGGGACGTCTCACTGGCCTGATATAGTTAGTCTATCGTACGTGGTAATGGCCTGCATTGCATCCCGTCATTCCCGACTCGAACAAACACACAGAAGCGCTGGAGCCACGAGGAAAACGCTCAATAATAGTAACACTGCTGCATAGCTTCCAACCTGGCACACCCGAGGACAGCAAGACCGTTAGTGTAGGAACGCAGCCCAAAGACTATTTGCGGCAATCGAGGGGGGCGGGGAGAGGGAACTCGAGGCCGGTTCGTTGCTTTGGAAAGCCTCTGGCTTAAGCCATGACATGAAACGCACGGAAAGTCTTGAAAGCCCAACGCCTTGACCCATGCGCTGCCACCAGTCCTGTTCCTCACTAATTAGCTGACACTTTACCTTGGGCCCGGTCCTGTCCAGCAGGGCTTTGCATTCCCAGCGAACAAGTTGTTGTTGTCCGGGCTTTATTATGCGGCGCCAGTCCACTGGTCGGCACTCGGCCCCACATCCATTTTCTGCAGGCCGTGTCGTCCCGAAGGCAAGCCGGTGTTGTAACTTTTGATAGGAGAATTCGTAGCCTCTCTCTGTTGCTGCTGCTATTGTTGTTGTTGTTGTTGTTGTTGTTGTTGTTTGAGTGCTCGGCGTTCGAGAAATGGAACCGGCAAGAGGGTTTGACACATCACTCAGTAGTTTTGCTTTTCGACATCGGGTCTGGCGCCCCAGAAGTCGAGCCACTGCTTCAAACTTCGTGTTGCCATTTCAGAACTCTCCTGGTTAGATCCGCACGGCTTGGAAGCCCTATCTCTGCCAAGCACCCCTAAGTGCTTCTCGTCGGACGGACCGCTGCCGCCCTCGAACACATCGGAGCTGATGCTAGGCCTGGCTTTGATCCTAAGCAAATGCGCTCCGCAACCTAGAACAATGGCAGAATCACACTTGGCATCAAAATGCGTAGCCCCAGCAACGTATGCTTCGGCTCACCAATGCAAGCGAGCCCTGATAGCGCCGGACTAGACAGGTACCGCGACGCATTGCGGGAACTCAGAATGAAGATATCGAGTCTTAGTATCAATTATTCTTTCCTATTCCCTGCTTCCATCAATCCCGCACCACAATGTACGATCGGTGATCTAATTAAGCCGGCTGACCGATGAACCTTCACACGAGCCTCTTATGCCGCCACCCGGCCTAGCTCGTTATTCCCAAGGGTATACAGATAATATTACACAGTATTCATGAATCATAAAGCCTGTCGGCTCTCTGCGCCGTGGACGGACAGATGACCATCTGCATCTGCAGCTGGGGACCCTCCCTTACTCGACACCCCAGTCATCGTCGTCCGCAACATCATAGTCCATCTCCGGTTGCTGCTCGGGCTGCTGGTCTAGAACCGTCACTGAAGACTCGTTAGGCGCGCCGTTGCCCATGATCATATCATGATCGGTCGCGTCCTGATGCTTCGATGCGGCGTTTTCCGTCATCTTGATTGGGGGCAAGGATCTGGAGACCCAAGACAGCTCAAGCTGACCATCAATGCCTGGAATCTCTTGCTTCGGAAGACCATAAAAGAACTTCTCCGCCGTCTTCCTGTCCTTGAAGGTAACTTCGGTCTCGGAAGGAGTGGTACGGATATCTGTGAATTCGCCGACGCCCTAGGCTTGATTAGCATGCTGAAATGAGAACGCAAGAGAGCAATAGAAAGCAGAGAAACGGGGGCGAGATGAGGATGAGCTTACAAGAAGGTATTGCCGAAGCACCTCATCCTTCTCGGGCGACGTGAAGTCCACACCCGTGACGGAAACAGTCTTGGGACGGTTGTCCAACGAGTACGCCGCATAGGCAGCGTGGACATCGCCTCTGTACCCGCCGCGGTAGGACCCCCTACCGCGTGCGAAGCCACGTCCACGGGGAGCAAAACCGCCCCTGCCGCGACCTCTACTTGAATGCCATGTTGTAGGCTCATCGGTCGCGCTCGGGTCCAAGCCGAGGAGCTTAGCCTCGTCCTCGAGGGCAGCGAGCTGCGCACGGAGCGCCGAGTTCAATGAGCCATCATCGGCATTGTCAACATCGCCATTTTTGGCCGCCAGCTTCGCCTGCAGCTTCTGCTGGACTTCTCGATGCTGGGCGAGCAGTTCCCGCTGACGCTGCTCCAACTCCTGGCGTTGTTTGTCTAGCTCCGCCTTCTTTTGCATCTTCTCTTCATGTTGCCGCTGGGCCTCTTCTTGCTTCTTCATAAACTCTTCCAAGTCGATCTCGGGTTCTTGGTCGTCACCAGAGGCGTTTGCAGCACGCGCTGCAGCCTGCTCGCTCTCATCCACAAACCAAAAGACCCTGACAAAACGGTTGTCAAAGATAACCTTCGGGGATCGATAGGCGGCATTGGCGGCGTCCCACGTATCGTATTTGACGGTCGCAAGCCGCTTGTACGGTTGCATAGTGACCTCCCCAATATTGCCAAATTCCGAAAAAAAATTCCGGATTTCTTCCTCCGAGAGATACTCTTTGGGGATATTCTCGACCACAATGGTAGTTTTGGTTCTGTCGTCGAGAGGGCCTTCCGCGGAGAAGGAGGCACGATTCTGGCGCCGTCTACCCTTAGCACCTCGGCGGTTCTTACGGCCGTCTCGGCCGTCTCGGCCGCCTCTTTCGGCGTTCAAGGCCTCCATGAGCTGCTGCATCTGCTGGAAGTTTTGCGACATCATCATTGCCGCATCCCGAGGATCAAAATCTGAAAACTGGTCAGCATCCAATGCCGGATATAACTAATTCGAATTTCATGATGAATGAGATGCGTGCAGCTTTCAGTAGTCAACCTTATAATAAAATTTGTAAAAGTCATCGCATAAATGCTCAGACGGGTTTCTCATCACGCTACGGGGGGGAACAGAACAAAAGCAGACAGATTGTACATACCCTCGAACTTGGGAGGCCCACTGGGACCGCTTGGCGGGACCCAGATGGGCTCGATGCCGTGATCGTACTGGCAAGAATTTCCACGAGCACAGTAGCCTTTGGTCGCAAAGTCGCGGCATTTCTGCCTGTTCCTTCGCGGGCCGTGGGGCGGGCCGTAAGGCGCTCCTTGGGGATACGCCTGCATCTGAGCAAGTCCGCGCCAGTCCTGGAGACCAGCCGGCGGTTGCGGGAAGTTGGGGTCGTATGGCGCCGTCGCAGGCGGCAATTGTTGAGGGCCATCGAGAGCATACGGCGGCTGCCTATGATAGCCGTTCGGACTGCCAAGCCCTCTCGGGCCAGGCACCCTCGAGTCCGATTGTCCTCGACGCGGCTGCTTGTATGCGCGCTCATCGCCGAAGCCAAAGTATGGTTCACCAGAGGCGTTGGCATCGCCCCTCTCGTGATATGAACGCTTCCGCGACCCGGTCTGCAGCGCGGCGTCTGATGACGCGACTGGAGCGGGAAAGCCCGACTTCGATCGCTTCTTGGGCGGGGGAGGCGCGCCGGGGAGGTAGGACTTGTATTCGATGACGTCGAACAGCTCTTCAACAAACCCCGGGGCGGCGTCTGTTGCTTGGTCAGTGGACTGTGGCAGGTATTCGTAGATGCGACGTAGCTGACCCGAGTTTAGAAACTGCGGCAATTCGCTTTCGCACGCCGCGCGAATGTGCCCAGCGTCGCCTTCCTGTGAGGCGAGCAGAGCCAGGACATAGTCTGCCAAAATATCTGTTTCCGTATCGGATCTACGTGGGAATGTCAGCTCAATGAACGATGCTAGGCAATTGGAGGAGACGAACACTTCAGGCAGCTTGTCCATCAGCCATGCCCTCAGCAACGGTGTGTCCTCGGCCGCTAGAAACATGGTCGCAGTGCGGCACGCGCCAAACCATGAGGCAGGAAGATTGGCTGTTGTATGAGATAAGTGCGAAACTTAGGTGTTGGAAAAACAGGGTCAAGTCATTGTCGTCGTTCAGCGGGAAGACCCTCGAATAGACGAAAATCTGCTCAGATGGGAAGATTTGATGAAAGCCAGAACTTGACCCGAGCAAGGCTAAAAACCTTTTATTTGCACGGCTCGCTAAGTGACCCACTTAAAATCGAAGTGGAATCGGCAGGGACGCGTTGCAAACACTGACACGAGCTACCCTACCTAACAATAATAATATCGGGTACCTTTTCTGGTACCTGGGAAGAAGCCCGTAAAGCAGCTCAGATGCCTAACCCCGTAGACTTCTCCGAATATATTCAGAGGGTCCCGACGCTCCAAGGAAACAAAAAACCAAAAAACACGGAAAGGTTTGAGAGATTTGTCATGGCATCACTGCATCATCACGTCACATCACAACAATGACAGATTTACATATTGAACTTGTCTTCATTCCGAGACTACGCGAAAGCTATGGAAAGAACGGGGTCATAATTTTTGATATCGTCCACCAAACCCAGTTCGTCATGAATGCCCAAAAAGGCACAACGCCGTTTTCTATTAACCCGTGGGAAAGGCGTTTACAACTTGTCGTAGTACTGCACATCTGTTAGCACCAGTGTCTTCATGGGGGGTCAAAGAATGGACTCACGTTCTCAACGCCGGGAACCTCAACCTTGAGACCCTTGCGCTTACGCATCTCCTGGACAATCTGGCCGACCTTGGAGGTGGCGTCAAGGGGAGAGCCACCGGGCAGAGGCTGCCAGTGGTCAAAGACAAGCTGGGGGAAGGCCTGTCCGGAGGTGGCCTGGCGCAGATCACTGTTGAAGCCGAAAGACTCCATGACGGGCAGGTAGGCCTTGATGGTGAAGAGAGGAGTGCCGGGGCGCTGCTCCTCGTTGAAGACGTGACCGCGTCTGCGGGTAAGGACACCGTAGACACCACCCATGGCCTGCTCGGGAACCTGGATCTCGACCAAGAAGACGGGCTCGAGGAGGGCGGGCTCGGCGAGCAGAGCGGCGGCGTACAGGACTCTGCGGGCGGTGGGGATGATCTGGCCACCACCACGGTGAATGGCATCGGCGTGGAGGGTGACATCCATGATGTTCCAGCGGACGGAACGCATGGGCTCCTCACCAATGGGACCCTCGCGGGTGGCCCATTGGAAACCGGAGACGACGGAGTCCTTAATTTCGTTGAGGTATTGGACGGCCTTGGTCTGGTCGACGAGCAAGTTGGCGCCGGTGGTGTCGGGACCGAAGGTCCAGATCTTACGGGCGTCAGTGACGTCCCAGCCGAAGTCGTCGGCCAAGACACGAGCACGGGCCTTGAAATCGTCACGGGGGCTGATCTTGCCGGCCTCGATCTCCTTGGCGAGCTCCTCCTCGATGGGCTCAGCGATCATGTAGATACGGTTGTGCTTGTTGGGGGACTTGGACAGGGCGGTCATGCTGGACTTGCCGACAACGGTCTCACGGTACTGGACGACGGGGTCGGAGATGATGAGGGGAACACCGGCGTGGTCGTTCTGGAGGTCGTTCAGGCAAATCTCCAAGTGGAGCTCACCGGCACCAGCGACAACGTGCTCGCCAGACTCGTTGGTCATGGTCAGAACGCAGGGGTCGGACTTGGAGAGACGCTTGAGACCCTCGACGAGCTTGGGAAGATCCTGGGCGTTCTTGACCTGGACGGAGCGCTGGACGACGGGGGAGACGGAGAACTTCATGACTTTGAGGTTGTGGGCGGTGTCGGAGGTGGTGAGAGTACCAGACTTGAGGAGGAACTGGTCAATACCAACCAGACCAACAATGTTACCGGCAGGCATGTCGTCGATGGCCTCGACCTTGCCACCCATCATCAGGACGGTGCGCTGGATGGCCTTGATGAAGAGGTCCTCCTTCTTGCCGGGGGTGTAGTTGGGGCCCTGGATGCGGACCTTGATACCAGACTTGACGGTACCAGAGAAGACACGACCGAAAGCGTAGAAGCGACCCTTGTCGGAGGTGGGAACCATCTTGGAGACGTAGAGCATGAGAGGACCCTTGGGGTCGCAGTCACGGATGGCAATGGCAGCCTCGTCGTCGGGGGACCCTCGTACAGGGTCTCGGCACGGTACTTCTGGGCCGTGACGGGGGAGGGGAGGTGGAGAATCATCATCTCCAGAAGGGCGTCGGCGGCGGGCAGGAAAGTGCGCATGACAGCCTTGAGGAGCTGCTTGCCCTCCTTGTCGCGGTCCTCGGCGGAGAGCTTGAGGTTGAGCTTCTCGAGGAGGGTGTTAACCTCGTCCTTCTTGAAGTTCATGACGGCGGAGAAGATCTTGAAGATGGGGTCCAGGATGAACTGGTTGAAGGCACGCTCGAGCTGCTTGCCCTCGTGGGTGCTCTTGTTGGTCCACTTCTTGGTGTGGGGGTTGAAGTAGTTGTCGCCCCAGAGGCGCTCCATCATCTTGTTGCGGTCAACGCCGAACTTCTTGGCGTAGCGGACAGCGAACTGGCGGACGGTGAAAGCCCAGCCGTGCAGACCGGAACCGAAGGCGACGGTACCCTTGTAGGGGTAGACCTGGACATCACCGAGAGACTTGTCAAAGTAGGTGGAGATGATGACGTTGACGGACTCGATGGTACGAGAGAAGGACTGGTAGAGGTCCTCCTTGGAGACCTGGAGCTCGAGAAGAGCACGGTCGACCTTGTTGATGATGACGACGGGCTTGATGCGCTCACCGAGAGCCTGACGCAGGACAGTCTCGGTCTGGACGCACACACCCTCGACGGTGTCGACGACGACGAGAGCACCGTCGGTGACACGGAGAGCGGCAGTGACCTCGGAGGAGAAATCAACGTGACCGGGGGAGTCGATCAGGTTGATGAGGAAGTCAGTGCCGTCAGTCTTCTGGCCAACAATGTCCTTGACATCTTCAGGGTCGACGTTGTGGTACAGGGAGATGGCAGTAGACTTGATGGTAATACCGCGCTCCTGCTCATCAGCACGGGTATCCGTGGCTCTCGCGTCTCCAGCCTTGGCGGTGGAGATGATACCGGCCTTGGACAGAAGGGAGTCGGTGAGGGTAGACTTTCCGTGATCGACGTGGGCAATGACGGACATGTTACGGACGTTCGTGGGCTTGTCCATGAGCGCACGGATCTCCTCGACGGTGAAGCTGTAGTGATGCCATGGTCAGCATTGCGATGCCGTTCGTAGTGGAAGCTTATCTCCGAAAAGCGGGTGGTGGTGTATGAGGGAGAGGGCGGGGTAAGGCCTGGCGGGCTGAGCAGCGCGGCGACCCAAGCTTCTCTCGCCTGCGTCGGCGTCCCAGAACAAAAGCGCAACGAAGTAGGAATTGCTCGTCGCGAAGAAGGGGTGGGAGACGATGGACGATGTGGTGGGGAGCTGGCAGTGAACTTACTTGACCATTTTGACGGCGGTGGCTCAACGAGCTCTTTAAAATCTCTTGCGTCGGGTGGGATGTGAGGTTGAAGTTGGGCGAAGCGGGGTTGAAGAATCTGCCCCGCGCTCACAGAGTGCTGAATCCTATTTCTACTCGAGAAAAAGGCAGACAGAGAAGAATGTGAGATGCCGAAGCGTTGCGAAAGTCGACGGTTCCAGGAAACGGACAGGGGAACTCGAGCTCCTCTACCGATTCTTTTATCGTCGAAAAGGTTGAATGAGATGGAGGCGGGAAGGAGGAGGAGGGTGGGAGGGGAGGGGGGGAAAAAGAGAAATGGTGCCTCTTTCTCTCTTGCTGTGTGGCAGTCGTTGCCCCGAGAGGGAAAAAAAAAAAAGTTAGTGACTGGTCGAAAGAGGAAAAAATGGGTAGGTGGGGCAGCTCAAAGAGTGCGGAAAAGAAGAAGGGGGGAAAAAAACCACCCCCGCCACTTCTTCCTGGTTTTTTCTTCTTTTTTTCCCACTCCTCCCACGGTGCCCCTCCCTTCCCCTCCAGTGCCTCACTACCTAAGCACCCCTTCAACCACAGCGTCTGCAAAGCATATTGGTTGCAAATAGAAGGTGGCTCATAGGCTTTGCGCACTGCCGATTTCTGCCAGCGGTGGCGCCACCTGGGACGCACAGTGCAGGTGTGTAATATCAGAGCATGTCATCAATCAGAAGAGTACTTTGCGGCACCACATTGATGGCTTCCTCTCTCGTTAGCACCTATCGATGGGCTGTGCGTGTGCGAGAGAGGAGGGGTGTGTGTGTGTGTGCCCCTCATCCCACCTACCTACGTAGTAGTTTACCTCCTTACGATACCTTGGCCGGTCTGTGCATGGAGGGGCACTGGACAAACTCATGCAGGGCAACAACCCTGGCCCCCTCGCACCAGAAAGAGTACAACTAGTTTAGGTAGGCAGTTGGCAGGTACCTACCTGGCACAGGAGCACGAAAACATGGTCTGGCTGACCCGGGCCGAAACCAGTCTAGCTCCTGCTATTTGATACACGTCCTGTTTGGATCAGACAAAGCTCGGGAATCAATTGGCAGGCGTGCTAACCGAAGCTTGAATGTGACTTGCTCATCCGTGTCGCTGACGGCCTGACGCACTGTGTATGAACATAAACAGCCCGGCTTTGCGGCATCGACATGGCCATTGTTAGTAGGTATGGAAAAGGTACGGTGGCAGTGACAGGACCGGATATTCATCTCTGTAACGCTGCCCAACCAACCAACCAACCTCTCTCTGCCCTGGTTTATCCGGTGAGCAAAGCTGGAGATGTCGCCCGTGACGTCGACTAACACCTACCTGGTTGGTTGATTGTGGCGTGTCCACCGTTGTGTTCAACAACTTAACCTAGGCGATCAATCTGACACATTTCGAAGCACGCCGGTGACTGGGTACACCGAGGGTTTTACGTTGCAAGAGTGCGTCAGCCGGTAAACTAACATCATGCTTTGATTACTAAGTCGGTAGCCCATCCTCTGGTTACGGGTATTGACTGTCATGTTCCTGTTCCGTAGTGATGCTTACTGATCTCGGACCCCCATTGTTTTAACTCCCTAAACGCCGAAAAAAGAAGAAAAAGAACAGAAAAGAACCCATGCCGAGTGAGTCAACCCCGGCCTCCTCATGATCCCAATATTTTGGAGTAGGCATCCTCCACCTCGCCGGCCAACTCGAGCAAAGCCACAATCACTATCTGGTGAGTCAAGTTGGGCAGTCGGTCCCTGTGAAGCCCAATCCACTCTAGTGGTGGCGTCGCCTCGCCCATGTCCCTCAACTGAGGTGTTTCGATAATGGGTGGTTCGAGCGCCACGTAGTCATACTTGGACTGAGGCACAGTGACCTCGGCCGTGATCTTTTGCTGCGACGACCCGCCCGACTGCTGCTCCTCCGTGTCCGGCACTCCCGTAACCTTGATGGCTGTGAGCGGGAGCTCTTTGCCCCAGGTCTGTTCTAGTGACTTGGAATGGTTGGCCCACATCCCGCGTATGTAGCTGATGCGTGAGTAGTTCCATCCCACCTCGACCTTGCCCTCGAACGCGCTCTTGAAGATGTACTCGATCCGGTTGCGGTTGGGTGTCTGCCACGTCTGCATGACTGCCCCGACTTTGGGTACTTTGAGGATGGTCCCGCCGCGTGAGCCTGTCGCTCTTTCGACGACGTCTTCCACCGATATCTCACTGAGAGTTTTCGGCGCTTCAATATTCCTGACACCGGCGAGGCCGATCCGCAGCTGTCCAAGAGTGAGTGCTAAAATGCTGTGAACGCGTCGCTGCTCAATGCTGGCTGCGAATCGTGCCTCGGCCCCCAACGCTTCCATCTTGAACACTTGGTGGTCGGAAAATGTGCTCGGAAACACGCCCAGGTTCAATGCCTTGAGCGTCACCACGACGTCGGTATCCAGCGAGATCGGAGACTTGGACAGCGTGTCTTCCTCTCGGAACTTTGGCGCAGTCGTGAGATGGGGAGACGTAGCAGTGTTCTGATACGATCTTCTTCTCATAAACTTCTCGATCTCCTGCAACGACATCTCAAAGTTCGCCCGCCTCTCCTGTATGAGCTTTTGGAAAGCCTGATATAGCGCGACGCCCTGCGCTGCTGATGTCGTAGTGCCAAATATCTGCACTGCGTCCCCGTCAAAGATGGCAACGAGCCGATCCCCCGTGCCCTCGAGGCTGCGGCGGACATTGTACATGAGGAGCTCGAGAGACGTGATGTCGGCAACGAGGAAGGCTTGGTAGTCGAATGCTGCCTTGACACGGAACTGGCTGAATCCAATAGACGCCTGGATCAGAGGTGTCTCATTGAGCGCCGCCTCTCGCTCTGGCCAATGAATCGAGGTTCGCAGCTGGAACTTTTGGAGAGCGATGAAGCCGCTCAACCTGCCTGTGCAATCTATACCAATCTTCTCGAAGCCAAGACACAGGTTCTGCTCCCAGTCTGATGTTTTCTTTGACGAAACCCAAAACTCCTTGATGGCGAAGACTGACTTGCCGATTGCCTGGCCCATATCTACGCTGACGTCGAGAGACGTAATGGATATGGTGGCCGTCCACGGAAATGCCGCTGTTGCGGCGACCTGCTGATATCTCTGCACCAGGTGAACTTGTGATGTCTCCGCGTTCATCTTGGCGACTGGGGCCGTCGACGTGTTCCGTAGCTCAGTCGGATACCAGATCTCGCGGAACAGTAAAAAGTCCTGGAGTTGCTTGGCGTTGATCGAGACGGTCATCGGGCTGACCTTGAGTATGGCAGACACGCCGCTCGTTCCGCTGACGTGTTTGCTATTCATCAATGAGAGCACGATTGAGTCGACGTCGAAGCTGCCCGTGGACTCTCGGGAGTAAACGTGCTGAACTGACGCTTGCAGCTTGGAGAAAGCGCCGGAGATGGAAAAGAAATTGCCTTGTTCTTGCGAGCGCACTGTATTGACAGTGAAGTAGATGTCCTCGAAACACGTCGTCGCCGCAACACGTGCGATGGGTTGGCAACTCAAAGAGAACTCTTGGCGGCAAATCCGAAGCCCCAGGTTCAGCTTCAACCGTCCAATGACAGCATTTGGGTCGGCCGTGAGAATATTATCCTCGTTGCCAGGCTTGACCTTCGCAGCGGCGGGTGTCTGCGTGGCAGCTGGCGTATCCTTATCCTTGCCTACGACTTCTTTGACGCTGACCGTCATGTCCATGATGAGCGGCACAACAGAGGGATATAAAATATTACTTGATGCGTCAATCTTGATCTCGCCGTACAGTGAAGGGTCCTCGCGCCCATTGTCCCGGTACTCGAGCTTCCAAGCGAGGCCTGGCGATCTGAGGACGGTGCTGCTACCGGTGTCATCGTTGCTGAACTGACCGTACTTGCCCGCCAGAGATGGTCGGCCAGCCCTAGGGTTTCCGCGGAGCCCATCTGTTGGTTTCTTGCCCGAAACATAAACAACGGCACCCGAGAAGTCCGCGTCGATCAGCAGAGACTCGAGTCGCTTTGTGCCAAGTATATTTCGTTGCGGCGCCGTCGGCTCCTCGGCTCTGTCAACCTTCTCGGCCTTGGTAGGAGCGATTCCAGTGCTCCAATTTTGAGAAGCTCGTTGCACGTTCTGCATCGAGAGGCTGATGGAGTCCTTCAGGATCGCAGCTGGAATTATGAAGCCTGATGTTAAGCGCAGATCCAGCGATTTGCCAACGGCTTGGAACGCTAGGCTGCGGGTGTTCGGGTTGGATACATAGGCGATGTTGAAGATCACCTCTGGGAGCAACGCCGAATGAAGAGACCTAAGGCTCTTGTCCTGGCCAGGCGGAACCATCTGGAGTTGAAAGTTTTCGATGGTGAGCCTGGCTGACTTGGTTTGGCGTGTCCCAAAACTGACGAGCTGGACCGACAGGATGAGATCCTCCTTGTTGCTCGCTAATGGCAGCAAGTCATCTGAAGGATCACCGACGAGCCAGGAAATCTGTGTATCGCGCACTTCGAAACGGTAAACAATGGACGACAGGAATGAGTCAATGATGTCAGGCTCCTCCGCTTCCTCCTGATCGTTGATGGCAATGCGGGGTCTTGTTTGCCGGATCTTGCGCAAGTATTCGAGCTCGCGTGACGTGTCGAGGTCTTTGATCTTGTCGCCCATGTATCCCAAGGCGGCAACTACGGTCGAAACAGTTTCCGGAGACAAGTTAATCTCTAGTCCGTCACTTCTGAAATTGAAGGACCTCTCTTCCTTGCCGTCTTCCGTGTATCGTGTGTTTGCCGACATGAGAGCGCCCAGAGCAAGGCTGCCGCAGGATCGCATGGCGTTGTCCTTACCCTTTTGCACGTCAATCAAGATTTGGCGCAGGTTGATATGCAACTGCGGCTGTGCGAGAATGGGCCCTTGCCCGTCGCGGCGGTTAGCAACTTCCAGATGCACTCTATCAAGCTTGAAGGAGAGGCATGCCGTAGGGTCCTTTTCCGAGACAAGTGGCGTCTTCCCAAAGACCTCAATGCCAGCCAGAGTGAGATGGACGGTATAGACCAGGTTTGACGCCTGCGCCGGAGGCGGTGTTTCTTTGGGGGCTGGTGTTTCGCCGAAAATGTCGCTAATGTGACCCTGAATTGCCTTTGTGCCCTCTTGCAGCTCGCTGATGGCACTTGATATTTGTGGCCGGTTCAGAGCCGTCAACAGACTGTACACCGCGGAAGCGTCCAGCTGCATGAGCTCGACGGAGCCGAACACGGAGACCGAGTGCTCCCCTGGGCACATGTGACTAACTATCCGGCCGTTGGTCGGCGGGATTCGGAGGAGGGATATGCTGCGCGGCTGGTTTCTGACATCCATCCTAATTTCGTGGGAGTTTTCCTTGACGTCAAAGTCGAAGATGAGCTCCTTTCCAAAGTTGGCTGCTATCGCTGCTCGTGCTACGACACCCGAAATGTCGTAAGTCATTGATTGCAACAACGGCACGCTGATGCGGTACTCGTCCAGGAACATCGCAACATTAACACGGAACGATGAGAGTCGTTCGGCAATCTTGACGCTATTCCTCCGAGGGGGTGCTGGTGACTCCGGCAATTGTCTCTGAAGCTTGCGGATCTGCGCCAATTCATCTTTGACCAAGTAGTCAGCAACTTCAACCAGGTACAGGGGATCTTGCTTAACAACGAGCGTTAGAGTGCGACTGCTGGCTGTTGATTTGATGGTGTGACATGATTTTGTCTCCGTCTCGAGGAGTTCGTGAGAAACAATGATACTTGGGTCCTTGAGCTGAAACATTCCCAATAGCTCAGACCGATGATGGAGTCGCGATATTATGGCATCGCAGCTAATGATGAAATTGACAGACGAGCCTGTTTTCTGGTACTCATCAAGTAGGCAAGACGCCTTCAAGTTGTGACCAAGAGACGTGGCGCTGAGGTTGATGGTGTCCACTTCCACCGAGCCTCGTCCAACTGCCAGTACGACATGGAAGGCGTCTTGTGATTTTGGTTCGTTGGCTGCGGCTTCCTCCTGCTTGGGCTCTGTATGGCGTTTGGTTGCGAGGCTGGATTTATTGTAAAGCCGAAGGATGTCTTCGGCAAGCTCGCAAAGTTCCCAGTTGAGCATGACGGCCGCCTCACCACAGTAGACGTTCAGAACGGTGATGCTCTTCGGCCTTGTCTCAGTGTCACTAGGCTGCGTCGCTGTCTTTTTCTCCAGTCTTGTCGTCAAGTCGGCAAAGACAATTCTGTTCTCTTTGGGCCCCGGATCTAAAAGCAGCTGCACTTCCTTCAGACGAAGCGCCGCCAAAATCGGAAGGCTGGGCGGTTCAGGTTGACCGCCGGCCTTTATTGCCCCAAAAACGTTCTTGATCAATGACGATTCAGCCACATCATACAAGTCCCAGCTACGCCATCGTTGAAAAGCCTCAACAACGCGATGGAAAGCATCGGAGGGCGGGTTTGCTGATCCAGAAAGGCAACTGAGCTGTAGATCATGTTTGAAGTTTACCGGCATGTGCGTCCATATCTGACGAAGTCTTGTGGCCATCTTCCACGAGTCAAAGGTTCGCAGATGCTCTGTGGCAGACCTCAAGACCGCCGACGGTCTTGTCAAGAAAGACGGATCGCCCACCAGATGCCCTTCTGTCATGAGCTTGAACACGAAGTGCTTGACGCGGTCCTCGTGCCGCGACATCGTCTGTTCTAATGTCTCCCCAAGCTCCGAAGCGATGACCCCGGTCCTGTGGATAAGTGACGCAAGGTATTCAATCTTTTCTGAAGCGGTGCTGCTCTTTATGCTCCCAATGTCCGCGTCGACGTAGGTAACGTCCTTTGAGCCTAGAGACACCACGACACGCTCGATCTTCGCCATAAATGCGGCCTGGTTTTCTTCGGCACCCGACAGCCGTTCCGACGCCGATACATCGGCGGAACCAAGTTTTAGCAGTACCGATGTTCGCTTGTTGCTCTTGACCGGCTCCGCTGGGTTTTCCCAGGCATCTGTGGATCGGAGACACAGCGATAGCTTCGACACTGTCACGTCATACTGGTCCTGTTCCTGACCACCAGGGTTAAGGCGGTCGACAGCGGAAGCATTCAAGAACCTGATGTTGGCTTGTGGAATTCGGAGTAGCACATCGGTAATTTCACCAGCAACCGTCTTCTTCTTCTGATGGTCAAAGATGTCAGTCATGGAGGAAATTTGCAGGCTGTCAAGAATATTATCTGGCTCGCTGGGTTGTAGAGCAGCAAGCATCAGTGATACATTCTTGACTGCAGATGGATTTAGAAACGCAGTTAAGCCCGTTGGAATCTCGACAATAATGCTGTTGTGTTCACGATCCTCGACCAAAGATTCGGGGTCAACGTTGTCGAGACCAAAGTCTGGGAAGCCAAAGGCGGAGGTAGCATCGTCCTCTTCAATACTTGGCATGACGGCCTCCGAGGTATCAGGCCGAATGCTCTCGAGGGGAAACGGCGGAGTGTAGAACTGGCTCGAAAAGGCCACAGACGAGTGATGGCTGGCGTCTCGGAAGTCGCCGATGGCGCTATAAAAGGCGGAGTGGCGACCGGTTGACGTAGAAACATCTCGTTGGTGCTGTGATCCTCGCTTCATGGCCCCGGGGCTGTCAGGGTACAACAGGTCCGATTGTCTGGATTTTGCCCGCGATCTCACAGAACTTCGCGGCCTGACCACACTGCTGCTGCTCGAGGTAGTGGTCGTGGACAAGAACGAACTCCTGTGACGGAGGCGTTGGGATCGACTGAAAGTTGATCGATTGTCGGGGGATCTTTGGTCCCCTTCAGCACCTTCGAGAACAGTTGGATGAGGAACTGGCGGAAAGCCTTGGGCGGGTGGATCAAGCTGATCCGGTAGCGTCTCCTCTAGAATACCGGGTAGAAGCAGAAACTCGGTGCGTCCAGTCCGTTGATCTTCGCGACGGATGAGCTCCTGTTGTAGCTTGCGCTCTTTGGAAAAGTGAAGCTTTCTTCCAATAACTGCTACGCGGATAGAGGCTTGGAAGAAAGCGTCAGTCTCGACGCCCGACTGGGATTTCCATTTATGTCTGATAGCCGATTCCGAGTTGACACACGAAATTTGAAGGTCCGGAAGCTTGATATCTGCTCGTCTGGAGTAATGCGTGCGCGCCCAGTCGTTGAATTTGACGTCTAGTGTACCTGTTGAGAAGAGAAAAGCTGCTTCGTCTACATGGCACCAAACTCGGACTGACTCAACAGCCACCCGCAAAAAGGTTACGTCGTATACAATGATGGACGATAGCGGAATCAAGGCGTTCTCGTCATCATCAAATTCGAATGCAAATGCTTTGCCCGCGCTCATAAGGGCTGCTAAAAAGTCGGTAGAGCATTCTCCCGAAACGGTACCCACGGAGATATCCCAGTTACAAAGGTACGTTGGCTCGGCTGGGGGAAGGCCAAAAAGACGATGGCCAAAGATTGACAAGCCGTCAATGAACAACTGCGTGCTAGTTATAGTACTGATGGGTGTTTCCATGCCCGACTCTGCGTTCCCGAGGGAAATGCTCAGAGGGTTGAGGTTGACCTGCAAGTCCATATAGTAGTTTGTGAATCGGAGATCTAAAGAGAGGCCGGCGGTCTCGATCTGAACGTGTCGTTGACTGGAATACAGGTTTGCAGGCAGCAGGAGCCGGAGATCATCGATCTTGATACCTAGAATCACGTCCAAGTCGTTGGTCTTCTTGGGGGGTGGGCGATTTGCCAGCTCCGCATCGGGGTTGTCTTCTTTCAGTCGTAAAAGGTCCTGGTACTCGTCGAGTGTTTTGAAATGAATATCGTCCCCGAGATAGTTATCCTTCAGTTTCATAACGTAACGTATAATAAAGCCGTACAGTGTAGCTGTGGGTGACTGAAGGCCGAGGTTCAGCTCCAGGGTGTCAATGTTGGACGGCGCCGTCGTTGCGTTGTAGTGATACTTTCCGTCGGCCTCGAAGTTCTCGCCGTGTGCTATCTCTTTTGACGTTATAAATGTGCCCTGGGTGTTCCAAGGTGGAACGTGGAGCCATAGAGAGAAAGTCTCGGCTCCGAGCGCAAACGATACGGAATTCATGCTCGGGCGGTACTTGTCGATAGGAATGCAGACGTTTGCCACGAGACACGGGCTTTTGGCCACGATGTAGGCATTATCCTCGAGATCAGTAGGATTGTTGATGATGTTTCCATCGTTGACGTTCAGGTACAACGTTACGTTGCGTAGATCAAGGTTGAGGTAGTATCTGAAGGGCGTGAAGACCAGATACTCGGCTGGTGGCCCCGAGGCCCAATCATCGACCAAGTCTATCAAAAGGAAGACGTGATCTCGTAGTATGAACAGTTCCATGTCCTCGGAGACGACATTGAAATACCATGACCTTAGCGTGTTCCATTTGAGAGGGCTTGAAAGGTCACAAGATATGCGTTGTGGCCCCGAGCGCCAGAGAAGCTCATGATTGACACTGGTGGCGAGCTCAGTGCTAGGCAGGTCGACATCAAGCTTCATCTGGTATCCTGTTGTGCTAGCAAGCATATCCATGGTGAAGGAAATAGTGGCGTTGCCGGGAACGGTAAGATCAAGCCAGCCACCCGGACGGATGGGCGCAGCGTCGGCCTTGCTGTTCTTCTTTGCGCGGTTCCTTTGCTTCCGCTTCTGCGGAGGCGTCGGAGACTTCACAGGGGGCTCTTTGCCCTTCCATTTCCAATTTTTGGAATCTTCCCGAATGGGTATTCGAAGCGTTACCTCGTCATCCAACTCGACATACAGTTTGAACTGAGTAGGAACTCGATATTCACCCTCGGCCAAGGGGGTTGCGGGAATTGCGTCCTTGCACAAGCTGGGAACGAACACGCGCTGGAGGTCTGCTCTCTGACGATCGGCCCAGGGTCCGTAGTTTACCACACCACCCTTGATGGCTAGAATCATGCCCCATGCGGGAGCTTCATCGCCGTTGATGTACGTCGCTACATTCTCCTTGGAACGCCTGCTGGCCGCTTCAGCCGTCACCTTGCCCACAACATCCCAGTATATGGTCAGTGTTGCCTCCGGGCTGTCCACTACGGTGGACTCGGCAGCATACTCAACACCTGCCCACCGTAGCCTTGAGTCCTGCTCATTCTCGTCCAAGTAACGCGCCAGACCTTGCCAGTGGTTGGACCCCGGTATTTGTGAAACGGCGGTGGTGAGAGGACTTCGCGAGCCTAAGGAGAAGGACTCTACAGATTTCCTCCAGTATGGCACGAGATTTCGCAGTGTTCCAAGTGCGCGGCGTCGATGTCGTCGGAAAAAAGAGGTCTTGTACGTTGGACTGGGTTCCTGAGCAACCATTTTCTCGCGGCTTGCCCTCGTCGCCTGATCCTCCTTAAAGTCTTCGTTCTCCCTCATTTCTACGATCGGATGCTGGAACTTGATCTTGAAAATCTGCTTGTATGGATCGGGAGTAGACGTCTTTGAGGCATCTATCTCCCCAGACAGACCATCGGCCTTAACAATCAAGATGGCCTTGGTGTTGTCGTTTCCCATAACCACAGCCGCCTTCTGGCACGTCACAAATATTGGGAAGAGCTGCAGAAGAAACGGTAGGTCGGAGTCCGACTGGACAGCGTCACCGCTCTCTGCTGGTGCATCAGATGGTGTGCTCGTCTGGCTGGCCGATGATCCCCGGCGGCCAAGGGTATTTCCTATTCTTGACAGTAGGGCGGCGCCAGGACTCTCCTTTTCATGTGCCGAAGAGTCTTGAGACGGATCTGACTTCTCAGAGACCCTATGACCTCGGTTTCTGAGAGAAGCACTATCGTCTTTTGACTCAAAGCCCGTTGTCACATTCTCGGCAGTGGCCGCAGGTTCCTTCAGTCCAGCTAGCACGCTGTCGTAGGCCGGACTTCTGTTGTATATGAACCATTCCAACCCGACCAAAGACATGGTCACACGGCAGGGCAAGTTCGAGTGCCTCCCGTTTGTAGCTGCAGACGCTTGTTCAGCTTGCTGTTGTGCCGAGGCTTTAATGTCAACCTCCCGCACCCGTCGCAACCAGTATCGCCATGTGACGTAGCCATGTTGAACAAGGAACGTTTCGTTGTTGCCGTGATATCGTAGACCGGTGAAGAATATGCGCCCACCAAGGAGAGACACTTGAAGGGCCTGTATGTCGATGTAGACGCGGTAACGATGCCATGTGTAAGTTCGTATGCCCCACGACAACAGCGACCCAAAGGCTCGGTTGAAGTAAAGGAGGAAGAAGACGGCACTGCAGAAGGTTAGCTGAAGATATGGAAAGGTTGGCATCGTATCGGGTTACGTACAGAGCACCGCAGACAATGAGAAAGGCCAGGAAGGTGCTACATGGAGCGAGCGGTCAGCAAAGGCAAGGCACGCCAGGCTCAGACAGGGCAAACTACCCATTGAAATTCGGCGTTTCCGTCGGCGTTGGGTTCGGTTCCCCGTCGGTCGGCATGTTGGTCGTGGCTATCGCACGATACCTCAACTACGGCAGGCCGAAGCTGCTAACATGAAGGTCGGGGCTGTGCCAGTCCACCCACTTCCATGTCTCGAGGATTCTCGTTCGTCGCTCGGTATCCCAGGGGGGTGTGGTAATCGGACAGATGTTTGGAGCGCGCACGATGCTAGCAATCGACGATATGTGTCATTGGAGGTGCTGGATCGTTAGAATTGGAAAAGGTCTCGCAGTCGTAGAAACGGAAGTCGGGAGGATTCGGGGAAGTATGTAGGTTGTTGAATTGGGCAGGATGCAGATGTCTGTAGATGCAGTTGAGAACGGATCACAGGCCAACAGTTAATTAGGTAGACTAGCTAAAGTACCTAGGTAGGTACCTACCTAGGTTGCTAGGTAGGTAGCAGTAGCATTCGATGTCGCGCAGAGCGTCGACAATGACGGGGGCCGGGTGTCTCGCGCTAATGACAGCCGCGCCCCATCCAGCGTGTCCCGGGGCTGATCGTTCCCCAGCCCGTCAACCGCAGTGGGCCACAGTGGGCCACGAACAGTGAGCAGATGGGAAGTTACTGTGCGCTACCCCACATGCTCAAGCACGCTGAAACTGAGCTTCAGGGGAGCTGCCGGCATGGACTTCACTAACATTCAATGCACAGGTAGGTAGGTACCTGGGTACTAGGTACTGATTGGACGGAACGCAGCTCGTGGAACTTGATGCACAACTGATTGCCTGTCTTCCATGATTACGAGATTTGTATCCGTATACCTCCCTACCTATGCCGCCCATACATACCTACCTAGCTAGTCACGAGCACCTACCTCTCTCTACCTACCTACCTACATACCTACATAGCTATAACCCACACGGGCATCGTCATCCCTCCTTCACTTTTCAACGCATGCTCTCGCCCCCTCACCATCCGAGACTGCCACTTTGACCAAAATTTGGCCTGTTTTTAGAACCGCCGGTCTGCCTTTCCTCGCGACCCACCAGAAACAATTCCTCCGATAGCCATGACCTAGGCGACATTCCACGAACAAGTTCATAAATCCTTCGCCTCGTATCGCGCCGCAGTTACGATGGCAGGCGGCACTGGCGAGAAGCTCACCACGGCGACCATCATCGTCGCTGGCGTCGCCGCTTTGGTGGCCACCTTCCTGTCGGCTATGTAAGTACTCGTCATAACTTTGCAGCAAATGTGACTCAAGCTTACGTGCAGCTCGTAGCTCCATCTTCCTCCAGGCGTACGTCGTCTCTCTCTCTCTCTCTCTCGGCCGGCGGCGACTAATAGCAATGTAGAAAAAACTACAGAAAGCCACTCCTCCAGCGATATGTCGTTCGGATACTGCTTATGTATGTTTGCTGGCTTGGGGTATATAACGAGGGTGGAACTGACTGTCTCTAGGGTTCCTATATACTCGATCGCTTCATGGACAAGCATGATTTCGATAAGGGCTGCCTCGTTCCTCGACCCCATTCGAGACATCTATGAGGTAGACTATCCTGTCCTTCTTTCTGTGCCGCGGATTTTTGACAATGACAGGCCTTCACCATCTATACCTTCTTCCAGCTCCTTATCAATTACCTCGGCGGAGAACGAGCCCTGATCGTCATGACCCATGGCCGAGAACCAGTTTCCCATCTGTGGCCCATGAACCACGTGCTGCCGCGTGTCGACATATCTGACCCTCATACGTTCCTAGCAATCAAGCGCGGCATTCTCCAGTACGCGTGGCTCAAACCTATTTTGGCTCTGGCTGCCGTCATCATGAAAGCCACCGGAACTTACCAGGAGGGCTACATTGGCGTGGAGTCGGGCTACCTATGGAGCGGTATCATCTACAACATCAGCGTAACATTGAGCTTGTACTCCCTTGGTTTGTTTTGGGTCTGCATGCACAATGACCTTTTGCCCTTCCGACCGGTGCCCAAGTTCTTGTGCATCAAGCTCATCATCTTCGCCTCTTACTGGCAAGGCTTTTTTCTGTCTATTCTTGTCTGGCTCGGGGCCATTCCAGACAATGTTGAGGGTTACACTCCCGACAACTTGGCCGCTGCGATTCAAGATGCGCTAATCTGTGTCGAGATGCCGGCTTTCGCCATTGCTCACTGGTACGCCTTCTCGTGGCACGATTTTGCCGACAACAGGGTATCATCTGCGAGGATGCCTGTCAAGTTCGCCATGCGTGATGCGTTCGGCATCAGAGACCTCATCGAAGACTCCAAAGAGACCTTTACTGGCGACAAATACGGATACCGCTTTTTTGACTCGGGTGACAAGATTATGGCGCACGAGGATTCGCGTGCCAGACTGGGGAGACTCGATGAAGGCATGCGTTACACGAGGGGTGGCAAAGCCAAATACTGGATTCCAACACCTGGTCAGGTGGACCGTCAGACGAACCGTGACATTAATGAGCGAGATCCCTTGCTTCAGGGAACTGCGGGCGGCCCGAGTGAGGAATACAACTACGCCAACGGTACCTTTAACGAAGATCTCGCCAACGACCCTCAGATAGATTCCGACGATGAGCGGCTCTTCGACAAGGCACGTGAGCTGGAGTTTGGGGATTGGAATGTGAGTTACAAGAATATCAATAACTGTCGGGGGCGTAGGGACCGTGGCTGACACTATGCAGTATCCCGTTATCACTGCAAATGTACCGCTGAGCAAGCGATACATGTCCTCCCAGGGTAGCCTGGGATTCCATTCCGAATCGCGATCGACAGTCGAACGTCTGCGGGTGTCGCCACGAAATAGCGAGCCAGCCGTCGTCGCCAGCAGGAAGAAGAAGCAGAAGAAGGTTGCATCTGAGTCTCCGGGCTCGTTATCATCCCCAGACCGTTCCGGATCTGGGCCCTCGTCTAAGCGACAGAGCCCGGTGCCTCCATCAGCAGAGGTACCCGCCAAAGCAGAGGAAGTATCCGGGACACGACCAAGCGCTCCAAAGGAACATAACCATCCAGAGGAGTCTCCCCTTCTGCAAGAGGCCATGACATCCCCATGGGCTGAAAGCGAGCAAGAGGACGACTTCAACAAGAGCTTTGGCGTGGGAGAAGAAGACGAGTTCAAGAACGTATGGAGCGGCGGCGCGTCGTCTCAGCCCCGTTGATGAAGTATAAACAAGCCAACCGCTGCTTTGCATATTTTGAGTTTGATACCCTGACTCTCAAGTTCTATGTTTGAGCAATACTGGCATAGCGAGGAGTTTGCGAGAAATACGAGTGCGTGCGTGTCTTGTGCACGACGATTGACCCAGCAACGGGTCTTTGCCGTGGCGCATTTTAGAAACAAATAGATGGCTTAGACGGACTGTGAATTATATACACGATGTTCTTCGAGTCTTCTCCCATTAACGTTTGCCGACCGTTCCGTATATCCGATCGCATTCCCAGCCCAGTCGACCTGGGCTCGTGAGGACAGTCATATATTACGAGGATCAAGAGCCCGGTTCTCTTGCTTTCAGCCAGTAAACTGTCCGATGATCTTCTGCTCATTCTGAGGCCTCCCCTGCTGGGGTTGCTTCCTCAATGCCGCATTCCTCTCTATTTCGTCCTGCCCGCTTGCCGGACTGGGCGGCAGATCCCCCGTCGCCCACTCCTTTGGTTCAGGGCCCAGTTCGAACTCCAAAGTCCCCCACCGGCAAAGAGGTTCTCCCAGGTCACCCACGCCTTGTCCCACTGCTCTCCGTTGACGCGCAGGCTCTGTACGTAGTATACGTCCTCGGAGCCGCCCTTCGACAGCACCTTGAGTTCGCGCCCGTCGCCAAGCGAGATGGTCAGGTTCGAGAACCACGGCGAGCCGATGAGGAAGGTCGTCTGGCCCGTGAGGGGATACAGCCCAATCATGTTCCACAACAGCCAGGATTCCATCGCGCCGGCGTCAGAGTTACCCGGGAGGCCGTCGGGGGCGGGCTTATAGTATGATTTTGCGACGAAGCGGGAGCGCTCCACCGAGAGATGCTGCTTGTTGACGAAGTTGAACAGATAAGGCGTCCCGAAAGAGGGTTCATTACCCGGGTTGAATATCGTGTTACCAAAGGCGCCGTTACCCGCGTACTGCCCTGGCTCAAACGTCTTCTCCAGCCGGTCAGAGAATCGCTGGGCCCCACCAATCAGGCTGACGAGGTGCGCGACATCATGATGCGCGTTGAACGAGTACTCCCAGGGCGTGGCCTGGTAGTATGCCTCGGCCCAGTAACAGCCGCCGCAGTTGAGGGGATCTTGTGACGGGAAGCTACCGTCGGCATTGCGCGGCCCCATGAAGCCGCTGAAGCCGTGAGCCGTCATGTTCTCGTTCCAGTGGTTGCGCCAGTTCCGGGACCGCTCTAGATACCGCTCGGCGACGTCGGAAACGCCCAGCCCCTTGGCCACCTGGTAGATGCTGAAGTCATTCACCGAGTACTCGACGGCGCGGGTGACGGCACGGGCGAAGCGTGGCGAGATCCAGCCAAGCTCGAGCCAGTCCGGGAGGGCGCCGCGGCCCTCCTTGGTGGAGCCGGAGCGGTCGCGCGGGTCATCGTTGGGTGGAGGCGTCACTTCGCCGTTCTTGAGCATGGCCGAGAGGCCGTCTTGCCAGTTGACTCCGCCACGAACTCCCTTGACGTAGGCATCGGCAAGGACATTGTCACTGTTCGAGCCTGCCTGAACGGCGCCGTTGTAGAAAGAGGAGCGGGCGTCCGAGACATAGCCCTCGTGCCGCCAGATATCGATCATGGAAC
This sequence comes from Colletotrichum falcatum, assembly GCA_019425465.1. Lineage (NCBI taxonomy): Eukaryota > Fungi > Ascomycota > Sordariomycetes > Glomerellales > Glomerellaceae > Colletotrichum > Colletotrichum falcatum. The sequence continues at coordinate 87,383 of SWKJ01000101.1, read as the reverse complement.
GAATGAACTCCTCGTAGGCCACGGGCTGGATAATTTGGAAAAGGGAAGTGGCGCAGCGGAACTGCACGCTGTTAGAATAGTTTGGTGGCGACGAATGCAAAATACGCAGAGAAAAACCCGGAGACAGGCTTACCGTATCCCAAAATGTGAAGACGTCGTCGTAGTAGGGCTCGGATGAGTCCCAGAGCGGATTCTCGCCCGTCTTGTTCGTGGGCAACAGGTTCATGAAGTACAGCGCCGAATAGAGTTGATTCAGCTTCCGCGTGTCCGTTTCTGATGTCGTGAATTTGGAGAGAACCTCGGTGTTCCACGCCTCACGGGTAGCCTGTCTAACTGACGAGAGACTCTTGTCCGCAGGCATCTCCGCGTTGACGTTACTGCAAGCCTGGGAGGCCGAGATGAAGGAGACCCCGACTCTCGACTTCACGGTGGCGTCTTGAAAGCTGAAGACGGCACCCAAGCGTTGCCTTCTCGACTCGTAGCTTGTTGCATTACCGTACTCGGCGAGGCCCGTTGACGTACGGTCTACGCCGAGGAACGTCTTATACGTTGCCGGACGGTCGAAGTATCCACAGAAGTAGACCTTCCACTCTTCAGCACGGTTCCAGCCCTGCTTTCTGTTAGTCGAGAGGGGCTCGTGGCAGTAACGAATCTGCACCGACGTTGTCATAGTAGCCATAGCCTGTGTAGTGAAAATCATCTCCATCCACCACTTCAATCTTGCCTCCCAAGTAGTTCTGGCCAAGACCTTGTCCCCTATACGATGGCAGAACATGAGAAACATCTACGATGACGTTGCCCAGGGCGCTACCGTTTCCGGGGAAGGTGTACTGATACAGCCCCGCCTTCTCTGTAGCTCCCAGCTCAACGATAACCCCAGAGCTGAGGAAAGACGTGTAGTGGCCAACCTCTGTCTGATCTGGCTTTGCCCTGGTGTCGGTATTCTGGCTCAGAGGGTTGTCAATGACGCCCATGATGGGCATCTGGTTGACAACGCCGTATTTGGGAGCGCCGCCGGTGCCATGTTCGTGAAGCATGGAGAAGCCGATGAAGTGACCGTCAGGCAGGTAGCCGGAATAAGCGTCAACTCCATTTTCCAAGTCAGGCCCGATCTTCACCATCCCTAATGGTCGTGATACGCCTGGAAATGCGTTTCCGCCGGCCACCGTGCCAGTCTGAGAGGCGTCAGGTTACAGGAGAGTCAAAGGGTCCGCGAGAAACTCACGTCTGTCCGAACGTAGCTAGAGAGGTCAGCTGACTGCACTGCCACGGCCGAAGCCATGTGCAGAAGAGTGACCCGGCGCATTTTGACGATGGATGGTATGGTCCACACAGCCACAACTCAAGGGCAGAACGACCGCGATCAAAGGCTTTATACTTCTGATATGAGCGCGGCGAAACCTCCACGAGCACCATCCACGGGTGGAGGGGTTGCACACGGATCAAGCTGTCTGGCGGTCCTCGACCAACAGATTATTAAAGTAGAAAGGCAAAGAGTCGACACCGGGATATATCATTAGACCGTAAAAATTTGGCTCTCATACCAGACGCGAAACAACGTTGTAGAAGACGCTACGAGGTGGTATTCTGACACTGTAGGGATTCGTGGGTGGGCAAACGAGGGATTCGCAACGTGCCTGAGCGAGAGACTATGACTGGACAGTATGCGACAGTAATGGCATGACAAGTTCCAGGGGGGTGTGCTATCTGTGGTAGATGAATAGGAGATATGAGAAACAAGAGCAGAAACAAGAGCGAGTGAAACGGAAAGTGGTGTTTAAGACATGGGCGTTGCAAGAGGTGTAACTGTCAGATGACAGGCGACGCGGACCGGCAGAGAAACGTCCTGGGCCGCCCCAAGCTTGTTGGTGTAGGGGAGGGGTATGACCAATTTCCCGGCATACCTAGGTACCTAATAAACCACGCGGTCGGCCATAGGTGAGGTGGGCTTAAGCGCCCTGGGAATGCAGCCCATAAGAGCCTAGCGGCGTAAGGTGGTGGCAGCAGAAGCGCGATCCGTCGTGTGGTGGGGGGGGGGCTTGAGGACCACGATGGAATAAAGTTGCCAAGACTTTTCGCCTTCACGGTGAAGGTTGAGAAAGTCACGGCCGACCAACGCTATTCCAGGCGCATCGAGATGTTCGACCCTGTGCCCAGACCGTTCCACTTACTGACGACGACGCCGAGACACAACAAAGGTTGAGTACCTCAGCTGCGGCCCCCGTTTTCCTGGAACAATCGAACACGAGCCACTGCCACTTGACTTGAGCTGATACGCAGAAAATGGCGAAGCAGTGCCCATGAAGGTTTACCAGAAACACGCGCAGATGTTTATGGCGATTGGCGGCTCAGCACACTCTGGGCTTGCCTTATTGTCCACAGGAGATCCAATGACACAAGTTGTGTCTTCTGTTTGCAACATTTTCAATATTGTCCAGTCGCAAGGGGCTACTGCAGGATGCAGGAGAAGACTGCGCTGTTAGCAACGCAACTTCCTTCGACCCTATCAGACCAACGAGCCAACACACGTGCGAGAAGCGCATCCATCGACATCAAGAAGGGGAAACAGACGATTGGGTATAAGATCGGAAGTATTAATGCGTATACAATCGGCGATATGTATTTTCGGCCCCAGACTTGCCGAGACCCATTGTAGCGGTGCGACAGGTCCATCAACTGCGTTGGAAACGCCCTAAGCAGAAACATTGAAGAAGAGGAACCCCCATTTCGCTCCAGCTTACATCGGCCCATCCTAGCGTTTTGTGGGGATAATGTTTGTTGATAATGGTTGCTAAGTACACTAGGGGGGCTGTATTCGGATACTTCGTACCGTCTACCTAGGTAGGTACCTACATGGTATGTAGGTAGTTTACCTATCGTAGGGTTACGCCAACGCCATGCGGAACCAGATGTGGCCGAGAGCCACTTGTACGTGGGGCTGTTTCACGTGACGGGTAGGATCTGCTCCGCCCCACCTTGGAATTTATCCGACATGGGAAGCGGTGTGAGAATTTTGTCAGTCTCAACGTCGGTGAGCCGTGGCAGAATTTGTGAATCGCATCGCTCTGCCCAGGTCCAGCCAAGGTAATTGTTCTTTGTCGCCCGCCGGTAATAACCTGGAGAGGCAATTTTTGGCCTACGGTGCCTTGGAACTGCTACAGACTCATCGGTTCTACTGCTTGACATCACAGAGCGCTGGCCCGTCACCAATCCCCCTCCAAGCAACGCCGAGGGCAGAATTTCTTGGGCGGTCACCGCGACTCTGCAGCAAGTATCTCGCCCATTGAGCCCTTAGCCCTCCGCCATTGAAGCCCGGCTTCGGAGTAAAAGCGTCTTTGTCTTTGGGACTCTATCAGAACCGCGCGCATACAACACAACAAACAGGGTCAACATGGGACGAAAACCAAACCCCGTGATTGGGGAGTATTTTACTCGGGGTCCCAAACTTGCAGACTCTAGCAACCGGTACCCGCACACCTGCAAGCTGTGCGGCGAAAACTTCCCCAAGGGCCGAGGTGAAGTCTTACACAAGCACATCACTGAGAAGTGTCCTGCCATTACTCCCGAAGAGCGCATCAACGCCGCTCTCGGATTTGCGGGGCTTCACTCTGGTTCTTCAGCACCCCGATCTATGAATCTTACCGTCAACCAGCTCGACCCCGCTGCAGCAGAGGTCGCACCCGAGGCGCCCGAGAACTGGTCTGCCCTTCGCACTCTCGCCGAAGCTTCCCGTCAGGTTGGTGAGAATGAGATGGGTGCTCCTTCAGCCTCTGGTCGCGACCCATCTGAGTCGGCAGCTCGTCAACTTGGCATCGGCTTTGAGGTTCAAGAGCAGTTCACCTTGGAGAACCCACCTGTGAGCTACGATAATCGCCCCGGCCGCGAGCGCAAGGGTGAGTTTTGTGCTGCGTCTTCGCCTTCTTGGTTCTCTTTATGAACCCTCTCAATGAATTAATTCATTGAAGAAGCCTATCGATGCTTCCACGCCAAAGGCCCCAACTAAAGAACTAAAGCTGACTCTTTAACACAGAGTCCACTTCCAATGATAGCACCAACCCTCTGAGTTACCTCACTACAGAGGAGAAGATGGAACACCTCCAAGCCGCAACTCAACAGCAGAACAATCCTCCTCTGGAATCCTCGGATTTATCGGTCGCTGTTGCCGCAGCCGCGCGTCTTACAGACTCTCTCATGGACCCCCAGTTGACCACTGAACATGCTGAGCCTCAGGTCTTGAGTCCAGTCATGTCTCCAACCGAAGCTTGCAAGCCAGAGATCTCAGTCAATAGCATTCCTGCCAACAATGCTTCTGGTCCTGCCATGCCGCAACCTCTTCAACAAGCCCAGCAACAGCAACCCCAGCAGCCTCAGCAGCCCTGGGGTGAGATGACTTACATGACGACCAACCACAATCCCACAGTCGCGACTCATGTGGCTCCCATTGCACCCCCCAACAGAGGTGGCACTAGGATGCCGATAGGTAACGGGACTCAGAGCGAGCACAAGCGCAAGGCTTACAACCCGGCTCGGCGCAAAGAAGTCCAGGCTGCCCGGAAGAAGGGCGCCTGCATCAGGTGCCGCATCCTACGCAAAACATGTGGCACCAATGACCCCTGCGACCAGTGCCGAAAGATCCAGGGGCCTCGGCATTGGACCTACCCTTGCGTCCGTACCCGTCTCAACCAGGAATTGACGCTCTATTCGGCCGCCTTGATAGTAGTCCTGGCGCAGACCAGAGTGAAGCACGCTCGACAAAATTACCAACTGCTGTCGAATGGCACCTCCCTTGTCGTCTCTTTATGGGAGGACAGCCCCAGCCTAACACTTGCTGCTCTCGTCACCCCCGACCCCAGCAGCCTGTCGCCGAGGAGACGGAGCAGACTAATGGAGACGCTAGGCCGGTCTTTCAGGTTGTCATGATTGACCAGGATAAGGAGGATCTCCCCGCCCGCATGGAGGAATTTTTGAAGTCCATTCTTCCAACCTTGATCCAGCGCGAGCCGTCTCACTTTATGCAGGTCGTCTTGGAGGCTGCCCAGAAGTTCCCACAGGAAAGGGCTACGGGCAAGAACTTGAAACTAGCCATTGAGCTTTGGGGTCTTATCGAGATCCTCGACCGAGAGCGCGGCTGGTACATTGCCGAAGAGCGTGAGGGCGTCGTGTCGCCTCGGGGCCCTGAGGATTTTGCCGGAAGCGACGACCAGGACATCTATAACCTGATTACCTTCCAGCTGTCCGCTGCAACTGAACGCAAAGCGAACAACGTGTCCAACAAGCTCATCAGCGAGCTTCAGCGCTGCCTAGAGAACGGCAAGGCCAAGATCAACTTCGACGTTTACCTTTCGATCCTGATCCTCCTCCACTGCCTTGAAAAAACGACGTGGACATTCAAGGTTTGGGAGATGGATGATTTCCGCCAGCGCTGGCCCCTCGACCGCCCTCCTGCCATGTACGTCAACCAGGGCCGGGAGATCGCCGACCTTCTCAAGATGCTCCTGACTCTTCGAAAGTCCCACCCCAAGACGTTTCGAACCCTCGACGGACGCCTCAGCGTCATCGATGTTGGCGATTCAGACTTTGCTATGATGGCGGAATTTTTTGAAGCCCTGAACCTGGATTGTAAGCTGCCTCCCCTCTTCCAGTCGCACGCTTGGTCTCCTTACTGACTACCATCGCTTCTTTAGATGACGATGTCGTACAGAAGCTGGAAACGTGTGCCTTTAGCCCCGAGACGTCGCGCTCGTTGGAGCTTCATTTCTGTAGCCAGGTACTGCTCCCGCCAAAGGAGGGTGACCATAACCACCATGTCGCCGCCGCATCAAGCTCTGGCCACAGCACGCCACCCCCTCCTCCCGGCCCTGGCCCTGATATTGGCCCTACCTCTCTGGCTTCCCCCCCTCCTCACCCTACCCCCCTCCTCCTCCTCCTCCTCCTCCTCGACAGTTACAGCCTTCCGTATCATAGAAGGGCGTATACACCTCTGAGAATGCCTTCCTGAACTGTTACTGGGATTAAACACAGGCAGTGGCTGTCAGCCAGTGAACACGCGCACCCCTCTTTCATTTACGCTTTCACCTTCACGATAATGAACGAACGACGGGACGAAAGATGCCGACAAAGGCTAATGATGTACGACTACCACAATGGGCCAAAAAAGCAAAAGCAAAAGTTCCAAAAAAAATATAGACACCACAAGGATTACAGGACTTGAGCGTGAGACACTGGAAATGGGAGCAATGGTAGACTGCGGATAGAAGCGTTGCCTGTTTAAGGATGTCAATATTCAGCGGCCTTCGTTTCTTGAAGGCGGCGTTGTCAATAGACCTTGCTCGTAGATACCCGACTTAAGTACCGACGCAGTTGAATGAATTGTGTGGCTCTATTCGTACCGACTGGTGTGTAATAATAATAATAATAATAACAACAACATGAGGCCGGTGGATGCCCATGGCCACCCATTGTAGAGTGAAAGGGGTCGTGTTCCCAAAGAGTTGTTGTGGTTTGGGAGGCGTCTGATCTGAACGACTTTTGATACGATGTTTTTCATCAAAAGATGGCCATAATCGACTTGAGCAGCTCAGCGGCTCCTCTATACTTTTTTTTTTTTACTTGCATTGCAAAAAAATTGCCTATGGGACGCTGAACATTCATCAATCATGCGCCGCATTACCGACATGAAACCCCGGTGTCCCCAGCCAGCGCGTGGGCAAGCGCTCCCAGAAGCTTCGCCGTCATACCCAAACAACCCTCTTCTCCGCTTCCCTGCCATTCACCGCCGCACATCTGACTATCTCATCCTGCACTGCGGGGGAGGCCACTAGCCTTTTGAGATGCTAGAGATGGAATCTGACGTGCCTGTCCTTGAAGGTCCCAGGCCGGGACGCTTGATCTTCCTGAAGCACGAAAACTCGTTCTTGCTCGCCTCACGCAGCCGCTTCAAGACGCTACGCATCTCCGGTAGCTCGCTTTGCAGCCGTGCACGGGCATCGTTGTCGGTACGTCCGTCGAGTTCCTGGTAGATCTCACTCTGAAGTTGTGATGCGCGGTCGGTGGTGTACTGGCTTAGCGTCTGGGCAACAAATTCGACGTCTAGTGTAGCTTGCATCAGGGCCTCAAGGGTATATTTTGGGCGGGTACGGAACGCCTCGAGAAGCTCGCGGCTGGTTTGTTCGAGGAGGTAAGAGAGGACTTGAGAAGTGAGACTGGGGGCAGTGGTCGACACCTGGCTGTGGACGAGCACAAGGCCCAGAAGGGCCTCGTAGACATAGGGTCTCGCTTCACACGGCTTCTGGCCGGATTCGGGAATCCAATCCGGAGAGGTAACTCCAGCTCGGATAATGGTCCGCAGTTGTTCAATAGATGGCCGAGTATAAGACTGGAAGAGCCTAGCATCAATCTGGCCCAGGACGTCTTTGATCGTCTTGGACTCGTCACTGAGTTTCACCGAAAAGGCGTTCTCGAATTGCGAATTGAGGCTTGGAACCACCTTGGCCCGGAGGGCCTGCAGGTTGCTGAGAGTAAGAAGCATGCGAACGTTCTGCTTTTGATTAGCTGCCAATCTTCAATTACAAGGCGTGCTAACTTACTCTGTCTCCAGCATCAAGGGTCGCTCTTCCGCCGCTGGGAGTGGGCAAGGCGGTGGCGACAATAGCACCGTCCATATCCGTTGTCCAGTCATCATTGGCCTTCTTGATGGATCGTTCCGCGTTTTCCACCATGCCGCTCAACGCCTTATAGAGCGTCGTGACGTACTGGCTTCTGACCATCTGCAAGAGTTTATTAGGTGGTGGGAGAACAATATCCCCCGCACCAGGTTTAGACATGGCTTCAGATATGTAAAGAATCTTCTGCATGCCAGCGAGCAATGCACCTTCGAAAGCGGAAAAGCTTGAGGGCATGCGGGTCAGGTCACCAAGCTCTGGTGACCGGTGCCAATCCTCGACAAACTTGATGTTCTCGGCGTCCTTGTTCCACGCGGCGCAAAGAGCAGTAACGCACCGCTCTCTGGCAACATTGACGAGAGACTTGAGTCTATCCTGGACGCTGGCATCCTGTCCGTTGAGGACTGGGCCGATACTTGCCAAGTCGGATGCACCGGAGCCGACAAGGGCGAGCATCTTGGAGAGGTAATGGACGCCACTAACTGAGTTCGACCATGGAGGCCAGAAGGCCAACTTCTCCCATGTCTCGCCACGCTTGGGTGACGGCGGTGGGATGTTGTTGGGGTCGAGGTTGAGACGAGGATCTCTCGGTCCGCTGGGTGAAAGGTTTCCGGCACCGGTGGATGGTGGACTCATCGGTGATACTGGAAGAGGCGAGAACAACAACGAGATATCCTCCGGGGGTGGTCCGGCAAAGAAGGCGAACACCACCTCGCGAATCATGTCGACGAGCTCCAGCGTGCCCTTCTGCAGATCGCCCGCGCCCTGTTCCGTGAACTGGTGATGGCGTTGCGACTCTCCATTGTAACCTAACGGCAACGTGCGCTGTATCTTGCCATCTAGGAAGCCCTGTACGATCTGCCAAAAGTCGACGACTTCTCCAAGAATGCCTTGCGGGGAGAGGATACTCGATAGGAATGCCAACATCTTTTCCCATAGCTCGATGACGTCGGCAGAGTCGGCCGACGCGATTTTGTTCTCAACTGTGATCTGGCCTAAAGAACGGAGATGGGAAGCGACCGTGTGCGAGGCAGGCTTGTCGGCGTTGGCAAGGCGTCGTCGCAATACCTCGACTTCGACTTTGGAGCGGTCAGACGTCGACTGGATCTTTCCCTTAAGATGGTCGTACCGACTAAGCAGCCAGACCCAAATCGGATTGTCTTCCACGCCCAGTTCCAGGAGTAGACTGATCAGCTCCATGTGCTGATCCTGCTGGCCCAGGTTGCCGGACTTGGACATGCCATGAAGGGTAACGAGCTTCCTCCACACGTCGCGCTTGAAGGCCTGGATCTGCTCGTCCACGTCGTGCCACATGCGTGCTGCAAGAACAACCTGGTAAATTGTGTTTGACGAGGCCTCGGTAGAAACGTTCGCCACGAGGGCCCGCGCATTGTCGGAAAACTTGCGTGCCTTGTTGTACTCTTCTACAAGGCTCTCATAGTCCCTCCGCTTGATGCTGTCGGCGATTGCCGAGCTAAGCTCGACATAGTCCTTGAATTGGTCGATATTGGCAGACACAACCTTAAGGTTCTCCTCCTTCTCACGGCCTCCCAGTGCCGGGCCCCACACATCTTCTGCCTTGGCGGAAACGTCCAATAGAGGTGCCTTGATTCCTGCGATGCCGTATTCGCTTTCCTTAATCAGCGCGTTCTTTTTGCGTGCATCTGACGCCGGGGTTCCTAGGGAGGCAGTAAGATTCAAGTTGCTGATGCTACCTCGAAAGCTGCTTCGACTGGCGTGGCGGGAATGAGCACGAGCGCGACCCGTTGTAGGCGGCGGGGGTGGCTCGGCGCCGCGGTATTTCATCTCCTTGTAGACATTATCTATAGTAGCTTTGGCCTTTACGAAGCGCTCAAAGTTGGTCTCTACCAAGACCTTGAGTGAGGCAGACTTTTGGTCAATTGACTGTGACAGAGTGTCCAGGCCGGCCAGCAAGCTTTGTGTGTCGGCAGTTGCGTGCATCTGCGACAGGAATAGGGCGGGAGAAAAGGTGGTCGAGGACAGAAGGAATCGATTGCCTACGCATTAATCAGCCCCGAATATCGTCTTGGTGTTTCGAAACCTACGTACGCAGGCGCGGGTCATCTTGAATGGGGACTCCCAGCTGGCGGAGAGTCCTAACAACGCTGTCGGTAGTGCCCAAGGGATCGGGCTCGTCTCGCTGGACGATGTTACCGATGCCTCCCTTCTCCGATTGAGCTCCAGGTATTATGCTCCGTCTGTCGCTGACGGCTCTTTCTAGTGCCTGGTATCGCGACTTTCGGCGCTGCAGCTTCGCATTCTTCTCGTCTTTGGCGTCTTTGTCGTCATCAGATGCATCACTCTGGTTCTTCTCGGCAGGCCACTCGTTAGGGTACGGTGTAGGAATCTGATAGAAATCCAGAATCGTTCGCTCATATTCTGAAGCCATCTTTGGGTATGTCAGTATGCTGCCTATCGAAGAAAGCGATTCTTGTCCCGACCCGGCGGAAGACGGCTGGGGATATGCCAGGGAGGTTTGCTGCCAGCAGCAGTAGCAGCACTCGTAGCTGTCCCGTTTCAAGCGAAATTGATAAATGGTTTCATAGGCCAAAGGCGAATGAGTGACAATGCTGCTCAAGAACACGTGTCGTGCCAAAGCTGCAAGAAGCACGCAAACGAATGCGGAAAGGAAGGAGGTAGCAGTGGTCAGGAGCTCGAACCAGTGTTGCTATCTACTAGCGCACATCCACCCACATAGTTCTCACCGAAGCCTCGGTGAACTCGGTGAACATGACGCCCCGCCCCACAGCTTCTACGGATCGGCCAGGGGGAAACTATGCCCCGATCCCGACAACAGATAAGATGGGGGGAAAGGTGGGGGGCAAAGAAGCCAGCCACGTTTGTGGCTGAACCGTCGGGCATCGGTCGGTGCTGGAGGTCGGTCATCGAGAATCCTGTGGGATGTTTCCTACAGACGGCGGATAAGATCATTTAGAGATACCAGATTTAACCGCTTTTAAGAATGGTCACAAACTCATGTTTCTATGGTCCATTTGCTTCTTTTTCCCTTTTTCAACGTCTTTCTCCTCTTTCCCATCTATCGACCTATGCAAGATGTGAAAAAAAAAAAAAAGATGAAAGCGCATTGGCCGGACAGATACTGAGGTACTGATGAAGGTGGTCCCCCAAGGTCGCACAGGTACATAATAATTACTTATCATACCCAATTGGAGGTAGGTAACCACACCGCAGATACACTACCATCCTGCCGCTGTGTCAGCTCCCAAAACTGCTCCTGCAAGTCTTGAGTACCTCGTTCAAGCTTTCCACATCGGCGGCATGGGACCAGGACCTCTAGGTAGTCCGAGTCTTCCGTTGCCCGTGTGCTCATTCGCTGCCTCGCATGGAATCGCGCCGTAACCGGGCCGCCAAGTATGGGGATAGGTACCCAGGCGAGCAGGTAGATACCTACCTGCCTTTCCTTCTCCTTCTCGAGTAGGTGTTCAGGTCCAGTACCAAATCACCAGAATATCGCTCATGTCGGCTTCACCTGCCCTAACTAGACGCGGCCTCTGCAGGGAATTTTCGTCCCTCGTCCTTGTTCCCAAAGCCAGCAAGCTTTGCGGTACTGGCTAGGACCCGATCCACCACATGCCACGAATTTGCGTGTGATGTGGCCAACGACTGGATAATTCGACACGCCGTCTAAGTCCCTCTGCATGTTCTCTACTATATATACTGGAGCTATTCTCCTCCCCCCTCCGTCGCTCATGGCCCTTTTTCTCAAACAGCCCAGTATTTTGCCACACCCTCTATACGGTCATATTCTCATTCATCAACCGTCCGCTTATTGCACGCTTCTCTTGCACTTCCACGAGTTCTCAACCACAGTCTGCAGTCGAGATGCCTTCCTCCGGCGTTCAGAAGGGCCAGCTCCAGTCCGTTCTTGAGAGCAAGGGCATTCGCTTCCACGTCAAGACCGGCGGTGCCAAATATGAATGCCATCTCCAGGACCGATCTTCCTAGTGCGTCTCATGATTTTTCGACCTGCCATGATCTAGTACTGACATTTTCTCTCAGCGAGCGCATCAAGGCTTCCAGGACCAACTCGTCCGGCTCCCAGGCCAGCTCCTCGTCCGCCTCTACCGTCGGCAGCAACCACTAAACAGTTCGTGAGATAGAGCAGCGTTGTATTTTGTGATAGAAGGATGGAGAAAGCGGAAGTGGGAACGGCGTTCGGAAGAGGGAAGCCCGTCACATTATTCACGGCATAATCACGGCTTTATTACAAAGCACGACACGGATGAACGGACAAAAACGAATCATATGCTTCAACACTTGGTCCGAGTCAACGACAACCAACGGTTTCCACACATCACCACCCTTGGTATGTGTTCTCCCATCTTCCCGATGCGCGCGAGGTCCTCCCATCTTCAGGAGCATAAAAGGGGCGATGAGTGAAACTCTTGGGAACTAGAGACCAGAACCGGGACGGGCCATTTAGACAACATCACCAGGCTGCATTAAGGCTAAGGAGGAGCTGCATGGAGTTTTCACGATTAGGCGGTGTCACACCAAATTGATACCTATACTGCTGTTGTTTAGGAGTTCAATCCACGTTTTCTAAACCAATGAATGCGGACCAGATGCATTTGATGCCGCTACCTAACAAGACTTGTGGGTCAACTTCCGGCACTTCCGTGGAGGACCGAATCCGACCCCGATGCCGAGGCACTGTGCTGCACGCTATGCATGCATGATTTTGTTGGGCATGGCAACTTCTCACTTTCCCCTTGCAGGCCACCAGATTTTACTGCAGTCCTACCGAGCGCTCCCTGGTTATTCCAAGCACCTGATAGCGACGCCGGAGGGCATTCAGACTGTCATTTCCACAACATGCCCATGTGCGTCTTGCGTCAGCCTGGCATCTGAGCGGCAAATCGGTGATGCGGGTGCCCTGTCCCTCGCTCTCCAAGTTGCCAATAATCACCGATTCGGTACCGAGAGCTGGCAGGTCCCTCCCCGAGCGGCGAAGTGGGGACCGACCGGGCCGGTGGCGGTGTCGATTTTGCTCGACCGCCAATATTAGGTAGAATGCTGCCTTAGATACATCGCCCAAGAAATCCCTGCGAACTCGATGTGTTATCTCGGGGTTTCGGGTGGTGATGTCAACAAAAAAGGACGGCGCTCAGAGACTGTCTGAGGTGGACGCGTGAGGGCCACGTGAAACGAGCTTCCAAGTCGCATCGGCTCTGCAAGTGGCTCACAAACCGCATACCGCCCTGATGACATACACCATTGAGAAATAGTGAAGATCAGATGGTATGGTGAGGTACGAAATTGACGCCAAGGGCGAGCTGGGTCCAGCGAGTTTCCCGAGAGTCATCTAGCCTTCGCCGGTCTGGGCGTAATGGTGGCCGGTCTGGACAGGTGCTTAGGTCTTGACGTACTGGGGGTCCATGCAGAACCCCCGCTCGTCAGATACGCATTCCCCGGACTCTGTCGATTCTCGTGTGGATGGTCAATACGATTGGGGCATAATGAGTACTCAGTCGTTACTGAACAGGACAGTCTGAGGTGTGAGCCGATAAACCCGTCGAGAGACCTACCACCCACACACCATTTTGGGATTTGCCAATAATATTTTCATGCCTCGGAATCGCGTTGTTTTGCGATTCAGTATGAGGCAGTCGACACCAATTGAAGAGTAAGCATATAGGCACGACGATATTGCAAGGCAAACGTCGATCATGGTCTGTAAAGTTCATCGCGTCTGTGGCGACCTTCGCACAGCGAGTATCTCAACCCCAAGACAACCACTAACACATCAAACAGACCAATTAATGCTCACAGGAGCCCCCCCCCCCCCCCCCCCCCCCCTCTGCCTTTTTGTTTATTCAAATACACGCAGTGACAATAGTCATCCCGTACCAGAAACACTAGGTATGATCTACCAAGAACCATCCATTGCAGATTGATGTTTCCCATCAACAACCCCTTTTCGATGCTCATGAAACTACCATGGGGACTTGGCAGAAAACTGGCAACGAATTGCTGCCAGCTTATTGCGGATGGCCTCTCGGCGAGATGAGTTGATCATTCCGTCGTCGCAGATGATCGTGACGTGAAATCCCCACTTGAGGCTGCTGGATATAGCTCCAGCTGTAACTGTATTCAATTGAGGACGTTTACGCTGTAATCAGACGTGATGGTAAATCCTAGAGGCTAGCCGCCTGTATGAGCCAGTCGTCAACTTGAAGCTGCAGTATGACTTCGGTTAATTGGTATGGAACCAACAACCGTCGGTCTTCCAGTGGTCATGGGAAGATAACACATTCTAGTAAAACGACAAAGGGTATTACGAGGACTTTCCATTGCTCCCAGAAATGCATCGGGTTGTACAAACCAGCGAGCCCGTCACGGATGGAGTGGGCCCACTACCGGCGCGGAGCCGGAATAAAATCGACGAATCCGGCTGCACGGACCCGTGGGCGGGGTGGGGGTCTCAGGATGTGCAACGGAAGGTGCTCCGAGATAGGTAGCAGACGGAATAAAAAGAGGGAGATGGGAAATGAGAATTTCTTGTCAATGAAACCTGTGATACGGAAGGGATGCTGGATTTCTTTCTGTTCGCCGACGATTCGCGATGCATGTAGCTTTAGTCGACGACCGGCCGGGTCCGTCCCCCTTTTCGGCGCCAACCCACCATGGGTTCCGTACGAGAATGAGAGCTGGCTGGTACACAAATGTCGATTGGACAAACTAGGCAGCTGCCAAATGAGCCTAGATCATAACCGCCGGTACAAGTAACGCGGCGATTTTGACAATGAGCCGACGGAGTCCAACAGGACCCTTCCACTACCAGATGACACGGGGAGCGAGTATACCACACCATGCCAACACTGTTGGCGAAATGGCACCAGAGCCTTATCTTCGCGCTGCTGTTGTTGTACGGACCAAGTCTAGCGGCCGGCCTGAGTTAATCCTACGGGGAATTTCGTGCTACGGTCTCGCCCTCCGCCCCACAGATATTGACCCAAGTCTTGCTGCAACTTGGCCTGGTGGTGTGAAGCAAGTATTACTTGGGTTCTGTTGAGAAACAGATTGCGGTGTGAAGCGTGGGTCCAGAGCTGTGTGCAGCTGTGCCGAGGCCAGTTCTTATGCTGTGGCGATAAACCACTATAATTCCCGTAAGCGGAATATGTATTATGCTGCTGAGCGCTTGGTGTGCCATGCGCCCAAGCCAAATCCGACAGAAATGTACGGAGTAGGTATTGTGCGTGTGTGCCTAGGTATGCAAGCAAGCTCCCTCCCTCTCTCGCCCCCCACCATCCGGGAGTCGCGCCACGGACTCGGACCAAAATGTCCATGCCGCTCTGGCAGCGAGGCACACCACGAGGTCAACACCCAAATGTTATCGATACCAAGCCATTCCGACGCCCCCTACGCAGCCCATGACCAGGGATCTCCCTAACTCTGCTCCAACAACGGCGGATTATTGGTTGAACGTTCCTGGTCCCCCCTCTTCGCGGCCGCCCTGAATACGGACTGTCGTGGAGGAGATAGAGGTACTCTCTTGCTCGGATACCCAGGGGCATGAAGGCCACTGAACCAGCCGCCAGGGTACGTCTCGCCTCGTTGACTCGCCCGGAGCCCACACAGCAGCCGAGGGGGTACGCAATCCCTACAGGTAGGCAGGTATGTACTGTTGTAATAAGTCATACATACTGCCTACCTGCTACTGCCGCCGCACCACACCGCAGTCTCTTTTACTTACGCACCTCCTCACCCATCCTTATCCTTCTTCTTCTTCTGCATCTTCTTCTCCCCTCCTCCTCATCCTCGATCCCAACTTTGGGTCATTATACCTTATTTCTGATTGTCGGTGTCAGGCTTGTTGACCAGAGAGGCTTGCTAGAGATGCCCGTACCGATCGCAGCCAAAGGTGAGTGATACATGCACAAATCATCCCTTGTCGCTGCCTGTCGCTTGTAGTGTACTACCCCCCCTCCCATGTCATTTCCCCCATCTCTCCAAACACCGCCCGATGATCTTGTGTTGTGCTCTTTCTCCTGTGCCTACGCTACCCCGCGTCGGCCTTGTTACGAATCACGTTGCTTGCCTGAGGTGGTCATGCCTGTGGCGAATGGCCTCCGGGACCAAGTGATCCCGACTCGTTCAGCGCGTGGCCAATTTAGAACTTGCGATTCTATTATTTCCCGTGTCGACTTTCCCCCGCTGTCAACCTGTATTCTTCCCTAATACATATCCGCCGTTGTCTCCCAAGCATCATCCGTGCCTCTTGCACCACCTTGCCCACCTGACGATGCCTTCCGTTAACAATGGTGCCTTGGCTTCAGCCGGCGTTATTGCTGTATCTGTCGCTGTAGCAGCTGCTATTGCCATTTACGAGTCGCCCGAACTTCGACGATATGCCGACGACATCCGGAGGCGCATCGCGGTTGCACTGCATTCCCTGGGCGAGGGTATCGAACCTGACGACCGTCCGCCCATGTTCAACCGCCCCGAGGATGCCCAGGGCTTCTTAGAGTCTCAAGGAGGAGCTGAGGCTGGCGTGGACGCCGACGATGAGACCCGCCGCCGCCAGCGCGAGGAGCTGATGTACTGGAATGCCGTGCACCTGGCCAAGAAGGAGAAGGAACGAGTCGACGCCGGGGAGTCCGGTTCGCCGGAGCGGCCGCCACCCGGTCCCACACGGGGCACGTCTTTCGACGACTTTATGCAGCAGGACTACACCGGCGAGAAGGGATCTTTTGTCTTCAACACAGGCGCAAACGTCCACGACGACGAGGGCCTCGTTCGTCGCCGCCCGGAAGGTGTTCGCGGGCTGAACTCCTCCCTGTACGCCAACCCCTTTACCGACGAGCACCAAATTGATCAGGACGAGCTGCCGGCGTTGCAAGAGCCGACCCACATTCTTCCTGGTCGCGACGAGGCCGCGTCAGACATTTACAGTGCCACTACCCGTGACACCGACGAACGCCCCCGAGACATCGCCGCCCCCGACGCCACCCTTGCCCATATGCCCCCAATCGTTGACGTCGCCGAGCCCCGTGCAGGGTCTGAGAAGTCCGCAACTCTCGATCGCGAGCTCGGCCCCGACGAGTACATGACCGCCGGCCAGGAAGACCGCGAGGATGCCTACGCTTCTATCCAGGCCTGGGCGCAAGGGTCCTCCACCGCCTCCAACTTCTACTCCCCGTTGCCCATGTCGCCTCCCGTTCCCATGTCCGAGCCCGAGCTTGTCAGCGAAGGCGAGCTCACGCCCACCGACTCTGCCTCTCTTGCCGGCTCCGGCGAGGACGTTGCCGACGAGGTCGCCTCATCGAGGGCTGATGACAACAGCCGCTACTACGACGTACTGAGCGAGAGTGAGGGTATGATGACCCCCGCAAGCTGGTCCGAGGTCGGCAGCGTCGTCAGTGAAACCGAGACTCAGGACGCGGTCCAAGCTGGCGCTCACGCATAGCCAGTTTTCCTTGGACTCGGTGCGCTTTTTGATGGATCGTGATCGAAATAAGTCGGCTCACGCGAGCGTGGCGACAGGCAAGTTATGGGAACGGCGTAAAAGGCTTAACAGGACTAGGAAATAGGGTATTCATAGAAATTATTTTTGTCTTTTGCTTTGGCGGCTGGGGTGTATTATTATAATCAAAATTTGCTCCCATGTTTCTCTTATGCGTGGCACGTCTCGTCTTGGTCCACTTGCCCTATATTGTGACTGCAAAACGCCTTGCAAACATACACAACAAGCGGAAGTGTATCAAAGCAGCATGCGAGCACCCGCACAGCAATGGCATATTTGGTACGATTTTCAACCGCTCACATGGGAACGAGTTTTTCATCAGCAGCCCTGATTCTGTCCAGTCTAACATCCTCGTCAGATATGTCATCCTTGTTGACGATGACGGCCTCGTCATCCTTCATCTTCTCGCCGTAATCTTTCCAAAGCTGCTCAACAGGCCTTCCCAGCAGTTCTGTCCAGAAGTCCTTCTCCTTGTACCGCTGGGTGCGGAGCTTCTCGTTTATCTTCCTTACCGTGCCAGCGCCAAAGCGACTCTCGAGGTAGTCAAGAAAGTAGCCCGTGTGCTGGTACCCGCCGTCCCAGTTGCCGCTCGCATCGCGCTTCCAGTGAGGCGGGCTAAGGTGTGCGTTGAGACGGACCCAGTCGGCAATACCCTCGATAAGCCCTCCGGGGCAGGTGCCATGGGCGTTGTACTGGAAGCAGTGGACCATCTCATGTGTCAGGACGCCCATGATCTCGTCGGTGCGGCGCTCGGGAGAAATGCTGGCGATGTAGGACAAGGAGAAGTGGATCTCTTTGTGGTCATCATCGAGGTCAGAGCCTGTAGTGTAGGCGACGCCGCCCATATGGCGGAGAATGAGGGTAACGGAACGGGTTGACGGGACGTGAGTGGTGTGGCACGAGGGAGACTCGTAGAGCAAGGTCAAAACGGAGCGAACGGCAATGGTGAGGGCGTTGCCAGCATTCACGGCGGAGAGAAAGCGAATAGCGGCAGGATCGTTGAGGTCCCGGATCTCGAGGCGGAGCTTGGGAAGCTTGAAGTCTGGGGATGGACGAGGGCGATCGCCAACGGCAACGGCAACGGCGGGGGTGGCAGGGACCGAGCCTTGCTGGACCGGAGACTTGGGGCGGGGGGGAAGAGGGGTTGCAGAGGGGGGTCCCGGGGCCGGGGTCGAGGTCGGTGCCTCGGATGAGGTTGGTTCTGCAGCAGCGGCGGACATGGCTGGGAGAAAGAGGGAGCTGGGAGCTGGGTTTGGCGTCGTATCGGGTGGGAGGACCATCTGTTCGAGGCCTCGCTGGGGTTTTGAGGGGAACAATGGTCGAGATCTGCCTTACGGATGCGGACTGAAGGTTCCTAGTGTACCTACCTACTACGTAGGTAGAAGGTAGTGTCGGTGTATTTACCCCGGCACGTCGTTCGAGGATGAAAGCGTAAGCGTGGTGGCTAGCGAGACAACATGCTCTCGGCTTAGGCGAATCCTTTGTGGTGGTTCGTAGGCGATGGGATCCCAAGCCGGTAGGGATACAAAAGAAGAGGAATGATGAGTGGTTTCTCGGAGGACCCTGTTCGAGAGCCCTTCCCTTCCCTTCCCTTTCCCCTTAGAGGCTAGGAACCTGTAGGTACCTAAGGTAGGTACCTACCTAGTTGCCTAGGTAGGTAGGCAAGTACGGATAGGTAGGTAGGTAATATGTAGGGTGAGAACGTGCCTCCCCCGCGGCTACAGGGGTAAGGTCCCGGTCCCGGTCGCTAAAAGGGCCCACCCACGCTCTCGATACAACCGATAAGGATCTAGCGCAGCTTCTCTTCGCGGACAGTCGCACCACAGAAGCGGAGCCTCAACCAATGGAATCGAGTCGGGCTAGTGGGTGCACGGGACAACCTGCGATGGGGATAGGTTGCCCCCTTTGTTCTTTTGTTTACTGCGTAATTATTGGGATGGACGCCCGGAGCCTTCGACATCATTCGCATCACAACAACCCGCACCAGCTGCCATATCTGCGCAACCGGGCCCTGAGTCTGCCGCGATCTTCTCTGCTTGATTGCACCGGGATACCTATTATTCCGTGCTTGTAGCATCTGCACCGCCCAGCCTTTCACAAGATCGTAAGCTCCCTTCTGCCCTACGAGTTTCAGCCCACTACACACCCCTCTCTCCCACATTGCGCTAGACGACTCATGTCCTCGTTGTCTCTCCTCGCCGTCGCTCACCTCGTCTGAGCTGCCACGCAGTTGCGCAAACCTCTGCTCGCCCGAGCCGAGTCCCCTACGTGGCAACAACGGCAGAAACATCGACGCAATACTGAATAGCTGACCAATCTCTATCATTGCACCAGGCCAAACCCAAAACAGATCCCAGCCCTCGTTCTGCGGGGAATGACGGAAAAAATCACCGAGGACCAGGTCAACGACCTGCTGAAGATCCTCCGCACCGATGCCAGCGTCGACCACAAAGTCCAGCACGTTACCGGCATCAAGTCCGGCATCAAGCAGCACAATGTCCCTGATACCCTTGTCCCGCTGGTCTTCGACGGCCTCCGCACCGCGTCCGTCTCGCCGCACGCCATCCTCGTCAATGCCGGCTTCACGGCCCTCAACCATCTGCTGACTAGGCTCTCGAGGCAGGAGCCCAAGTATATCGCCAAGGAGGCTAAGCACACGCTGCCCTTGGTCATTGACAAGTTGGGCGATCCCAAGGACAAGTTCAGAAGCCTCGCGTCCCAGGCATTGACAACCATGTATGCGGCTGCGCCCATAGACGTCGAGCGCTCAGTGCGGAACGTCGCCATGGTTGGCAAGAACTCGAGGTCCAAAGAAGCCAGCATGCACTGGCTGCTATACATGCATCAAGAGCACGGTGTCCAGTTCCGCGCATATGTCCCGACTCTTATGGAGTTGCTCGAGGATGCTGATGGCATGGTACGCGACGTCGCTAAGAGCACCGTCATCGAGCTGTTCAAGTAAGATTTGTGGCCCTTGCCCCCTAACGCACGCTGATTGTTGCCATGCAGACATGCCCCCAACACAGCCAAGTCCGACCTCAAGAGACAGCTGAAAAACTTCAATGTCCGCCCGGCGATCGAGCAAGCCATCGTCAAGGAGCTCACGCCTAATCCAGGCGAGCGGCCGAAGACGCCTGGCTTGGAGCCCGCTGCCCCCATTATCGCTTCCAAACCGAAGCTCGCAGCCAGTGTATCGTCTGTCTCGACCGAACGGCCCATCACACCAGCGCCGCCCGAGGCTCCGAGCGAGGTGGATCCTGCATACGTCAATACCCAACGTGAACTGGACGATATCTTTAGGGAAATGATGACGTACTTCGAGGGGAAGGAGACCGAGCAGAATTGGCTGAGGCGCGAGGAGAGCATGACTAAACTACGGAAGCTCATTGCCGGCAACGTTCCGCAAGACTATCCCGACGCCTTCATGCTTGGTCTGAAGGGATTACTGGACGGAATCATCAAAGCCATCACCTCCCTGCGAACAAGTCTGTCCAAAGAGGCCTGCAACTTGGTCCAGGACATTGCCATGACGTTTGGTCCCGGTATGGATCCTTTGGTGGAACTTCTTATGCAGACTTTCATCAAGCTTGCCGCGGCAACCAAGAAAATTGCCTCCCAACAGGCAAACACCACGGTCGACATCATCATTGGCAAGGTCACATATAACTCGCGGATCATGCAGCATATTTGGGGCGCATGTCAGGACAAGAACGTTCAGCCCAGGACCTACGCCACGGGTTGGCTCAAGACGATCCTGAACAAGGAGGCGCATCACAAGAGCCACATTGAGCACGGCGGTGGCCTAGAACTGGTAGAGAAATGCATCAAGAAGGGTCTCAACGACGCGAACCCCGGCGTCAGAGAACGTATGCGCGCTACCTACTGGGTGTTTGCCAAGATCTGGCCAACAAGGGCGGACGTGTAAGACGGGATATCTCCCCTAAAAGCGGATCTCCTACTAACGAAGCTGCAGGCTCCGGGACACTCTCGAACCAACAGCTCAAAAGCTCCTGGACAAAGACCCCAACAATCCCAACGCCCCGAAGAGAGAAGTTGACAGCGTCCGTGCAAGACCGGGTCTTGGTCTGTCCAAGAGTACTATGAGCAGTAGCAAGCCAAGCTTGCGTGAAACTATGATGGCACAGAAGAAAGCGACGATGGCGGCGTCCCGAAACCTGCCTCCCCGTCCCGGATCTGCGATGGCTAACCTCTCTCCGGTGCGACCACAACAACCGGCGCCAAGCTCGTCTTCGACCAGTTCCGCGCCCGCATCAAAGCCGACGGCGTCCGGTGGCATGTCTGTACGGCCTATGAGACCCACCAAGAAGCGCCCTGAAATGGTTGCAAGACCGGCGACTGCCGGTCCCTACTCCGTACGGACGCACGATGGGCCTTCATCCGAAGCTCCGAGTCCCGAAAGCCTAAAGTCGAAGAGCGTGACACCAAAGTCGAAAACGGAGGCGTCTCCGCGAAGAGCTGCTAGCAGACCGCGTGCCGCGACATCTCACGCATCGCCTAGCGCGGCCAAGTCAACGCTCTCCAAGTCGGTATCTTCGCCTCGTGCATCGCCCCGGTCTAGTCCCGCGAAGACCAAGAGGTCACAAACCATGACACATTCGAGCAGTCCAGCCAGAGACAACGAAGACCTCACATTGGTGGTGCCAAGTCTCGATAGTTTGAGATCGCACCCTGGAGATATTCCTGCAGCCATGTTGCAACCGTCGCCGCATATCTCCGTGGAGATCCCCTTGCTCGAGGCGCAACATGCGGAGGCTCCAGCGGAGCCTGCACTGGAACCTGCTGAGCAAACTCTCGCACAAACCGAGGCAGTGGTCCCGGATGCAGAGCCTCAGGAAGCGTCTGCGGAGGAGCCTGAGGAGGCACCTGCGGATGCAGCTGTGGAGGCTCCGGCCGGGGAGGCATCCGCTCCCACGGCTTTTGTCAAGGAGGAAGTGGCTGAGCCAGAACCTGCTCCTTCCAATGGTGTTAAAGTATTTGAGGACCCCTTTGTGGACGATAAGACGACCGCCAACCCAAGCATTACCGTTCCAGTGCTGGAGGACAAGCCTGTAAACGAGGTTTCTGCTCCAGCAATCAATAGCCACTATCAGGTGAACGGTACCCCCGAGACCCCGAGAAGGCCACTCAGACTTTGAAACTGCTCGACAGTGGCGTGGCTAGAGTCAAGGCAAAGTCTCTAGATGTCCACGGCTTCAGGAAACTGCAGACCATAATCAAGGACAACAAGGCCGTTTTCACGGATGAAAAATTCGAGGCCCTTCTCTGTGGGCTTTTTGAGTATCTCGAGGCCCCCTTGAGAACCTTGCGCCGGAGAGGGTGCAGGATGTCAAGGCCCAGATCCTTGCGACGATCAAGCTTCTGCTCAAGAGGGAGCGAGATAACTTCCAGCCCCATGTCTCCCGAGGCCTCGAGTCCCTTGTAGCAACACGCAGCGCCTACGACGCGCGCACCCGTATCGTCAGCGGTCTTGAGCTCCTCGCCGAAGAGCTTGTGGCCCTTGGCGACCCGCATGAGATTGTCGTAGTCATGGTCAAGCTCCTGCAAAGCAAGCAGGACTCGTCGATTGAGGGCAGTCGCTGCCTTGCCACAGGCCTGCACGTGCTGAAGGAACTGCTCGACAAGCGCACCGGTTTCACTCCTTCGGACAGCGAGCTCGCGCAGCTGGGTGGACTGGCCGGTCGATGTATCGAGTCGTCTGACTCTGGCGTGCGCATGGGTGCCGTCCAGCTCTGCGTGGCGTTGCACTCGCGTATTGGTGACGGGCCATTCTGGGAGCTTATCAAGGGCGCCAAAGACGACCCCAAGAATCTCATCACGTACTACATTGCGAAGAGGCAAAGGGAGAGCAGCGCCGTTGCCGCCTAAGTCGCGCAGACGAATCAGGTCGTCCTTACGATATAGCCACTGGCCTTGGACGCAGCAGGAGTTGGGGTTTGGTGCTGGGGCGGCGGGTGAAATGGATAAATAATACCTCGAGGCCTCAAAAGCAAACGGAGTTTTGTTGTTATGGGCTGGGAAAGGGAGGGAGGGGACGGAACTAAGCTATACATGGAAAGGCAACGTCTTTTTGGTTTTGCGTACATATCGAACGCCTTTCTTGTATTGCCCTTTGTAATGGCCCGGCATAGCTGTGCACTGTAGCAACACCTATCTCATTCCAATCCACTAATTCTTTTTTTTAAAAAAAACCCACCATTGGTCTTGGAGGTCTTGCGATGCCGTCTAAGGAAGTTCGGGGTGACCCACTACGGTCCGGGACCGGCTCTCCGGGGACTCGATACCGGATCGGGGCCCGGCTTGGGTGGCTCCAGGAACCGCGACGGCTGACCGAAGTTCTGCTTCCTTGGGACCTCTGCACATCTGGACACGAGGGATTAAACCGCGTACCGCGAAGGTGTCAATCAATCCCGACCAACGAGTTTTTGTGGTAGGTACTCATGCTACAGCAAGCATGTCCACGGTGCCACGCCTTCTGGTCTGACACCTTCTTTCATCCGACGCACAGCCGCAGGCGCCGTATGATGAATCAAAGGATGCTCTTCCTAGCGCAGCCGCCACCGCACCGCATGATGAGCCCGGCTGAGCTGGGCGGGCACTTGGGGCAACTTGTTCGATGGCCCGTGGTGGTGGGCTCAAGAGGCGCCCACCCCTTCCACATCTTAATCAGCAGGTGCATTGGCTCATTTTATTTTTGGTAGGCAAGGAGTGAGGGTTGAGACGAAAAGTGCCGCGGCGGAGTAGAAGACGAGCTATAGGATCGGTGCTTATAATGTAAACTACATGTAGCTTTGAGAGAACGGAGTGTCAGCTTGACAAAGCCCGTCACCGAACCGGGAATGGTAGGCCTGGGTTGCCAATGTAACTCTTGACGAGAGGCGATTAGCTGAGCAAGAAACAAAGGAAGAAACGGAGAGAGGGAGAGGGAGGAAGAGGAAGAGGGAGAGCATTGATGGCGATGCATGGTTGTTGCCAGAGACGGGATGCGGGCTTCCCCGGACCGTAGGGAATTGGGTTACTACTATACGCCCGGGACTGGTTCACCGCGGGTCGTGGGACTGGGATGTCCCAGTATAGCACTCTTGACGTGTTCCGTCAGCGGCGAGTGACCCCGGGGCGCCGTTTGCACACTTGAGTCTGTAGTCGTGACTGGGGTGGCTAGGCTCACGAGAGATGGCCGTGCTAGCGGTTGATGTCGGCTCTGGGACCTGGCATGCCTTGTGAGCGGGCCGCTTGCTCTAGATGCAAGAGAGGTTGGCGGATGGTCTCGGGGATCCTGGAATATGGCCTCCGAGTGGCTCTGCTGGACCCGTGAAGTGCCGGTCATTTCGCAAATAGATTGGATTGGAGCCAGTGCTTGCCAAGTGTCCTCGAATATACCACCCAATCGAGATGCTAAGCGTGCTACGTCTTGTGTTTACAGTTTGACGACTTGATGCGCAACTCTGGCGCCAGTCAAGGCCTTCGAGGGAAGGCGGTTCGTGACTGACTGAGATTGACAGGCGGATTGCTCGACATTGACAGCCGGGAGGCCGGGATGATGCGCCTTGGAGGACGTGCTCTGGAATGATGCGGTGTCGCAAGGGACGGCAACGCGCCTGGCGATGCCGAGGAGAACACACGGTCTGCCGCGGCGGGCGCGTTGGCCTCATCGGCTACTAAGCAGCTGGCCAGGAGCGCCGGCGGGTACGGCGGGTCCATATTGAAAGCTTGAGATCGAGGGGATGCTTGTCGCCGTGGATTAAAAGGGCAAATGGGCGTCCACGAGTGGGAGAGGAGGGCCGATAGCGATTGGCATTGGATGCTGCCCTGAGATTAAGTTGGGCCGCCAGGAGCCACTCGAAAGCGAACAGTTCAAATTAAAACGTCGCAATCTGCCAATTGAGAGACGTCGAAAGCATGGGACCAAACCACAGGCCTTCTAGCGAACGGACATGGGGGGTGAAGCGAGCGCATCAGTGGGTTGGTTCATGGTACCTAGCTCTACCTATCCCTCTTGCCGGCTGATCAGGCTTGTATGCACACTATGTACTTCGTACTCCGTACTGCGTAAGCTGTGCTCTCTCTCTCTCTCTCTCTCTCTCTCCCCGGCAGTCACATCAGCATGGAACCAAAAGGGGGCGTATGGACCAAAAGAAACCGGGATGCCATGCTTTGATGAGCGGCGAATGACGGGGCGAGAAAAAGTTGCTCAGATGATGTTACACAACGTTTCTGCCATCGCCAAGCACGGCAACCGGGGCCGGACCGGACGGCTGTTTTTGGCGTTTGCTCCAGGAGGGCTCAGTGTTTCACGAGACCAATGGGACGGTGGTGGTGTTTAAGAAGTGATCAACGCCGTCCAAAGGGCTCCGGGTTTTGAAAGTGAAGAGCATATCCGTGGATGTAAAGGGATAGAGCTCGCATAGTGAAAGTATTGCGTAACCGGCATACCCGTTGTCGTAAGCTGTCGCAAGTGAAGGGGAATGCTTCCGATACATGACGTTTGGCCACGCGGTCTCTGTAGACTGTATTAATACTTCTGTGCCGCCACAACAAGGCGTAGGCAAAGAACAGCAAGGAAGCTTGTTGTGCCGAGAGCGGTGTAAACCCTTTATGGACCTGGACGGTGTCGGTGCGACCTCTCGCCGGGTCTCCAGGACAGCTGCCACCTATGGCACTGAGTATGAGGGGTTGGAACGGGCGACATTGGGCAGCGTCCCATCAACGACCAGTCCGAGCTTGGTGACAACTTGGCGTGACGAGATTTCGGTTTTGAAACGAAGGCGGGGAAGCCGGCGGATCACGTCGTCGAGCTGTACTCCAGCAGTAGCACGCCCAACCAGGCGTCTGGAAACCACTGGCAACGTTGACAAGTTGGACATCCAAGTTGAACAGTGTCCGAAGACCAGAATCGGATTTGGCTGATCTTGGGGGGTTGCTATGCGGGCAGGGTACATATACAGAGAACCGAGGCATTGGTAGCGAGCCCTGCCCACACAAACTACACATACCCGATTTTTCTAGACCTAGAAAGTTGGAAGTTGCAACTTGCAGACTGAGAGTACGGATACATGTCTGTACACTGGACTGACTGGGCTGTATTCCACTCTGGCAATAATACCCGACGACGTTCCGAGATTGGGCACGGTCGTATGTATTGAGTGGTGAAGACGCCTCTTCATGCATATCACGGATAATCAACGGATCATGGTCATTTAAAATGCCGCTGCTCCCGTGCAACACGTACAGGTACAACGTGTCTGAGAATCGCGAACGAGGCACGGTGAACAACGTGACGCCGTCTTCAGTCCTGCTGCGCTGCTGCGCTGCTATTGATTAGAGTAGCTGGGTAATAGGTAGTCGGGGCGTCGGATCCGCATGAATGGGTGGGTGGGTACCTGTGTGAGTGTCAGCGGGCCAAGTTGAGCGGAAGGCGTTTACTGTTTACGTACCTACCTGGACAGAAACATGAGGGAAGGAATCAGGATCTGCTCTTGGGCGCTGCTGCCGTCTCGTAGCAGCGACAGTTTAGCCGAAACAGTAGCCCGGAATATCTGTTGGCGTCTCCCACGGCTTGCTCCCTCACTTAGATGAGGTACGTACCGAAGACGCCTGCTACCTAAGTAGGTACCTTACTTGGCCGAAACGAGAGTAGAACAGCCTGGGCACGCAGAGCGGTACGTGGCTAGAGATGCTTCTTCCTTGCGCTACCCCTGGCCCCATCTCTTGTCGTTGTCGTCGACGTACTACGTAACTGGTCATTGTTGCCACTGTAGGGTGCACCGCGCGCACTGGATTGGTCCCTGCAGGTCTTCTTCTCCTTGTTCTGCTTCATATTGGGATTCTGATTGACTGAGAGACCCCCCTTCTTTCCCCCCTTCCCCTTCCACAAGGCGGATATTGGCAGGGGCATCATCAACACAGAAGAAAGAACAAAAAAAATTAAAAAAAAATCTCCGTGAGATGCTCGAATGAGGATGACCGACATCATCCATCCCGCAGCGTATCGCGTTAGATTTGATCCAGCGATCTCGGACATTGTGTCTGCCACCTCAAGGGGCATTACTCAAGTGTCACCTGCTTAATCAGACAAGGGCGCCTCTCCGCGGTCATCAATAACGTGTGGATTAGATATTCTACCAATATACTTTCTGCTCGCCATTCCATCTCTGTAGCCATCTGCGTGTACTATGTACAACAGGGGGTGGGTAAGGGGGCAAAGCTTCAAGATGGCCAGACCAACAGCTCACACGGTCTTCCAAGGCGTCTGGGGACGGCGATGAGCAGAAGCCAGCCGGTTGGACTCGCATTCTCGCCAACCTTGCTTTGCCCCTATGAGTAAAGCCTTGGCCAGAGGCTAGAGATTTTGGTATCCCGGCTGGTTCGTGTCAAAGCCAGAACCGCCTCAACTTGACTTTCCTAGACAAGCGGCTCGAGCTCGGGCAACCAAGGCGGTTTATTCACAACCGTCGTATGTCACTCGGATTGTGTTAACGGCCAGGCATCAACGCATCAGCACGAGTCTTACGGTGTACCGCACTCTCACGTCGATGCCGCTGTTGAACCAATCTCTTGAATAAGCTGTCGCCGGCTTACACAAGCCGTCGGAACCACCCAACGGATGGTTCGTTGGCCGGGCCTGGTCGGTCTCGTAGGTAAGCCTCGACCGTGCCTCAGCCGGACCTGCAGCCAACGGGATAAGAGGGACGTTCCCGCTAGGCAGATGCCGCCGTCCAGGCACGGCTGCAGTGCTCAGAAGGTTTCATGCAGGCACCTCCTCACGAAACCACGGTCCCAAAATACAAAGGAATGGGGGTTTGCTGATCGAGCAGTCGAGCTGCTGGACTCGAGTTGCAAGCTGCAGCACGACGCTGCCATGCAGACGAACGAACCCTGGCCCGTCCCGTTTCCAAGCTACTGTAGGTATCCCAACCGTGGGTAGGTAGGTATTCGTAGCTCACTGGGGAGACTACCCGGCCAACAATTTGATAAGAAAATTCGCAATCGCACCCAGTGCCAAACGCAGCGCCCCTCGCATTACTGTGTCGCTGGCTTCGCCTAGCGTCGACGGCTACCCATCACTCAGCCGCCCGGTTCTGTGTGTTTGCGTCGGCAGATGGAGCACCATATAGAGTACGTTGTCAAAAGTCTGGCCCCACACAAATAGACAACTCAACGAAGAGTCAAAGGGGGACCCATTGATAGGTTGATGTCACTTCACAGTGCGCCACCAAAGGCCATGTGCCTCGATCACCTACTGTAGCTTTTGATTTGGCTATCCTTTTGTGTGAGGCCAGACTTTTGACCTAGTACTGTAGGTACGGCCGACAACCATCACTAGGGAACCAGGGGAAAAGGTGGGCACGGGAGTTGTGTTGTTGCAGCGCATGCACCGATGGCGTCGGCTTCCAGATATCGTCGCTCTCTCTAGACCCTTATCACCTACGTAGTAGACTAGATCTAGGCCCGAGAGAGAGTGCGTGCGGGTGTACCGTTCAAAGCCCCCTGTTCATGGCACTCTGCCCTTACCCACCTCATCTCATCAGTCGGGAGATTCAAAACGAAATTGCAATTTCAGCGTGGACACCCGAAATCGAGCCGATAAAAGATACGGGCGCTGTCACGAATGCATTTCTGCATCTGGCCTGGGCAGTCAGTCGGGGTTGTCTGGCTTGGGTGGGTAGCCCAGCATAGATCTAATACATGACATGTCTGTTGCAGCATTTCCGTACGATGCTTTTCATCCTGGCCAGCCAAGCAAGCACAGAGACAGGCCTCTGACAGGATCCCCCCGTGTGAATGGGCTCCTGCAGCCAGTGAGGAAACTGTGGTACCTGGCGGGAAGCCAGAGCCACCCACCCCCTTCCTCTCAGTCCCTATCCGTACCCTACCTTACCTACCTACCTAGGTATGTATGCTGGGAATCGAGCACGCTACAAGGTAGGTAGGGAATCATGTACACAACCTGCCTAAGTAGCTAGGTAGGTATCTACGTACGGATACATAGTACGTGTACGGATACACCACCTCAGCTTAAGAGGACTCCACTGTTTGTGCCACGCCACAGACAGAGCACTCTCGAGCCTTCATCTCTGCTCTCGCGTTCCGTTTCCAGTTGGGCTTTGTTTTGGCCGTATCCGTATCTAACGGGAAGAGGTGCCGCTGTTGGATGTTGGAGCAGAACTGTTGCAACCTGGTCTTCTTACCAGGTAGCTACACTACCTAGGTACCTACCTACCTATGTACCTAGTGTGCAGTACCTGTACTACGACATACCGTGTGGCCGCACAAAAGGTACGTATCTTACTCCCTCGACCTGTACTCCGTACTCCGTGCACAGGCAGGTAGGGTCCGGTACGGAGTAGTGTGGACTTTTGCCTTCCTTACCCTACATGTCAGATGTCTCTAACACAAATGGATGCCATGAACATTGTTTGGGGGTTCTGCACACGCCAGGACAGGACAACCCCGTCGTCTCATCCTTTCACAACCCTAAAATCAACAGATGTGTCTCGGTTGGGCTGTACCATTCTCGAATATTGGCCAAGGGCAAGCCACTCAAGACAACTGAGGTAAGGCAGGCGTTTTGGCAAAGAACCGTCTAGTGCGGAGTATACCATGTGACAACGTGGTGAATGTGTGGCCTGTTCGTCATGGCTTGCAGAGTACGATTACGTTCGACTGTATCCCGATCTATCTTGGTCAGTATTTGGTAGTTGGGTGAGCAACTACATACCTAGGTAGGTGTCCAGTCATCTGCTCACCACAAGACAAAGGATGATGGGCATGTAACCAAGGCACTTTGGTGATCCATTCGATCCATCAACTCCCACCCAGTGTCTTCCTCCAGCTCCTCTCCTCTCCATCCCTCTCCTCTCCTCTCCTCCGCACGGCATCCACGCCGCACATCTACCAGTGTAAGCGTAGTGTGTTCCATTGTTCCGTCCGCGTCCCGTCCGCGCAGCCCCGTTCCAGTCCCAGTCCCTGTCCCCCCAATTCCACCTCCAGTCTCGTCCAGAGTCCCCCCCCCAAATTCCATCTCCCAGGAGGTACCATCACCACCGCCACCACCATTGCCATCATCTCTTTCTCTCTCCTTCTTTCCCACACTACTCTAGCTGTCTCTGTCAAATCTATCCTTACGACCGCCTCTCTTTTCTTTTATCTCATCGTACTCATTGGCCAGACCTTGCCTTCCGCATATACCTAGGCACCAACCTAAAGGTAGATAGGTACCTACACAAGTGCCTTACTGTGCCCCTACAGCAGGGACCGCGCGCCGCCGTCGTCCACTGGCACGACCCTTGTCATCATTAGACAGGCCCTCCCATCAAACCACTCTTGTACCTCCCCTTAGTCCTTAGCACCCCACCACCCTTGAACCCGTCCGCTCCCTCCTGCCCCTACTCCCTATCCTCGCTGCTACCCGAGGACAGCACTGCACCGTCTAGCCAGGGCTTGCCATAGTCTCGCTCGTCCTCCACATCGCCGTCGGCGCACCTCTTCATCGTTCCCAACTATTCGATTCGACCGTCTAGGTCTGATCAGAAATTCTCAACCTCGACAAACAGGCGCCAGCTTTGCTCTTGCCTCCTCTGCGGGATCAAGGCCTAGTCTAAAGGCCCTGCCGGCTCTGCAACTCACCTCGCCCTCACCTAAGTCACTCTCACCCTGCTCGTCGACGCCTTTTTTCCTGCCCCCCCCCCCCCCCCCCCCCATCGAGACCCCCGAGCGAGCACCATCTCACCCACGTTCCTCGACGATTTGCCTCGAACCCTCCTAAACGAAGCCAACCGAGCACCAATACGACAAAACTAGCCTGGCTGCTCGCTACTACGTTCAATATTCCATCCTCCTTTCATCTGTCCGCTTTCGCCGCTATCGCAGCCTCGAGCACACACGGACACACCCCTCGAGCGCCACCCATCCGACCCTACGCTGTTCCGACGTATACGGCCATCCTGTCGACCATCTGGCACGAGACGCACAGCCTGTCGACCCTCTCCCCCCTCGTCGTCCATGATAAGGCTCACTAGAGTCGATCCTTGGCTCATATCGTCTTGCTCCCAACGTTACGTTCATGATAGGCGCCCAAGTCGTCGTCGTCTTCGCCGTTGTCCTGCTTGTTAGATAAGTGCCGTGACAGTGTCCTGCAACAAACAAGGACGCCCTCGACATGGCTGCCGTCATGGAGGACTATTTGGAGAGTCCAATGGACCAGGACGACATTTTTCCTTGCAAAGGTTGCGGAGAGGTAAGTTGGTCCACACCGCCAACTTCTCGATTATTCTCCGAGCACGTACTGACGGCGGTGCTCTATCCGACTAGATTCTGGAAGAGGGCAAAGCGTTCGAACTTGGTATGTCTGCCCAATTCCCCCATCTTCACCCTTCCCTTGCCCTCATCCCCCATACTCCTCCTCAGCTCTGCTCAGCATCCCCTGGCCACAATCAGCCGTTATGCTGTCTCCCATGGCCATGCCTTCGGTAGCCTCCAAGTTTAACCAAACTAACTCGTCTCCTCCGCGTTCAGCCGGGAACCGATGGCATCTCAACTGCTTCCGCTGCAACACTTGCGGCACCCTCCTCGATTCCGATGCAAACCTCCTTCTTCTGGGTGATGGCTCGCTCATCTGCAACAACTGCACCTACAGTTGCAGTGCCTGCAATAACAAGATCGAAGACCTTGCCATTCTTACCGGCGATCAGGCCTTCTGCGCAACATGCTTCCGCTGCCGCAACTGCAAGCGTAAGATCGAGAACCTGCGATACGCGCGGACATCACAAGGCATATTTTGCATGAGCTGCCATGAATCGCTCATGGCAAGAAGGAGGAAGAAATCGAAAGCGGCTGCGCAAGCCAAGTCAAAAGAAAAGGATGCATCTCCCATGATCACGGATAAATCCCTACCCGCGCTGCCGCCAAACGCTGTCCCTCCAAATGCATTCCACGATACCCGGGTCGATCCGGACTCCGACAAGGAGACACCCACCGAACTGTCCCCTCGGCCTCGTCCTGCTTACAGTAGGAACGATTCGTCATCAAAGAACAGCGGTCGCCCGTCGCGGTCGCCCGAGCGTGCCTCGGAATCCACCAAGGACAGCAGTGGCTTGGGATTGCCCTCGTCAAACTATCGTAACAACCGTAACTCTGGCTTGTACTCCAGCAGCAGCAACAACAACAACACCACCAACAACAACAGCAGCAGTAGCAACGGCGATGTCACCAGCGGCGACGACGGCTTCTTCATTCCAGTTGCCCTGGATCACACGCCGGCCTCGAACGCGACTCCGCGATCCACTTCGGAGAACACATCGAGTGCGCCCAAGAAGCAAGATAAAGAGTACTTCGCTTTGCCCCGGGCCAGCACGGACAAGAAAGGCGACTCCCAGTCGTCAACTCCCCACATTGCCTTCCAGGATAAGGGTCGACAGCCGTCGGCTGACTTGGAGTCTGGAAACATCAAGCTGCCCCTGCGCAAGCCATCGAAATCGTCAAGAAATGACAACCGGTCGTCGGTTATGAATGATGAAAGGACGCAAAAGGTGACCACTGGCAAGTTCTCGCCGTCAATTGACGAGTTCAAGCTGCAGGACGCGCCCAAGAGTAAGAAGCTCATTAGCCCGAGACGCGCCTCTCACTCGGCCGTCATGAGCTCGGAAAGTAGCAGCGCCAGGAGTAGTGAAGGCGTTCTTCGCAGGGACAAGGAACCTTTCCCGAGCTTGGCTTCGTCCGAATCACCTCCCCGCATGGGTGGTGGGACGGCTAGATCGTCCCAGGATTCGAGACAGCGCGATGAGGGCGAGGTGCGCCCCTCGTTTGACTCCATCTCCTCCTCGCGAACAGACACGACGGCTGGCAAGTCCGTCACCCGAAAGGAGCTGCCATCTTCGCGTAGTGGTAGGTCATTCCCGTGCCCGTGTTTTATCGTGATGCAAGCACCGCCCCTAATCTTGTTCCCATAGCAAACGGCAAACCTGGTGGTTCTCTGCATCGATCCGCTACAAACGATGAGGCAAACTCGTCGGGACTCTCCGCCGCGCGCCCGAGTATGACTGAGCACAAACTCAGCGATACTTACATGCAGCCTCGAGCGCCCCCGCAGCCGCCTGGTGTGCATGCGAGCACTCCCAAACCTCCTGCAAAAGACGCAAAGGATCAGACGAACGTTAATGAAGAGGGTAAGGTCTCTCCCAAGCTACCGAGATGGAGCGCGGGTGGCGATTTTAGTATGGACGAGGACATGGCCAGGATCCTTGGCACCGACGAAGGTTCATCGTCTATGCTGCGCCGTGTGTCGAACGCCGTTCGTCACGGTCGCACCAACAGCACCGAAGGCAGCCATACCCAGCTTCCTCAGCATCCCCACAGAGTTGCTAGCCACGCGCGGAGCATCAGCGAAACCACTCGTGGCACCTCCTCGCCTCGCTGGCCCAAGACACCTATTGTCGAGGACCCCAACGGGCGTGGGCTCAGCAGCCCCGTCTCCATTCACTCGAGCGACGACCCGGCGTTCCTTAAGCGGCAGCTGCGTAGCTCAGAAAACCGTGTCGCTGAACTAGAGAGACAATTCACCACCGAGAAGGACCTCAAGCGACTGAACAAGACGCTTATTGAAAAGCGCAAGACAGTCTCGGTTCTGGACACCCAGACTGAGATTATGATTCGTCAGCTCGAGGTCTTGGCCGGATACGTCGAACGCGCAAAGGAGACTAGGACACCTGTTGATCCACGCGACTTGGAAGAATCTGCAATCAAAGAATTCGTACAGAAGCTTGACAAGGTCAAGCAAGCGATGACCTCAGCGATTGAACAGCTCCACGCCGAGCGCGACGAGCTACTCGACGAGAAGAACCAGGCGATTGCCGACAGGGACCGCGCCCTTTTGGAGTTTGAGCAGCTTTCGTCCAAGAACGCCCAGCTCGCCGATATGAACAACGACCTGACACACCAGATCCAGGAGCGGTTCAAATCTCAGATCGGCGGCGAACTGAAGTCGCCCAATGGCTTGGGCATCTACAGTCAGAGCAAGGTGTTCTCGTCTTCTCAGCTGAACTTGGCCGATTCTGCCAGCATGACCACGACTCTCATCCACGAGGCGGATGAGCCCGTGGTCGAGGCTAGGCCGACCGTAGTCGACATCAGGAAGGGCCAGGTCAAGAAGTTCAACTGGAAGAAGGGCTCAAAGGGCCTGGCACAGAATGTGGCCAAGGGTGTCAACCGTGCCGTCGTGGCTTTCCAGCAGGAGCGCGAGCGGGGCCCTCATCAGGGCTTGACCGGCGACAATATCGGTCTGCCGTACAATATGACGGTCTCCCAGGTGGAGGGCCCAATTACCCCAGCGCCTGTCGCCGCGCCAAAGGGCCCCCAACAGGCAGTAGATCGCCAGGGTTTTGGATTCTTCAAAAAGGGCAGCAACCAGAAGTCCATGTCCTCGACCAATGTATCGATGCCCGCCGTCGCAGAAGCGGCCTCTACCTTGTTTGGCTCCGACCTTACTGAGAGAGCCGACTACGAACGTCGCACGATTCCCAGCGTAGTCACGCGCTGCATCGAGGAGGTCGAGCTTCGTGGTATGGACATTGAAGGCATCTATCGAAAGACGGGCGGCAATTCGCAGGTGAAGATGATCCAAGAAGGATTCGACAAGAGCGAGGATTACGACATTTCAGACCCTGGCCTTGATATCACTGCAGTAACGAGCGTGCTCAAGCAGTACTTTAGAAAGCTTCCGATGCCGCTACTGACGTACGAGGTTTATGACAGGGTCTTGGAGTCAAACGGTACGTTTGCCCACACAAACTTATATCTCACATCCTAACGCTTCGCAGCTCTCACCGACCAGACCGAACGCTGCGACCACCTTCGGAAGGTGTTCAGCTCCATGCCCGAGCGACACCGCGACTGCCTCGAGTTCCTGATGTTCCATCTTGCGCGGGTCGCCCAGCGAGAGCCTGAGAACTTGGTAAGCTGTTATGACGTGCTCTCTATACCACCACGGCGCTGACAATACATCAGATGTCGCCCAAGAACCTGGCAGTAGTGTTTGCTCCGACCATCATGCGCGATACTAGCCTGGAGCGAGAAATGACGGACATGCACGCCAAGAACCTGGCCGTACAGTTCGTCATTGAGAACAGCCATACCATCTTTACTGACTGAGCACACCCCGCTTGGATGGTTTAGAATAACAGAAACCACCCCTGTACATATCGACGCACCCACGACTTTACGCCTCCGGTCGCATTTTTCTTCAATGACTCTTGACTCGGAAAAGTCTATCCCACTGCCGATAGCCCATGCCTTTTATGCATCTGAATTCAAACGTATTCGAAGCCAGCCATGACCGCCAAAGAAGGGGCGGGGGGGCTTGGTCCTTACCAGGGAAACTTTTAATGATATCCAAAATTTCTTGCTTCGGGGCACGACAAGGTGTTTCTTGGTTCTCGAAGGCGGGTTTGGGAATCAAGACCGGCGGAATGGGCCTAAATTTGTTGCCGCGCTTTTCGCCATCCTCACTCATTGGGATCCGGCTGCTGAGGACGATTTGATATGCGGCGAATTTTTTACTTGAATAGTGGAAACGGAGAGGGCAGAGCCTGGGTAAGCGGGAGCGAACGTCAAACGGACGACGAATGAGGATGGGGCTGGCGGTCATGCATAGTACGGTGCTTACGCATCGAATCATTGGGAGCCGGGTGGGAGAGGAAAGAAAGAGAGCGGGATTTCCGAGGTTTAGTGACGCTGCAAATATCTAGCAAGGCGGTTCGGCCGTCGATTCTTTCCGAACAAAGTCTACCAAAACTTTTATAGTCCCTCGCGCCCGTAATATGGCCATGCAATTCATACATGTGGTATCAAACTATGTGTAAAAGAAGCCAGTCGATGATCCACCCCTCTCCCTCCTACCCGCTTGCCTTTTTGTCGTTACCAAGCAATCCATTCACCCGCAAACGTCCCGCCTGTTTTCTTTACCCATCATCCATCAACCAAGGCAATGCCTCCGTCCTCACCTCGCTTCCCCGCCTTCAGTTGGAGTCCCCCACGATGCGCTTCACCTTTTCGAGCAGCAGCGCGCTCTCCCTGCCAAGGCGGCGCTGGCCGTTCTCGCTGCCCTTGCGGGCCTTGGCCATGGCGCGGCGGTACCGCTCGCGGTCGGCCGTCTTGCGTTCGCGCTCCTCGCGGCGGCGCTGAATCTCGGCGCGGCGGGCCTCTGCCTCGGCGCGCTTCTGCTCGGCGTGGGCGAGCTGCTTCTCATAGTAGCCGGGCTTGCGGGGGCGGCGGGGCTTGCGGGGCTCGTAGCGGTCGGCGGCATCGCCAGCGTCTTCCGTGCAGTCCGAGGCGGCGGCTGCGGACGCGGTGCGCGCGCCGGGGGGTTCGGCGTTGGAACCTGTGGCGGTTGCTCCGCAGTGTCTGCGCTTCACGGCGACGGTGTTCGGGTTCGGGAGCTCACCGTCGTTGGTGATCATCTCAGCACGGGAGGGGTGGATTTCCCCTTCGAGCGGCTGCGCCGGCGTCGCGTTTGTCATTGGTGACGGTTCCGACATTGCTGGTGCTGGTGTTGTTGATGCCGAGGTTGCTGTTGCTGGTGAGTCGGGTGTTTCCTTGGCGGTTTGGGGTTCCTCGACGTCGTCAAGTTCGTCGTCGCTTGAGGCCCCCTTCGAAGCCTCTTTTGTGAACGGATCGTCAGCAGCAGCAGCAGCAGCAGTGGTAGTGGCAATAGCAGGCTGCTGAGCTTTGGATGAAGCCTGCGAGACGAGCTCTCTCTCCTTGATCTTGGCGTAAGCCTTCTTGATCTTGGCCTTGTAAATGAGCTCCTGTTTCTTCTTCTCGACTGTGGGACGTGTGTTAGCATACGTGAAGCAGCATGACACTACTATAGCCAGCAGAGAGGAGGGAGTGGCGCTCACCCTTTCTACGCCACGGTCCTTCGGGGAGGTTATCAGGACCGACGCGGAAACCCTTGCGCTTCTTTGCCTGCTGAACATCTTTGGGAGACGCAGCCGCTGCGCCCTCGGCAGCACGTTTGGGTGCCATGATGAAAAGTGTCTTGGGAGCTTCGTGTGAAATGGCGAGGATGAGACGGCGAGTGCTGAGGTTGGGCGATGAGAGCACCCAGGGCCCGACACCTTGGCAGATTGAACCGACAGTCTACCAAAACACCGACTTCGTTATCGGATGTGAGCCGTGCTAATTCTGCCTTGATGCGGGTGACCGTTGTGGCGGGGTTCGATATTTGAGTCAAATCTGATGAACGTGAGATGTCGTCGAGTATATGTAAATGGGCAGGCAATCAAAGGAAGATGAAATTTTTGGTGGGTCTGGCTGGCCCCGATGAGAGATTGGCGCTAGTCCCGCTTTTTACCAGTGGGTGGATCCCCCCGGCTTTACGGTTTTTGGACCTCACAGCTTCACCAACGCTAACTCCAACGTCCTACAAACAAACGTCTTTTCAGGCTCGCGGCTCAAACACACACACACACACACACACACACACACAGGATATTGTGTGATTTTTTTTTTCGTTTTGCTTCTAGCCTGCTTGTAACCAAAAGAGAAGGAACATCTATATGATCTAGAAATAAGACGGGCAATATGCTTCTCTCCTTCTTATAGACAGGCTTGGGCCGATGCCATGGAACCCATAATATCTATTGTGACAGACTAAAGCCCTCGCACGCATCGCAACGAACGCACGATGCCGCTCTATCTGGAAGACCCGACGGCCTGCCTCATAGGTTCTCCTTAAGCCTCACGAACAAACTCTCGGCCTTGGCCAGCACCCTCCGCTCTCGGTCTTCGATCCTCCCCCGGATCCACCACTTCCGCCCCTTGACCCTCAAGACCTCGGCGACGCACAGCACCGTCTGCGGTGTCTCCACAGGCCGCAAGTAGGTCACATTGAGGTAGGCCGTCATGAACGACTCGGACGGCATCAGCCCCTCGAGCTCGTTGATTAGGAAGATGGTGCCGATGGTCTCATCCAGCAACGTCGCGACGATGCCCCCGTGCGATACGTTGGCGAACCCGTTGACGCCGGCGCCGAGGGTGAGGAAGGAATTGAGCTCGCGGATGAGGTTGCCGCCCTCGTCGTCGGCCGCGGCGGCGGGTGCTGTTTTTACTGCCGACGACGACGGCCGCTTGTAGAACAACACAAACGCGGCAACAGAATCCACCGTGCGCAGCGTCGTCGAGAAGAGCTGGTCCTCCGTGCTTGCTTTCGGAAATCGCGACGGCGACGTTCTACATATGGTGCCCGGCTCGCCGAGGAGTGTCGCGCACCACGGGATGCTGAGGAAGTGTTGGATGTCCGGGTCAACCGACGCCATGATTGCTGCTTTGCTTGTTTTTTCTTGTTTCGTGTGATATCCTCTCTGCGTGACGGCTGGATTCGATCCGTTGGGAGAGCGGAAATCCAATTGAGCTCTGTTGACACGAGTTGGAATGGGCGGCTTTGATACGGAGGATTTCAATGGGCCCGAATCCAATTGCATGAGCCGAGGTCACTATCGCATCGGGTCCGTGCACGACTCCTGGGATGTCACCATGCTCACCAATTATCCCCCCGGCCGCGGACGAGCCACACCACCTCACAGTTCCTTAGCTGATAGGACACTGGCAGCTAACGGGTTGATGTCAAATCTCGCCCGGAATTCAATGGGCGGTTCAAACGGGAGGGAGTGGTTGGACGAATGGGTCGATTTCTTGTCGCCATCTGCCGTCGGCCCTACCAGCACTCACTCGCCGGCTCCGAGTCGAGGGATGAATGATACCCCGTCGTGGTGCTGCTCGCTACAGCATATACCTAAACCCTTCACTTGCTGGCTTCGCGCGGCCACTGGATCCAACTAGCCCTTCCTCCTCCTCGGCATCACCCCCACCGGCCAGAGCGGCGTCCATCTTCCGATTCAGATAACTGAGGTAGAAGCTCAAGCATAGCGTCAAGACGGCCACAGCGAGCATGGCAAACGCGCAGGCCTGCATGCCGGGGGCGTAAAACGGCGCATCTTTGTCTGGGTATAGCCTCGTCCCCACGAGCGGCCCGCATTGCCCAACGATCTGCATCAGGGCGAAACCGCCGCCTTGCCTGCTCTCGGATGCTTGGTTGTTGATGCTCCAGGCAACAGTGAGCGTCACGACGTTGAAGAAGCCTACGGCGGCGGGATACACGGCCAGGTAACGCATCAGCGGCGAAAGGCCCAGGGGCTTTGCGAATGCAAGCGCGGCATATCCGCCGGCCGATGCCAAAGAGTGTAGTATAATGGGACCCGAACGGTTCTGCCTCCGATCCGACCAGCGGGCAGTTATAAGGACGGCGAAGAAAGCCAAGAGGTAGGGCGGGGCGCTAAGCCCTTGCGACTCCAGACGAGAGTGTCCCATTTCCATCATGATCTGAGGAAGAAAGACCGGCAATGAAGAATACGCCATATTGGTGAGGAAGAACATAGCGGCCGTCAGTAGCGCCATCGGGTCGCACAAAACAGCAAGTGCTTCGCCAACCTTGAGCCTACGGGAGCCTCTACCCCCGCGCTTCTGACCCAGTCTTTCACATCGAAGACGGAGGCGGGCGACTTTCCGCTCGCGCGCCGTGAGGTACCATGCCGTATCTGGGCTGTCGGGAATGATGCGCCATGCAGCGACGGCCGCGAGGACGGATGGGAAACCCTCCACGAGGAAGAGCAGACGCCAGGGGGCGATGGGCCCATTCTCTGCAAATTTGGTAATCAGCCAGGCGAGTGACGATGCGAACGTTGTCGCCAACGGTGCGGCTGTTCCGGATCAGCAATGAGCCGATGCGGTTTCGGGCGATTGACACTGACCGGAAACAAAGATTGCAGTGCGGAACGCCAACTCTTCCCTCTTGAAGAAGAAAGACAGGTAGAACGGTATACCCGTGAACCCAGCTTCTCCAACACCCAGCAGC
This sequence comes from Colletotrichum falcatum, assembly GCA_019425465.1. Lineage (NCBI taxonomy): Eukaryota > Fungi > Ascomycota > Sordariomycetes > Glomerellales > Glomerellaceae > Colletotrichum > Colletotrichum falcatum. The sequence continues at coordinate 47,290 of SWKJ01000101.1, read as the reverse complement.
ACCCTCAGGAAGACGAGCATGGGGTACGAAACAGAGACGGACTGCAGGGAGGCGGTCAAGCCCCATGACAGAACGATCATGGAGGCGTAGATGTGGGCTGGAATGAGCTTCCACAGCAACGACATCCACTCGAAGAAAATGTACGAGATGTAAAAGGCCGTCAGTGTCCACTCGTACCATCCATCCCACGGTGGGCTCGTCTGAAGGTCTTGTTCCATTCCGGAAATGCGTGCCGACCCCAAGTCTACGCCGACACGTCAGTTCAACGCAGATCGCAAACGACCGTCGAGGGCGGGCTTTTGTCATACTCGACCGATCCAGGAAACTGAGCATGAAGAGCAGAGCTACAAAGACCACCAGCTTGCGATCATGCTTGCGGACGACGGACCTCTCTTCGTCAGGCGTGTACAGCTGAAAGCTCGCAACAGTGCTGGTGCTCGTCCGTCTCCGCAGCGAGGGCGCGTCTTCGCCCCATGCCTCGTCGTTCCTCGCCGGCGGCCTCCTTAGGCTCTCCAGTTCGTAGGCCTGGCCGCCGCCGCCGCCAAGCTCTGCCTCTTGCGGATGCATATCCTCCTCAGCAGCGTCTTGTTCGCCATCGCCGTCCAGACTGAGATCAAGATCGCTATCGAGGTTGAACTCAGCTGTGGTCTGCGCAAACGACGGCGACGGCTCGCCCGCGCGTGGAGAGTGGCCAGCTGCGTGGGGCCTCGAAGACTCGGCCATGGTGGACGGTAGAGGAGAACCATGCGTTGTGTCGGGGTTGGAGGGAGGTATGTCTGCGGGGATATCCGTACACTAGACTTGTTTAGACCGTGGGATTGGATGTTAGCTCGTTGGCCTGTGTCGGTGGCGACAAGACCAGGTGGCCGTTTCGCTGCATTGAAACGGGCGTTGCCGATGGAACCAGCTCGTGTTCCTGGCCCAAAAGCAAACTGTCTCGGAAGGGGCCTGGGTTATTAATATTGCTACGAGATGATACCTGGGGACACATCAACAAAGGTAAAGATACAGGGCGGTCCCTCGGAAGGTTGCACGGGTAAGCAATAATAGTTCAACTCAGTCGGAGAAAGACGGTATAAATACCATGCGATACTCAAGACAGCGTAAGGTTTCTATCAGAAATACCATGGAGGTTTCGGGGCATCTACCCTGTCGACTGAGTTCGCAGCTGACAGAGTTTTGATCTTGACGGAGACAAAACAACGGGATGATTTAGCAGAGGACCGACCTTTGGCCAATGACGTACGTAGCAAGCCGACCCCTGCTTCGCTACGAACGGGAAGCTGGGGGAGGGGGATCCTCAGTGCCACTGCGGGAGGGTTACTCGTGCGTTGAGGTGGATGGACCCACATAACACACTCGACTCCGTGAGAGTGTGCACCTAAATCCTGAATATACCCTTTCTATTGAATCTTATAAATAGCTTAACTAGTGATAACTAAATAACTAATATACTTTATATAAAAAGTATATATACTAAAAATAGATCTTATATAAAGTTATCTTTAAGTAAATTTATATTATTTTTTATATTATTTTTATTATTTTATTTTTAATAAATACTACTTTTATAACTAAGAATCTTAAGAGAGAAAAAGCTTAGTAATCTAAGATTTTACTAGTAAATTCTCTTTAGTTTATAAGACTTTTTTAAGTTATTTTATTAATATTAAACTATAATTTTATTTTTTTAGTCTATATTTAAGCTATATACTATTTAAGTAATATTTTAAGTTTTTATTTTATTTTATTTATAAAAAGATATTAAATATTATTTTAAATATAAAATATATATTATATTATAGTATATATTTTATATATAAGTATATAAGTTAACTTTACTTAATATATATAGCTACTTATATAGTTACTATATAGAAAATAATTTTTAAAGTATATTATATATTTTATAGAATATTAAAATCTATAAAGTTATATATATAAAATATTTTACTACCTAAGAAATATATTTAAATAAAGATTTAATTATATATATACTATATATAAAAACTTAATTATAAATATATACTATAATATAATACCTTATAATAGCTAAACTTAAGTTTTTAGTTTTATTATTTATAAGTATATAACCTTATAATAACCTTAAAAACTAATAGAGATTTACTAAGAAAATAGCTTTTAGATCCTTAGAAATAATACTAGTAAAATATTATAAATAAAATCTTTATAAAATATATATAATAGTATATAACTAAAAGCTTAATATAAACTTTAAGATTTAACTTAATATATTTTATTATATATTTTTTTTCTTATTACTAATACTAGTTACTTAGATATAGTTAGTTATATTTTTATTAATATTCAAGAGTAGGGGCAGATTCAAGATTTAGGTGCAGACTCTCGAGGTACGACGAGTCTGTTAAGTGGGTCCCCCCTGTGCAACGGACGAGTAGCGGGTTGCGGAAGAGAAAGACAGGGGTCACTGAGAAAGCCTCTCGTCCGTTGTGTTCTGTTCCAAGAGTCAATTGATAATCCAGTTCAATTCTTGTGCGCCTTCGCTTTGAGACCGTGGTTCTGCACTGCCGCGTGGACATGTGGCTGACTCGTTTTAAAAAAAATTAACAAACAAAAAGGTTGAAAAGATGCCGCATCCCCAAAAGAGAGACATCGCGGCAAAACTGTATACCTAGGCTGAGATGCGACGGTCAGCCTTGACAACCAAGCCCAAGTTGTTTCCCCAATGGTCATAGGTCATCGCTCTTCTTCCCAAATAATCTTCTAAACCCACCGCTTTTGGGTGTCTTTGGCCTGAAATCCATTGACGGCTTGGCCTGTAGTGTTGGCGTCTCCTTTTCTGTCCAATTGCCCATCATGTTGGGATGCTTGGGAAGGGTGCCGTAGGGCAAGCCCGCCTCCTTGGGCGAGATTTGCTGTGGCTGTTGCTGGGGCGCCATAGCTGTTGCGAACTGACTGGCCGGCACGCTCGGCATCATTCCTGTTCTTGAAGGGCCCGCGCCTCGATCGCCAGGCCTCGTAGTCGCGTTGTCCGCCTCCCGTGCCATTTCTTCTTCTTGGGCCCTCGCCGCATCCCTGTCTTCGGGGAAATCACGTACTTCGTCGCCGCAAACCACGATATACCACCGGATATCTTCACCCCGCTGCAGCTGGTCTCTCAGCTTCTCGAACCACCCGGTCTTCTTGCCCGACGAGCCCTTCTTGGCCTTGTAGAATTCGTCGCTCGGAGCACTCGCCATCGCCTTTGTCTCGCTCAACCGCTCTTCGTAGCGCACAATCTCTTCTGTTATTGAGTTGCTCAGGTCGATGCGCACCACGTGGTCAGCGACGTATGCGTAGGGACGGCTGACGTAGCTCAGGTCGGTTGGGTCGTATTCCTCTAGCAGCTTCACCGCGCTCCAGTCGTTTTGCAGCACATCGTCCTCTTCAGGAGGGACGGTCGAGGGGGGCACATCGTATTCATTACGCAAAGCGGAGGCCTTGGATGCCTTGGACTTGTTGCGCTTCTTCTTGTCTCGTTGGGCCTCGGTCTCGTCGGGAGTGGGTTCGGGGAGGAAGTCGAAGAGGGAGTAGAAGGATTCGAGGATGGCGGGAGACGAGTTGGGCGCGATAATCCATTCCGGAGCGGCGTCATCTATGTTCTGGACGACAACAAAGACACGAATGCTACGACGATCCCAACGAAAGCCGTGGCAAAGGTAGGTAGGCATTGTGGGTAGCCCCTATAGAGCTCGGGGAGATGGGTAGGCGGGGAAGAGTTGGGTGAAATCTACTGTAGGACGAGGCTGTGGATGACGGCGGGGCGTTGATGGCCGGCCCAGGTGGGTGGAGGTATACGGGACGGATGACGAGCGTCGATCGGTGAAGAGCTCCAAGCCGGGGTTATCAAGGATAGTAGCCTGAGAGAGATGTCGCTATTGGCGGTGTCGTTCGGCGTCGTCGAGGGTTCGGAGATGGCGGAGAGCGGTTCGGATCAGACAGCGGCGAAAGCTGAGGGGCCCAACGATGGACGTCGTAGATCAATTCAGGCCGAGAGGCGCGTTAGGCAGCTCGACTGAGAGGGAATTGACGGCAGGGTTGGAAGGTAAGGAGTGCGAGAGATCGGGAGGCTGGGTGGAACAGACGTTGCCAGCGAGCGATGAGAGAGTGAGGTGCGGTGCGGTGCATTATTCAAGCTGTGATCGAGGAAACATGGCTTGTCGCATCGCACGCTGGGCTGCCGCGCACCGGCTAAGGCCCGAGGAAATAATGCTCGGATCAACCGGTGACTGTATCGAATTCTGAGTGGTCGGAAAGGCGGAGGAAGAGTGTGCGTCGAGGAAGGTATAGGTAGGTAGGTAGGTAGGTAGGTAGGTAGAAAAAGCAAAGAGAAAGATCGAGGCGTAGCCAGGCGAAGACGGGGAAGAAATGCAATGGAATGTCTAGAGAGAGAGGAGGATTGCCAAAGTGAAGGCGGAATGAAGGTATCTACCTATCCGTCCAGGTGCGAACGAGATGGACCGGCGAGAATAGAACAGAATAGAATGGGGAGGACAACGTACCCAGGTTTCTGCTTCTGGCCGACGCAACGAACGCTACCTACCACTCTCGAAAGGACGAGCGGGAAGAGAGCTTCTGGGGATTTGACTGGCAGATCTGACACGACACTTTGACTGTTTGCGCCCACTGCTTTCCTTCTCGTTTGCTGGTTTCGCTGTCCGTGCTCGGATGTGGCTCAGCCCAAACAGGGACCAACCGGCTGGCCCGTTTATGGACGCTACGACGAATCTGCTGCTAGCACTGTGGGTTGTATCAAATGTCACCGCCGCCTGATTTCACAGGAATGTCTTGATGACAGGCCATGCCGGAGGAAGCTTGCCAACGGGTTGGTTGGCTGTTCGTATGGAAACCTCCAACATGACTGACTTGCAGGAGACAGGTAGGTAACAAAACCTGGGATCGGGACGCCAACCCTGGCTACCTACCATGCTTTCAATCGCTGGGTTTTTGCTACCTGGTTAGGTAATCAGGCAAGCAGGTAATCACCGCACGCCCCACCTGATATGCTACCTACCTCTCTACGGATACCTACGAATGCCTACCTACCTGCCTACCAAGGTATCTTACCTTACCCTGCCTGCCATGCTTGTCTTGTCGTGACAGAATACCTACCTACCTATCCACCTACATGTGTTGGACATGCTTTTGTGGCGACCGTGGCCCAATGAGCTGCAGGTACAAGGAACACCGAGATGACAGTTGGGATGAGAACCTCAGTGCGCCTTACTCAAAGCGAAAGCGATGGGGTCTAACAAACGTATCTACCTAGGCAACCCAAGCGACACTACCACCAACTACTACTACTACCGCACACACAAACACACACACACACCTGACTTTCAACCAGCTCCCTAGCTTGCAAGTGCCATCGCCGAGCTCACTTTTGGCTCTGCTTCTACCGTCTCCAAAGTCAACCATTGTCTTTGAAACCAAGCCCCCTCCTTACGGAGCCAATCGCCTATTACGACACGATGTGAGATGCGCGAATGGAGACACTTTGTACGAGTATTCAGCGCAACTCTGTTGGTCCTCGAGTTTCAAGCCTTCTTGAAACTGGTCGACAGCAAACAAAAAGTTTAATCCTTGCTCGCGACGACTTCTCGCCGACATAATCAAGATGCCCTCGCTGCCACTCAAAGACTCTATACCGGACGGGCGGGGTCGCTTGTATTTAACCTACGTACCCACAGCTCAAGCTGAAAGGTTGCCTGATATTTGCACCGGGCCGAAGCCCACATGCGTTGGTGGCTCATCGTCACGCACATGCAGTTGTTTGCTCGAAAGAAGAGCTGGTCGGACAGTCTTGAAGAAGCAATAGTATCATGCTGATCAGCGTCCGAGACGGACATGGGATACTTCTCTCGGTGTCCCGAATCTCCATCGCCGCCGCGTCCCTTCTACAACGAGGTATCGTCCATCCACACCCGCCGATCACAACAAGGCAGCCCACCCTGCCGCCACGGCCCCGAACACCAAAAAAAAGTCTCCCGACGTCCGGCCAGACCCACTCGCCGGAGCTGACGCCGACGCCACCGCAGCCGTTCCCGTCTCCGTCCCAACGTCTGCTTCTGTCGCCGAACTGGCTCCTGCGGCCGTCGTCGCGCCTCCTCCTGTCTCTACCGGCAACGACGCGCTTCCCGTTGCCCCAGTCGTAGGTCTCACAGATACCGACCCGGTATACGGTGCCGGACTTGTAAACGTCGCACAAGTCGCCGTAGCCCGCCACTCCGACCAAATCGAAAGGAGCGAGGACGGTTCATACACGCCCTGTGTGATGATGGGGTGAACCGCCTCCACCTTCTCCAGTCCAGCCGTTACGGCCACAACTACAGAGTGCGCTGACAAGAAGCAGGTGTCAATCGGCATGGCGGGGTCCACCGTCGTCGATCCCGCCGCGTCGACGGTTGTTACGAAGCACTGCCCGTATTGGTCTGGGATAACCTCGACGACGTCGCTTCCGCTGCCGAGGCGGCATCTCCATTGCTTCTCGATGCCCGCCGTGGCCGTGTTAGTCCCGACCCAGCTGGAGCCCGAGATGTGGGTGACAGCCGCTGGCCAGTAGCCTTCCTTCTTGCAGGCCGCATCCGCCGTCGGGCAAGCCACGTTGTAGGTTGCGTTTTGGCGATTGTAGGCGATGATGGAGGCCTCTAGGCTGCCCGTCGGGTGGGTGTCAAAGATGAAGAAGGCGCGGGCGGAAGCGGTGATGAGGGGCGCCTCGGCACCGGTCGACGCCTGCGTGTTGACGAGCGGCAAGAAAGCTGTGACGCCGCAGAATAATGACGCTGCCCTCATGACTGAATGATTATCTTCAGTCTGTTTCCAGGTGCAACTGTTGAGTATATCCCGAGATGCATCGATGCGAGCGGACCAGTCGCTCCTTGTAAAAAAGCGCCAAGCTCACAGTACCGCAACGTTAGAACTTTTGGTGCAGAGCTAGTGGGGTGAATCGCCCGAGTTTGCGAGTTGGAAAAGGTGTTTTTCTGGGCACCCTGGCAAGAAACGGTGTGCCTTGCGGTTGGTTCCAACAATGGTTCAGGAAATGCTAGGCTCAAAGAAGCTCACTGAAGCTGTGATTGCGGGTCCAGGCTTGCATCGGACGACAATGTCGAGGCCGGCGATGTGTATGCTCTACCTGGCCATGACGAAGGACGCTGTCGTCTTCATAGAAGAAAGAAGCAGCGCACCCGGATTGTGGAAGACTGTTATGTTTTGTTTCAAATGGGTGTATTTGGTCGAGCGTCCATATTGTGCTCTCATCACGAATGTGCTGGATCCTCGGCCAGGATAGTTAGGTGATTCCTAGGTAGAGCCAGACCGGTATTCCGGATGGACTGCCCCGGCTGCGGGACACATGAAAAGACGGACGGGTGTTCGTGGGCATAGCCGCAGCCGCGCCGCAACAAAACCGGCAAACACAGGCGTATCTTTGTCACTTTCTCGGGCTGAGCTACGACTCGAGGGGAAGAAGGGGAGGGCGAGCTCATCTTGATAAACGAAGAAGGGACTCGCCGTGGCAGCAGAGTATGACCCACCTCTTCTTGGCGCCGTGCTCGATACGATGTACGTACTTTCTACGTAGGTACCTACCTAGGTATCTACTCCTAGCCGTGGGGAATCGGATAGCGTACCCAACAAGGGGCGATTTGAATTGTCGAATTATTGCGAGTACGGGTATTTGGCCGTAGGCGATTTGGTATTTGGCCGTATCTAACCACATTCGGCAAGAGCGCAGTCGCCCCATAAAAGTGCACTAATAGCTCCCCCCTCTAAACTCCATCACACCACTAAGTACATTCTCTAAGACTTACAGTATTTTAAGAATAAGAAGAGTTATTAATATAAGAAAAAAAGGAGATAAATCTAAAGAGATATAGGTTAGGGTAAGGTTAGGGTTAGTGGTTAGGGTTAGCTAGGTTAGAGTTAGCGTATAGAGTATGTTTTTAAAGGCTGAGGGAGAGGGAATTGAGAGGGAATTAAGAGGAGAGACTGTTAGTGCTACGTTGAGGCTTGATGTGGCTTGTGTGGCAAAGCTGCCGAATGTGGTTAGATACGGCTAAATACTAAATCGCCTACAGCCAAATACCCGTACTTAATTATTGCAGGCAGTAACGGGTCTCGATGGTCTGCCTAATGCTCATTGGACCAGAGCCTCTTACGGCTGAAAGGAACCGAGTACGGCTATTTGGCCGTAGGCGATTTGCTATTTGGCTGTATCTAACCACATTAAGTAGTAGCTTCGCCACACAGCCACATAGCCACAGCAGGTTAATGTACCTTGACTTCATAGGTGATAGAGTCCCTAAAAAATAATTTCAAAACGGCTCCGCCGGGGAGGGTTGAAATAGTACTAACCCACCCTGCTTCCTACGCTTCGCTCCGGGTCGGGATGGGCCAAGACTATCCCTTTTAATAATGATGAAGTTTGTGATAATAATGAAGGTTGTCCTATAAAGCTGAGGTACTTTGGCCTGTTGTGGTTGTGTGGCTGTGTGGCGAAGCTACTACTTAATGTGGTTAGATACGGCCAAATAGCAAATCGCCTACGGCCAAATAGCCGTACTCAAAGGAACTTAGTTCACCAGCCGGGGGGCCCTCCATATCTACGGCACTGTCGCCAGCAAGCAAACGCTGGTTTCACTTCTCTTCAGCTCTAGCAACACTTTTGAATATACTACGGTTCAACCTCTACATTCAATATTGGATCCTGTCAAATTTTATTAAATATTCGTAACGCACTCTGCTCGGCCCAAAAAGTCGACGTTATATCACTCGGCAGCTTCCGTTGCTGGCGAGGCTGCTAGACTATATCGGCTTAGGCGTTGATTGTTTCTGACTAGTGTCTAATTTTTTGATAAGATAGGTAAAGAGTAGATTTAGGCGATTAAATAGGAAGGTGATGATACAAAAGGGCGCGCGCTTACCCCCAAAGTGATCAAATTGAATCTGTGAATAGCTTTAATTTAAGTGGGTGTACTGAAGCGTGGTGGCGGCGCTTAGTACGGACCTTTTGGGTCGCTCGGCTGAGACGGGACAAGTTACTAGGTAAATATAGGCATCATTCCAGATGGACATCCCACCTAAAACATGGAAATCCGATGGTAAGTGCATAGGTGATCGATAGAGTTACACATAACAAACCGATGCAATTGAACAAGGACCATCGCAATTAGTAGCCAATTGCCAACGGCCAGAGGTACAAAGCCACTGATGCACACCACAGCCCACTAGCAGTTGTACGCCAGAAGAAGTTTAGCCTCACAGAAAAGTGTTTTCCGTCGTTTTTATACAAAGCTTACATCAGCGCTAGCGACTAGCAATTAGCGATAGGCGTAAGGAGATCAGGGCCTTAGAAGCAATGTCCAACGTGGTTGCACCATTGCAACTATCTGCAGCACTTGAGTGATTTTCCATGACATTTAATAAAATTTGAGGACGACTAGCGTTAATCGTTCATCAAAGGCCAACCAAGCGATCAGAAAGCGCCATGGTTCTCTTGCAAGACATTCTAAGCAGTCCCCGACATCTCACCTTGCGACGAGCGCAAGAAGTCAAAGAAGCAAATCTCGCTACCTCAACAGAAGCTCCTGTCGCAACAGGTGACAATGAGGTCCCAAACTTAAAAACCTTAGAGCCTGGCGAGGCGATGCTATACTCGTTTTTCACATCAAGCCTCGCCAGTAGTCGTTATGAAGTCAATACGTAGCAGGAGATCGTTGCGAATAGCGTTAAACAGGATCCCAATACAACCAAGATCAAGAAGGTCTTTAACGTTGAGTCACCGCAATATACTCTGCCAGAAAATCTCTTCCATTCCATCTACCCGCCAGAGGGAGCCGAGGCATCGCCTACCATCTTGCCTCATGTCTTATTCATGGATTCTTTCTTCCCATGGGAGCGTACTGCAGTGCCACAGACTCCAGAGGAGCTGAACAAGAACAATCTAAGGAAGCGCGTGCCATGGCTAGCCGTTCTTGTCTTCAGTGCTTCCAAGCTTCAGCTCAACAAGGACCAGCTCATGGGTGCAAGCAGTATCTTCACCAACTCAGACCTTGCTAAGGAGCTGGACTCAACTGGCAACGTGGTCAAAATAGACGTCCGCCGCCATTAACATGTCCGTCAGCGACTTCGCTCCTGGCAAAGTGGCTAAATCCTGGTCTCCCATGCCACTGTCAGCAAAGCGCGATGATCAAACAAAGGCCATTTTTGTCCTAAGACCTCTATTTACTCAGCTAATTGCGACCTACAACGAGCGCGGTGAGGAGATAGTCGACCAGAAATCAATAGATCTAAGCCAATACACCTACCTTGCACACGTTCGTCAATCGGCTATAAAAGGGGCCAACTTCTCGTCGACCAAAGATAGCTTGTTCAGCGTCGTTCACTCCCATCATGCAGCTCCACTAGACAATAAACAAATATCGCATGCTATTGTCCACCTGGTTTCTCTTAAAGGTCTACATGGCAAGTCTTGCGCCGACTTTGCTTCAAGTGATTACATCATGCTCTCATCGTTATACTCGTGATTATATAACGTTTTGCCAGCAGGGACACCCTCTGTACTTTGTTCACTCAGGAATCTAGGCAATCATTGCGCAGTACTCGCACCCCCTGAAGAAGTTATTTAGAAAGCTAAGCAAGATACGTCAGAGGGTGGCCAGCAGATAGCTGCGCGTTTGAGGGATGGCTACACAATCGTCAAATACCGCACCTAAACCGGCGAAGAAACAGCCGCCATCGCTCGCGGAGCATGCATTCCATGTGTTCATCCCAAGAAGCTCAGTGAGGGTTGGACGTCTCTTTCCTTCAGCGGGAGTGACTTGCAAATCTTGGACAAGGACCTCGGCCTCATGGACCTGACTTACTCAATTAATCCAATTCTTCACTACCTTTGTACGTACGTCGCAGCCAGTGCCCACCCGTATAGTGCGGTTACGCGTTGATTTGGCAGTACCACCCAGGGGCTTATTTACCTTCGTTGACCACAGTGGGCAGCGATAGTAGGTGGTGGTGGTACTTTTTTCGCTGCGATGGGGTATAGTGTGTTGGACGTTGAAGAAATTGCTGCCGAAGCCCTATATCTAATCAAATTCGGCAGCGCCTACCTCTATAGGCTCGGCAAGGTGAGAATATTACTTGCAGCGGGTAACAATGTTAATAGGTATCGTAATAGGGCCGGTCTAAGTCTCAGGGACGCATGAGATAAGTCCTGACAATATAAATAAGTAAATAGGCGGGCAAGCCAGCAAAAAGAGCATACGTACTGTTAAGCTCCTTCGGAAAGTCCTCCAGGCTGAAGTTAATAACATCTTCCTTGTAATCGGGCGGGTAAGGGTACTTCGAGTGTTGTTTTTTAAGCATCAGGCGCGTCGGGCTCGCCAGCGATCGATAGAGGGTCGTCTGTAAGTATCGCGAAGCCATAAAAACGGCAATAATAGGGCAGGAAGTCGATTAACAATAAAATAACGCGGCGGCAATGAAATAAAGCGGCGGCGATAGGTTGGCGGCAATGGGTTGTTGTTGTTGTTATGCGTGGATGGGTGGATGGGTGGGTGGTATGGTTGACACTGAAAAAACACGTAGGAAGTAGTGGACCCACTTCGGATTAGTTGGCCAATCATAAAAGCTAGATAGTTCTATTAATTAATATATAATTGTTACAATAGTAATTCTTATATAACCGTACGATAACCTCATGAGTCAGTAAAAAGGACAGAGGTCACAAGATTAGATACTTAGACCTTAGGTATGAAACATTACATGATTCAGACTATATAACTTAACCACAAATGTCTATTTATATAGCTATTATACAATAGCTATTAAGTAGTTAGGAAAGTCAGTTATAGATAATATATCTTAAGTTTACTAATGCTTTATTTACCCCCGTATATATAAGGGACTCTTATAAACAGGAGAGAGTCTATTTAACAATAATGCTACTAACAGTATATTACTTTTAAAAAAAACTTTCATACGTTAAGCTTTTTCTTTTTTGATTATTAACATAGAGAAATTCACAATAACTTCTAAATGTAATTTAAGACAGACAGTAGAACACGTTAAACCTAGAACTATCACAGGGATAATTAATTATATACAAGATCAGCTACTACATGAAACGGTGTAGTAGTTATGTCTTGAGGGATAAAACCTAATTATTTATTCACTCCTAAGCTTTTCTAACCAATAAACTGTCACAGACAGCCGACTTACCTACTTAGCGTGACGGACCCCTAGACCTGCTAGTCTAGAAACTCTATTTGCGGATGCGACGTAGAGTGGTCTTTGCTTGTACAGCCAGTATTTAAACCCCACTAGAAAACAGGTCTAATGAAAGTATAATTAATTATTCGTTTTACTATGTTCCTAGTACGTTTGAGCTATTAAAATAAAATCAAGCGTGCGTTTAGACGTATGGTTATCTTGCTTTCTATAAGACGTAGACATTAATTTAAATAGCTCCTCTTTCCCAACACACTTGGTTCGACATACCAAGTTACTTAATCTCATCCATCCCATCCAGTACAACACACTATTGAACACTCTAACAATCACCATGGTTTCTCTCAAGTCTATCGTCCTCACCGCTGGGTGCCTCGCTCCTCTTGTCGCTGGTCTTGGCTGTCATGTCTTTTCGAATGATGGCGTTAACTTTTGCGTAGTAAGTACAAACAGAGCGCCTTATAATGCTACTGAAAGTCCCTTTTAGATCGATAACAGGACTTATGGGCTATAAACTGGTAATGTTTGCTGAGTCTTAGAACAGGTCGTCAGTGACGGTTGCGATGAGACGTTTGGTTACCCGCAGTGCCCTGGCAATAAACCCATTAATTAATCCTTCCAAGTGAGTGCGGAGAAACGCGATCTTGGTCATATGAGACTCGACTCACGAGAAAGCTAGGAACTCAACATCTGCACTCCGAGTACACTACGCAGACACTGCTGAGGCGGCGAGAACCAGGCTCATACTTCATGCAGGCATTGAAAATGTCTCGCAGATGTAGACGGCACCGAGATGTATTCTCGAGGGTTTAGACATAGTGCTTCAGTATTATAGCCAGTTTTAGATAAAAGGAATATTATTTGTCCTTTACTTACTCCTTTAGTGAGCGCTATTAACACAAAATAGTAATAGCTGTATACCTCTGCTACTGATTAGCGCTTTATCTCCTGTTAAAAGCGGAATAATTTTAGATTATTGTTGACTGGTCATATGGGACGTAATTGTCCCCTAGGTATTAACTAATCTATGTTTTGTTACCTCTCTAGGCTACGGTGTATTTTTACCTCCTATTTATGTCCTTAGTAAGGCCTTCTGATTAGTCACTGAATGGCCTAATAGTAGGCCACTTTAGCTACCACTCTATAGTCCATTCTATAGGGAAGATTCACCATCCATTGGTGCACCAACACCATGGCCATATTTTGGTCTTTGCCATTTAACACACCCCTTCAGATTTAGTCCATTCATTGGAAGCATATCTGCCCATTTGTTATAGTGTAGGTGCCTAATACTACAGGGTATTTGCCCCTATTTGTGGCTGTAGATTCAGTATGTTAATGAACTGCCCATTGTGTGAGGAATTAGAGAGCTCAATTCAGCCCCCACAAAAAGGTTATTGCGTCCAGCTATTATCACCTGGGTGCCTCGACCTTAATTCCGGCTACGATGATGTCAGAGAATGATATAAATTTCTATTTTGATCATCTTTTGGCAACTTCTAAGCCTAGGGGCAATGTTACAAGCCTCATCCAACAGGCAGTTAATCTATAGACCATAACGAAGGATGGTTACTGTAAGAAGCCTCAGCTAGGGAACGAAAATAGTATTCTCGCCCTACAAGCCTTTGTTTTCACGACCGAGATGCTGGCTTCTCATTATATAGAGACAACGAAAGGGCCAGGTTAACTGTCCAGCATAATAACAGAGTACAGATATTTGAACAAAGCGATTGAGACCCTGGCCAACGGAAGCAAAGAGCATCAGACCCACGCAATGGCACTATCCAAGCGGCTGGAAAACTACCGGAAAATTTCTCATGACAAACAAAGAGCAGTGAAAGAAAGAGCGCATGGTACTTAGCTACGACTGCGGATCAAGAAGATGCTGACTGACACAGCCCTCCTGGCAGCCGTTCCGGATCTGACAGGGCAAATGGGCTGTGGGAGCTGCTGACCTAGAAGGACGGCAGCGACGTGAAGAGACGCGGCGAAAGAGCAGAGTTGAACGAGCAAAGCGATGAACGACGAGGCGAATAAGCAGGCGATGAACAAATGACACAAGCAATAGCAAAACGTAGGTATAACAGGGTTGATTCTAGATAACTTGGCCCTTGGGCAAAGATGCCTAAGGGCGCCGTATATATACTCCTCTGGGAGGTGGATCTCCCAGTGGGTATCTACGGTGTTGTCTATCTATGCTTGTGACACTGACGACCTCATCGTTTAGATCGGCCCAAGACTGGTGGAGCTTGGGCGAAGAAAAATCGCCAACATCGCAGGGAAAGTCGGCAAAGATTAACACTCCTACTCTACAATAAGGAACTAGAGTCTATGTAGCCAATGCGGTTTAGGGTAATCCGGCAGACATAAATATTATTAGATGATCTGAGATGATTAATATTTGCACGTTTTTAGGGAAGTAAAACGGAAGATAGTTATTAGCCCTAATAGCTAAATCCCACAACTATTAAGGCCGTGTTTTTCTTAGGTTCCTGCTACTAGTTAGAAATCTCCTTCTAATCCTGGTAGTTACTTAGGATAACTACAGCACATAAAGCAGCACTGCTTTATCTTACTACTACTGCTAGAGAGTTAAGAAAATATAATATAAATAAAATAAAATATAGATATATATATTTATGTTTTTTACTAAGTATAATAAAGATATATATTTGTATTTATATTTTATAAAAATAAAATAAAATATAAATACATATATTATACTTATACTAGTTATATGTAGTATTTAATTTAAAAATAATAAAAATAATAAACTTTATTATTTAAAAGTTAATATAAGTATATATATAGAAATTAATAGATAGATACTATAAATTAGTATATAGGTACTATCTTTATAGAGGCGCTACTACCTACCTACTTAGTTAGCTAAAAAAATATTAAAAGTAAAGGTTAATACCTTTAACTCTTATACTTCTTTACCTTATATTTTCTTACTAAGAATTAAAGAAGTAAAATTCTAAAATTCTTATATATAAATCTCTTTATAATATTATAACTAAAAGTCCTATAATTATATAAATAATCTTTCTAGATTTATCTTAAAAAATAACCTATAGAAGTATATTTTTAGTTATAATATTATAAAGAGATTTACATATAAGAATTTTAGAATTTTACTTCTTTAATTCTTAGTTTTACTATCTATTAGTGCACTAACACTATAGCTATATTTTAGTCCTTGCTATTTAATAACTTTACTTATTTAACTAGGCTAGGATACTATAACCTTAGGTTTAGTGCACAACTACCTAAGTTAGGATCGCGTACTACGTGTGATAGGTATATTTAACCTGATAGGCTGGTATCTACCCACAGGCAGGGACTAGGGAGAAATAGCTTACAGGGGCTAAGAATAAATAACATAAGCAGACGCACGTGATTCTTTGATAGCTAAGCAAAGATGACATAAGCCGGAATTGATGAATCTTGTGGGAAAGCATCACGGATAACTCTTTGGTTGGCTGGTTAAGGGTGTGTGGGTCGCCCCACCAGTACCTGACAATGGGGTTAAACTTTGGCCCGATACCGTAGTAGTGGTCCCCTCTCCTCCCCCGTCTGAACACCTGCGGATCAGGGCGAGAAGAGGACGATCTATTCATCTCCCCCGTCTCCACAGCGAAAGGCCGTCACGAGAATCAACAAAACTGGTGCCAGTCCGACGGCCAAGTATGAACAGCCCGATTGGCCACGGGGCCAACTGAGGCTCTCGGGACCCATTATGTCCTTGTTCCTGACTGCCTAGGTAGGTACCTAAGTAACGATTGGTACGGCAAGGCAGCGTGGCGGCGCCGTTGGTTCGCGGGAAAGGCTCGCCGCTTCAGCCGTCAACGGAAAGAAGACAGTAGATTGGAACGGAGAGCGCCACGGCGGCGACAGAGATATGCTTTGTTCCGCCGTCCCGCGTCTAGACTACCGGTACCTAACCTAGGTACCTAACTAATCTTAGAATTCGTCTCAAGTTTTTATAGTGTGGCATCTTGCTTGCTGACCAACGCTTTACCGTACTTCGCTTGCCCCGCAGCCTACTAGGGCCTTTGGGTCAACAACCAACCTTGTTCCGATAACATGACACTGGGCTCTGGGCGTCCCACTGACAATCGTGGCAGTTCCTCGCCAGCGTCGCAATAGGCACGCAACTGCGACCTCATCCCCCAAACCCAGCATCAGCTCGGAGATGGGATGGGATGGGGTGGGATGGGGTGGGATGGGCGGTCCCTGTCCGGCTCCATGCCGCCCCGTAAGCACTAGCAACCTACTTTGTAGCCACAGAGAGAAATGCTGTGATGCCAATTTCTCCTTAGCCACCCCGCCACCAAGTAACCACGAACACGCTGGGCCCGAGCCGTGTTCAACAGGACTGGTTGGTTCGGTTCCCAATCCTTCCCAATTCTTTCCCCTGCCCGCCAAAATCCTTCTCTTTTTTGTCTCCGTGGATGGGAATGGAATCTGTTCCAGTGCCGGCGTGGAGAGAGGCCGAGGGTTGCGTTGCCGATCCGCTCGCCCGCATGCACATGGCAACACACATGTGACATACATACACCAAAGGAGGGGGCGGAACAACTGCGCCTAGCTCTCTTTAGGCGGCACACTCTTTCGCGTCAAGCTTTTGTGGCTGGCCTTGGACGCCTCTAGGTATTCTCGTAGGCTGAGCCGCCGACGAAGTGCGGGTCTTGCACGTTGTTGGCTGGACCCTCGCGAACCGCGAGAGAGAGAGAGAAAGAGAGAAGGCATGGTTATGGCTGGCTGCCGCCATTCGTACCGCCAATTACAGACTGCAGAGTCGGGCCGTCAGCTCACCCGCCTTTGCTTTTTTTCCCCTCTCGGGGCATTGGTTTAGGTACGGATACAAAGTACGGGTAGGCCAGCTGAAAACCTACCTACGATGCGATGCGATGCTGATTTCGCCCCTGTTCCAGGCTCCCACCCACCCCTGTCGTGTCGTCTTTCCCCATGTGTGTGTGCGTCAATAAGAGTGAGAAAGAGGCCGATCATGGACTGGCCCTTTTGCTAGTGGAACGGGCTAGCTATGCCTTGTTCCTTCGCTCATTATCCCACCGCATCAGAGTGCGAGACTCGACCGTCAGCCCAGGGAAATGATGGGTAATACACCAGGGGCCCACCGGGCGTCAGATTTTACTATACCTTAGTACGGATACGCTAGACCTATTACCTCCTCTTCTCCCCCATGGTGGTCACTTCTTGTTGATCTACCTCTTTATCCCCCTCTATTTCTCCCTCTCTCCCTCCCTCCCTCTCTCTCTCTCTCTCCTCGCGTGCGCTGTCGGTCAAGCTTATGCTTTGTGTGACCTGCAACCCGTCTCTCCCTTCTGGCCCTTCGTTACCGACCTTGCTGCACACTCCCCTCTGGCAGCCATATGAGTACGGTCAAGTATTTAAAAATGACAGCTAGGGTATGTTCCCCGCTCGGTACTCTTCTCTTGGCCCTCTCCTCCCGGCTTTCCTGTCCCCCCCAAGCCTACTCCGTACTTGACCAACATCGCATCTCGGCGATCCACCACCGACACCACCACCACCCGCATCTCTGTGATCCACCCTGCTAAACACCATGGCTTCCCAGTACGACGAAGGCCCAGAGTTGGCACCTGAGAACCAGTACCCCGAGGTCTACCACCCTCCGCCACAACACTCTCAGCCCGGGACGCCTCTTCCCGCCCCCGTCACGCCCTTGAAGCATGAAGACTCGACGTACGGAAAGTACTCGGTCCCGGCCGCCGACCAGTCCGCTTACGGCGGCGCTCAGTATGAACCCGAGAGCTCGCAGAAGAAGAGGAAGACCATCTGCGGCTGCACCTTTCTCGTCTTTCTCCTGTCCGTCGTCATCGCCGTCCTGGCGGCGGCCGTCATCGGCTTGGCGGCGGGCACCGGCGTCGAGGCGAGCCGTGCAAACCAGGCGCTCGAAAATCTGGCCGCTCTCGAGTCGTCGTGTACCACTGGAGTCACGCCCACGGCAACGGCGGCGGCCCCCTCCGCGACGGCGACAGACTTCTCATCAATCTCCAACAACTGCTCCAACTCTGATGAGAAGACCACTGGTACAACGTACACCACGGACTGTGAGAACCCCCCCTTCTCCCACCCGCCCTTTATGATTGAGGACGAACACGAGGAGCGAGCCCCAGCTGACATGATGAACCCCAAGTCTTCGGAAAGAAGACGTTTGTGCAATTCTGCAACTCAAATGCCCCGAACCCGCCCATCATGAGCCTCTTCACGGCCAACTTTGACAACTGTATGGATGCCTGCGCCGCGTTCACGTCTTACGAGCCCGGCTTCAGTGGCAACAACACCTGTCAGGGCGTCAGCTTCATCCCGCTCTGGACGACGCGGGAGGGCGCTGTCGCGGGTAAGGCGCCCGGCAACTGCTACCTGAAGCCGGGGCCGCAGACGCGGGATGGGCTAGAGACGCCCAACATCGGCACCGAGTGCCACGCCGCCATCATGAACTCTTGAAGGCGGTGACGGCGACGGCGATGCAAGGAGACGGGGATACGGAATCGGTCGGACGGAAACGGCGCCGGATTTTCTTTTCTTTCTAATGTACGTTTGGGAGTGACCTATACCACTTGTCAGTTGAGATTTTTGTGTGCTGTCTGGGTCGGCGTCAAATGGAAGGAAAGCGAGGTGCCGGGCCAAAAGCAGAAACGAGAAAGAAATGCCCCGAGGACCCTATGAAGGTACAGGTACATGCTAAGAATACCGACCAGCACGGTTGGTGCGATATATGAGGAACACAATAGGCAAGATAACATACGAGATGCGTGCATGCGGCTTTGACTTGCCACGCATGGTAACACTGTACCGCGTACATAGTACCTACCTATTCCATAGGCGATGCGGGTCGGCGTCTGGCAGGCGGAGGACATGCCGTTTCCTTCTTTCCCGTCTCGCCCACGACTCCAATGAGTTCCGGGGGGGGGGGGGGGGGGGGTCACGACAGCCTTTTCCAAAGCGGCTTGGGAATGAGCACTTACCTAAGTGCTGACTCCTAGCCCGCCCGCCTCTGATTACGCGCAAGTCATCCGCCCTTGGCTCCGGCCAGTCAGCCTGCCGGAGTCAAGAGCAGCAACACTCCGGAACTGCGTTCTAGACCGCGTTCGGCATCGGCATCGGCTTCGGCCCCCCCAAAGCGCAGTGATCGCCGCCAGAGCCGACAGGGTGCAGGGCCGAGCTCGGCGTCGACGGCTTCATCCCACCTCAAGCCGCTGCAGAGCGACGCAAGCCACCTGCTGGGCGGCCGAACGGGCCCTCCGCCGTCCGAGCTCGCAGACGACCGGCACAGGGCCCAGCGGTGGGTGAGGGGCTTTCGGGCGGCGTTCGTCATGGGGATGCGGCTGTTCAGACAGACAGTGCGGTGCCAAGCTCACAAATTTGTGCCATTGACGAACGCGCCCTGCTCTCCTCAACGATGTTCGAAGGCGGCAAAAGCCGGCCAAACTGGTGTGTGGACGGCCTCACCGTCAGACGGGCATGTCTAAATGCCCATTGGCAAAGCGGAAGAATTCCACGGCCAACAACGCTAAGCATCAGCTTCCCCGCCCCCCTTCGCAGGCCGATAAGCTAGTCGATTTCATCCTCTGCAGTGCCGTAGGTAGGCATGGAACCAGCACGAGACTTCTAGAAAGCACCACCCTGGAAATTGGCCGGTTATGCTACTCCTAAGCTGCCTAAAGGCTAGGTACCTAGGTAGGTAGGCACACTACCTACCTAGCTTCAAAGTCTCCAAGCACCTTCTCGTACCTGCGATATCGACCTTGTCCCGCGAAGCACATTGAGAACCACCAAAAAGTCGTGTCCGCATGTATTGACGCCTACCTGCTCTATAAAGGCCTGTGTTCTCGGAAACCACCTTGATTTGAACTCGATTCAAGCGACGGATCAGACGGCGCGCAGCCGACCGACGTACGACTATCGCAGCTACACCGGGCGTGGCCATGGCTTAACTCCGCAGCCCCCCATTCGCCAGCCACACCACGGGGAACACCCGCGCAGATGTAACTGTGGAGGGGTTTGTCCCCATGCAAAGGGTGCAGACTTGTCAAGACGTGCGCCCTTCGCTCGACAAGCTGATGCACAAGACCCATTCTAATCCCGGTCGGGGGAGCCAGCCATTGATGACTCCGACTTGCACGCTTCTCGACGCGCCAACGGTCCATCTGGTTTGACCTGGCGTTCTACTGTATGGGATGAAGGGCCTCTGAATAAAAGATTTCCTCGCCTGGATCTCGGCCTTCCACACTTGTGCCATTTTCTTTTCTTATATCGGTTTATTGTGTGTTTGGTCGTCTCCGTGGAACCCGTTACTTGTCAGACCCCAAGGCTGGTCTACTCTGATCTCCCCGACTGCATCTGTCTGTCTGTCCATCTGTGGCCGCGGGAAGCTTACATCGGGCGGGGTTCCCCAAGCGACGCCCATCGAACGACGCCCTTCCCGGCTCTTTGATTTGACGAATCCATCGACCTGACACATCGAGTATCGCGCCCTATCCATCTACATCATCCGTAGGAGAGAGCTCGCTCCATGTCGTCGACGCCCTTCGACACCTCGACCCAATCAAGCCACGCCCTGTATTAAGGGCCAGTCTTAATCATGACCACCATCCCAGAGGATATGGACGAATTCGTCAACTGGGAGGCGGCTGCTGCCGAAGTTGGAAACATCTTCGACATGTCCTCCCAGGGAATGTCCCCTGCCGACCCCCCCAACCTGGATTTGGTTTTGGAGAACGCCGACGACGACGAGTTTAGCTTCGTTGCCCTCGAGCACTTCTCTGGAGAGCACGCTTCGGGTGCCCAGACCACCGGCGACCTGCTTGGCCTGGTTGACTGCCAACTCAGCAGTGCCCAGGACGACTGGTGGTACACTCCAGATACCCCCTGCGTCAACTGCGCCCTTGGGGGTTACCAGTGCAAGAAGATCAAAGAAGCCAGCTCGAGCATCTACGAGCATTACTGCACCTCTTGTGTTGCGTTGAGGAGCGAGTGCAGCTTCGCCGAGCACTTGCCTGCCATCGCTCGCCTCGATCCGTTCGAGGCCTTACCTTCCCAGAACCCCTGGCCCACCATGGGAGACCACCCGCGTGCTGTCGATGAAGACGGCGGTCTTGCGGAGCTCCCGACTTCCAAGAGACCCTCATCGGTCGTGGGAGGCCAATCCTGCGCTATCCAGGAGGACGGCGCTATGGCTGTAGGCTTGCCGGGGACTTCGACGCCGGACCTGTTGCGGAGCCTGACGGCTTCCGCGTCCGCCGATGAGACGGCCACGGCAAGCAAGATGGCGGTCCCCGCCAAAGTCGGAGCCCGGTTCTCTCGGGAGTCCGCCCGCATCTTGAAAACCTGGCTCTCCACCCATACCCGGCACCCCTACCCCAGCGACGAAGAGAAGGAGATGCTGCAACGCCAGACGGGCCTCAACAAAACCCAGATCACCAACTGGCTTGCCAACGCCCGCCGCCGAGGCAAGACGCAGCCCCCTCGCTCCACCTCGCCGCACCCGCGCAGCTACAGCGGCGCCATCGACATTCCTCAGAGACGAGGGACCCCTGCCCCGGATGGCAGAGTGCGCAACATGAATCCCCTCGAGCGTTGGGTCGACTCCCCCCGGAGAACGAACCTGCCGAGGTGACGGCTATTGCCCGTGCCGTTGCCTCCAGTTCCGGAGCGTCTTCATCAGGTAAGACGACGACGACGGTTCTTACTTCTGACCACCTCTTTGGCGGCGCTGACATGTTCCAGGCCTCACGAGCCCATATAGCTTCAACTTCACCGACGACGGGTCGGGAAGGTCCCTCTGCAACGCCTCCTCGGCCAGCAGTTTTGGCACCTCTCACTCCAGCGGCGGATCCTTTGCCTCTGCGTACTCCCATGCGTCCCACGGCTCTTTCGGCTCTTTCAACCGAGGCCGTAGGCGTCGCAGGAGACGTGCCAACGCCAAGCCGGCCGACGAGAAGACTCCTCTCACCCCTGCCTCCAAGACTTACCAGTGTACGTTCTGTACCGAGACGTTCAGAACCAAGCACGACTGGCAGCGGCACGAAAAGTCGCTTCACCTGTCCCTTGAGAGATGGATCTGTAGCCCTGACGGCCCGGCGGTTCTCAATCCCGAGACGAACCAGATGTGTTGTGTCTTCTGTGGCGAGGCCAATCCCGACCAGGCTCACGCCGAGAGTCACAACCACTACCAGTGCAAGGAGAGAAGCTTGGAGGAGCGCACTTTCTACAGGAAAGACCATTTGAACCAGGTGGGAAAGCAGCCTAGCCGAGAGAGTCCCCCCAGAAGACCGAAACGCTAACGAGACCAGCACCTGCGCCTTGTCCACGACACAAAGTTCGCCGAGTGGTCCATGAAGTCTTGGAAAGTTGCCACGCCAGAGATTCGATCACGGTGCGGTTTCTGTGGCTGTGTATTGGACTCGTGGAAGCAGAGGACTGAGCACCTCAGTGAGCATTTCAAGGGCGGTAATACAATGGCCGACTGGAAGGGAGACTGGGGTTTTGAAGCACCGGTGCTCGAGATGGTTGAGAACTCAATTCCACCTTGTATGAACCGGCCCCTCAACTATCCAGTAGATAAGCTACCGAGGTCTAACTTGTGGTAATATAGATCTCATTGACAATGAGCGGAACTCGCCCTTCCCCTACCAGGCCTCCCGTGCCCCTGCGGAGACGCCGCGCTCGGCTTATGAGCTCATCAAGTTCGAGCTGGTACATTTCATGCAGAACTACTACGAGAAGCACCACGCCCTGCCCAGCGACGAGCAGATGCAGCTCGAGAGCTGCCGTATCATTTTCGCCTCCGAAGTCTTGTCCATCCGGGAGATTTCGTATCCCTTTTCGTGGCTGCGTGATCTCCTGATGGGAGACGCCGAACTCATGAGACGAGCAAAGATAGGAAAGATGCGAACGCAAGCCGAGAACAGGCTGTCCACTCTCAAGCTGAACGGCAAGGACCATCTGTTCGAACGCTGCCCCCTCGAGGAACAGCTGCACGAGTTCGTCAGGGCGAAGAGGCTACTGGGACTAACGGCCATGGACGAGGAGCTGCAGACAGAGAGCTGCAACATCGTTGGCCGTATCGAGGAGGTATCGACGGCACCCAGCGACTTCATCGCCAGCTGGCTTGTACGGTCCATCAACCGGTCCACCAACTGGCTTGCCAACTTCAGACAGCGGGCCCACCTCCCCCGGACAGAAGACATCGTGGTCGAGAACGAACGGTCGACAGACGCAACCAAGATCGACTCGACCATCCACAACTACAGCAGACTCGAGCGCTCCTTGGCCGACTACGTCGAGAGGCAGAGGAGCCTCGGCGTCGAGCCCTGCAACGAAAGCCTGCAGAGGGAGGCCAGGATCATCATTTACGAGTTCGACGATGGCTGGAACCAGACCGCCGCTGACAACCTTGACTGGCTCGCGGCTTTCCGGCAGCGTCATCCGCCCGCCCCCGCGCAGGGCTCGACCTCGACGACGACGCCTGCGTCTCAGGATCAGCTGTCCCACAACGGGCTCCATTCGTCCACCGCGGACACCTGCCCATCCAGTGTTTGCTCTGCCGGCGTTGCAAACGGTCTGGCCGGTCCCCTCATGACGGGCGGGGCGGCCGGGAGCCACTGTGCATCCGGCCAGGCTCATTCGGTCCTCACCCAGACCGGCCCGTTCTTCCTCAACGACGCAAACTGCTACCGTCGCCTGATGAGGGAATTGGCGAGGTGGAGCGCAAAGTTCCCGCCGGAATCGGTCACGGACGGGATGCTCCAGAAACAGGCAAGGATTATTCTATACAGCGAGTAAGTTTTTCCATCATGCCAAGGCATCTACTGCAAACCTCCCCCCCCCCCCCCCCCGCGCGCGCTCCGCTGACCCCTCATCGTAGCGAAGACCCATGGAATCAGACCGCGGCCGACAACGCCGAGTGGCTACTCAGGTTCAAGCGCGATTGCGGCATCATCCGCGACCCCGGCCCGGGGCTACCTCCCGGCGACGCCTGGTCGCTCGCGCAGGGCGGCACCGGCTTCGCGCCCCCGTACGTCTTCCCCAAGGGCGACATGGCCCCCTTCATCGAGAGGACGACGGACGTGCCGATCCGGAACATAAAGGTCTTTGAGATCCAGTCGGACATCACGAACCGCTACCTACAGACGTTCAAGACCAGGTACCCGAAGCCGGCCACCATCTTCTGCTCCCGCGAGCTCGAGGACGGGCTCGTCAGATTCGTCGAGACGGAGGTGGCGCTCTCCGGGCAGTTCCCCGACGACGACTCTCTCAGGGCGCACGCCTCCTTCATACTGAACGCGCCCGAGACCGCGGCGGACGACCCCGCCTTGCTGGGCAAGTTCAAGGGCTGGATGATGACGAGGGGTCAGCCGGCCTATCAGCAGCAGCAGCAGCAGCAGCAGCAGCATCCCGTTCTGTTCCACCCGCAACCGAGAATGCCGCTTCCGCCAACCTCGGCGTCGGCGTCGGCATCAACTCTGCCCACGGACATGGACCTGACGCTCTCGGATGCGGAGATGAACAACATCCTGAGAGACATGAACTTCGATCTCAGCGCCGCGGACCTGGAGGGTCTCGAAATGGCCTTGGGGATGGATCTCAGCGGCGACGCCGGGCCTTCCTCCTCCTAGCCACGCGGGAGGGGTTTGACACGCTTGGGCTCTGCACTGTTGGGGTCGCGACGTCTCGCGACGTCTCGCGACGCTCTTTTGACGTCTATAGAAATTTGGAGAGGCGTCGGATTGGGTTGATGACAGGTTTAAAAAGTCATCGTGTCCGCTTCGAAGAAAAGGAGAAGACAGAACTGCCAGATTTGGCAGACATGAAACAGACGGAAGGGCGGGCCACCACAGGAGGTGGGTTCGTCGCGCGAGGCTTGTTTAATATACCCAAAATAAATATTTGATAAAAAAAGGGTTTGGAAGAAATGGCGGAACCTCAAGTTTAGGCAAGCTCATGGCTAGCCGCATCAATAAATGCGAACCCACCGCTCAACGATTGCCTCTGATGACCCGCCTCTACCGATCCTACGGGTGTGCTCCACCCCCGCGACCGGACGCTGAGTAGCTGGGGCCGCGGGGCCGCGGCCGTCCGGCCGGGCGCCCCCCCCCCCCCCCCCCCCGTTCCGTTTCTTGCTTACGCACCAACGACAAGGAGGGTGAGATGACGCGTTGGGGGCGGTAGCATTTCAGGGACTGCACTGTAGAGGCGTGCTCCTTGGCCAAGATATTGTTAGGCAACGGGGGGCGGGATCACCTTATGCTTATCCGCCATGCTGACGGAACCGACACCACGCACGCTCATCTGACACTGTACAACGGCCTCTCCTGCTCAACTGTCGTCATCTTCGGCTTTCTCTCCGAAACGACACATCTGCCACTTGGTAACCGCGCTTCGGGGCAGAGCTCGCGCAGCCCTAACGTTCGGCAGCCTTGCCGCTTTGCCAACTTCTACGCGGAAACAGACCCCGTACGCGAGCGCAAGAGCCCGACAATGATGACAGAACCGGGCTCGGCCACGACGGCCCACGCGGCCCCCAACGACCGTGCCAGGACGCGCCAAAGGATACGCAAAGCGGCTCCCGCCTTGGATGTGCCAAGCATCGAACAAGATGCACCAGAGAGAAAGAGGGTGTTGAATGTTCTGGCCCAACGCAGATACCGTAAGACTCACCGCCTCGTCGACCCCTCATTCCATTTCGGCCCACGTCGAGGCTGACGCGGGAGAGACAGGAGAACGCAAGAGGCAGAGTCGCCTCGGCAGGGAGAACAGCAGCCAGGCCGGTGCTGTTCCAGAGCGTCGAGTGTCTGAGACAGACGCTGACAGCAGCCTCCCGGGCGCTGCCCCTTCATTCGTGCTCGAGGCCGGGGAGCCGATTGAGCAGGTTGCAGACCAAGGCCGGCCACCGGCCAGTCAAGTAGATGGCGCTACTGCGGTCTTGAATCTGGACGCGTCTGCGGTGTGGTCGACTGACCCGTCAGACAGCGACTCGATATCGGACCTGCTGTACGGTGCGAACCCAACCGTCTTCGCCGCGGGCCTAGACGTCGAAACCGCGAGGGCGGCGTTGCCGGGCACGCCATCGACCGTCGCCGCTGCATCAGCGATGCAGCGTTGGTCTCCGTCACCGCCAGACTTCCCCGACAGCTACCTCCTCCCCATGAGCGACCTCAAGGTCCTCACGGCGCTCCTTCGGATAGCCACTAGGCTAGGGTCCTGCTCTGTCATGTGGGACCCCGCAGCGACGTCGCCGTTCAACCTGGGGACTGGGACGGCGGCGGAGCTGCTGCCCGAGACGTGGCGGCCGACGGCGTCGCAGGTGCTCGTGCCGCACCACCCGATCATGGACTTTCTGCCGTGGCCGGACGTGCGAGACCGCGTCATCAACCTCTTCAGCCTGCCCGACGAGGCGAGGCCGCCCGCGGCGCGGGGCGAGCTCGGACTCGTCAGCTTTGCGTACGACTTGGAGGACTCTGGCGAAGGGGCGCGCGTCTGGGGCGCCGACCCGTACGACGCGGCGAGCTGGGAGGTCGGCCAGGTCTTGTTCGAAAGGTGGTGGTTCGTGTTCGACAGGAAGGTCGTCGAGCAGAGCAACAAGTGGCGGCGACTTAGGGGCGCGGCGATATTGCAGATGCGGCCCGGACAGTGTGGTTGACCGGTGCGATGAGGGAGTATTTTACGCCGGGGGATCCAATCTAGTGGCAAAGGGCGTGAGGTGCGAGACCCAGTTGAGCGAGCGTCTTGCGGGGGAAGGGGGGGGGGGGGGGGGCGAGGTTCCTGACGAGTCAGAATGTCAAATGTCCATGTGGGTGGGCAAACCACCCACACGGCGTCCAACAACACGAGCACGGGTATGGTATCGCTTGCAAACCCTTTTTGAGAAGGAGTACCCCGCAACCACAGCCGCCGTCCGCAGAATATCATGTGCCTTTGGAAATCTCATTGTTAGAGATGCAAATCTATCCGTACATGCAACTCTAATATCCAACTTTAAATAGGGTCAGGTTTAGGATGTCCGGTTCGAGTTAGAGTTGGGATTAGCGTTAGGATGGAGGACTATACATGTTGGAGGAATACGGGTGTATACCACCACCACCACTACTAGGTAGGTAGGTAGCAGAAAAAGGTACGTGGTAAAGCCGACGAAAGAGGTTAGATACGGCCAAATACTGTGATGGGGAGGCAGAGTTCCGGAAGGAGCAGCTATAGCCGGGTAGGAGGGGGGGGCCGGGGCCAGGCTTTAGAGGCATTAACATGCATGCGGCACGCAAGTAGCCAGGCTACCTAGGTAAGTGTGCGTACAGAGTAGTACTACTAGTAGTATGGCCACCGCCGGCTCGGACAAGAGCTTATGCGGGAACTTCCTTAGTCAGTCAGGGACGTGGACGGGTAGATGGCAACTCCGCAGCCCCGTGCACACGGTATGTTGTAGGGAAAGAGCAAGGAAGCTTTCCACTTTTCCCAAAGCTTGCTTTCCGACACCTGGGAGAAGACGCCGGACGGGTGGGTATGTTTCAGCGTGGTTCGGACGTCGCGCCGTCGTCAGCGTCGACTTCGGCTGCGAATGTTCGGCGTCATCGGCCGTGGTGACACGGGCCCCGATGTAGCCGATGTATCAAAGAGTCTCGAATGGTCAATCTTATTCGTCAGGGGCATGGCGCAGAATCCCATGTTTTTTCTGGGACAGATCTTGACACTCGTCCGACGAATAACCTCTGCGACGAGATGTTATGGTTTCTTTCCGCAAGAGAACGAGAGCTACTACTAGTCAGGCTGTCGTCTTTTTGGGTTTCCCACGTTTCCTTGGTGGCCGTTTTCCGCCTGGGGGGGAGAGAGAGAGAGACTCGCGTTGGCCAAGACGGGGCGGAACCAGCGCCGGCCGTTTCCGTGCGAGAGATTGGCCAATGATGGGGAGGGATGCCGGCCCCATCTGTGTGTACAAAGTACAATGTAGTTCATGGTAGCAACTAGTTCAAAACGGAGGGAAAAGAGATGCGGTATCTGGAGAAGATGGAGACGGCTGGAGCAGATGGAGAGAGGAGGCCCCTCCAGACCCAGAGAATGGGTGGTACTTCGTACACGCAGTGTACCTAGGTAGGTAGGTAGGTAGGTAGCGGTAGTGTACCTACATGGCGCCTGGGTACGATGTAGGTAGAGGTATTCGTAGGTAGTGGCTGACCGCCGACGACGGACCGAGGAGAGGAGGGAAGGCCCCGGTTGAAACAGAGTTCCACGGTGTACGGATACATTGTAAAAAGCGAATGAATGGCTTTGTAGGTAGGTTTGTTGTGCGTTCGTATGAGAGATGAGGGGTGTGTGTGTGTGTGTGTGTGTGTGTACCTGACCTGACGTAGTGTATGTAGGTAGTGCAGGTCCGTTCTGGCGGTGAAGGGATGAAGCAGCATCACAAAAGTATGTGTGCATCGCCTTTGGTCCATCGTCCGGACATGAGCAGCAGCCCATCTCCTTTGGGGGAGGGAGGTTGTGGCAACAAATCTCAGCTGCCCTGTCCCCTTAGCTTGGGAACGATTGTGCTGCCCGTCCATGGAGTGGAAATCGACAGACGCAGTACGATTCTGCCAGTTGTTTTCCTCTTTATTTCTTTCTTTTTCTTTTTTTTTCTTCTCTCTCTTCTGCCGCACCCCGCAGCTGCCTACCCACCTAGGTACTTGGATAGGTACTACTTGTAGTGTAGTGGACAGGGGGGGGGGCCTACCGTTGGAAGGTGGGGTGCCCTCTGCATCCACCCACATCTCTTTGCCCCTCCCCAAGGGCAATCAATGGAGGGGCATTCGCCAACCTATCATGGCAAGCATGGGTGCTGCCCTCAAATCTCAAATGCAAAGCTCCTTCTTCGGAGCTCTTCGAAGCGTAAGGTATGTTGGGGGTGGGTACAGGTACCAAGGTAGGTAGTGTACATGGACCCTAAGCTATCTGTCACCTTCCAACACGTATCTGTACCCCCAGTCCCTCTACCTCGAGTGCCTCCCACCTTACCTTCCCTTCTCTCCCGGTCCGACACTTGCTTGTATGTATGTACCTCTCTCATCGGCCAATTTTGCTTTTGCTTGCAAAATTTCCCAAGCCTCTTCCTCCTCCTTCTCTTCCTCTACCTTCGCCTTTGCTTCCTGTTTCCTCAAAGTGACTTTGGCACTCGGGGAATCTGTTACAACGCAGATCTGAGGGACTTGCTAGGAACGCTTGACCCCAAAGAGACTGACTAGTGAGTTGTCTCCCTTGCTTTGCTTTGCTTTGCTTCGCATGTTGCATCTCATCTCCAGGACCCTTCTCCGTTCTTTCCTCTAACTGTCCCTTCAACACGCGCCTTTTAATACCCCTCCAATTCCACCTGGACTTCGCCGCCATTCCAACCCCGATGCTCCTAACTCCTGTCTCTTACTCTCTGCCTCTCCCTTGCCTACCTGCCTACCTGCCTAGCATATGGCACTCTCACGCCGCATCTAAATAGCTTCAATTCCCCGTACACTTACTACTCTTGCCCCCCACCTTGCCCACATCCCCCCTCCCCCTCCTCCTCTTGTCAATTGAGTATCTAACAAAACCTGCCCTTCAGCACCCGACCAGTTCACGCACAGCGCCCTCTGGTGGCCATTATCCACGTTTCTCTTCCCCCTCTTCTTCTTCCTCTGAACTCCTTCGACTTCCTTCATCCACACAACAGCAAACATGCATATCAAGTCCATGCTCGAGGAGACCCGGAGGACGGGCGAGCCCTCCTTCTCCTTCGAATACTTCCCACCCAAGACCGCCCAGGGTGTACAGAACCTCTACGATCGTATGGAGCGCATGTACCACTTCGGCCCCAAGTTCATCGACATTACGTGGGGTGCTGGCGGTCGTATCGCCGAGCTGACCTGCGAGATGGTCCTCCAGGCCCAGTCCATCTACGGCCTCGAGACATGCATGCACCTGACTTGCACAGATATGGGCCTCGACAAGGTCAATGACGCCCTCCGCAAGGCCTACAAGGCCGGCTGCACAAACATCCTCGCCCTGCGCGGCGACCCCCCGAGAGAGCATGAGAAGTGGGAGGCCACCGAAGACGGCTTCCGCTACGCCAAAGACCTGGTCAAGCACATCCGCGCTACCTACCACGACCACTTCGACATCGGCGTTGCCGGCTACCCCGAGGGCTGCGACGACAACAAGGACGAGGAGCAGCTGCTGGACCACCTGAAGGAGAAGGTCGATATGGGTGCCAGCTTCATTGTCACACAAATGTTCTATGACGCCGACAACTTCGTCCGCTGGGTCGGCAAGGTGCGCGAGCGTGGCATCACCGTCCCCATCATCCCCGGTATCATGCCCATTGCCACCTACTCCAGCTTCCTCCGCCGTGCCAAGCACATGAACTGCAAGGTCCCCGACGCCTGGATGGCTGCCCTCGAGCCCATCAAGAACGACGACGTTGCCGTTAGGGAGGTCGGAAAGGGCCTTGTTGCCGACATGTGCCGCAAGATTGTTGCCGCCGGCATCCACCACTTGCATTTCTACACCATGAACCTGGCCCAGGCCACGAGAATGGTTCTCGAAGAGTTGAACTGGATGCCCACGACCGACCGTCCCGTGAAGCACGCCCTGCCCTGGAAGCAGTCTCTTGCCCACGGCCGCAGAGAGGAGGATGTGCGCCCCATCTTTTGGAAGGGTCGCAACAAGTCATATGTGCTCCGTACTCAGGACTGGGACGAGTTCCCCAACGGTCGCTGGGGTGACTCTCGGTCTCCCGCCTTCGGTGAGCTGGATGCCTACGGCATTGGCTTGACGGGCACCAACGAACAGAACCGCAAGAAATGGGGCGAGCCCAAGTCTATCAGCGACGTCGCCACCATCTTCGTCCGCTACCTCGAGACGGAGCTCGACTCACTCCCCTGGAGTGAGGCACCCCTCACCAGCGAAGCCGACCCCATCCGGGAGGAGCTCATCGGCTTGAACAAGCGCGGCCTGCTCACCATCAATTCTCAGCCTGCCGTTGATGGCGTCAAGTCGAACCATCCAGTGCACGGCTGGGGTCCCGCAAACGGTTACGTCTACCAAAAGGCCTACCTCGAGCTCCTAGTCCATCCAGACGTGTACGCCGAGATCGTCTCCCGCATCGAGAAGAACCCCGACATGACGTACTACGCCACCACCAAGAACGGCAACCTGAAGTACAACGCAACAAACGACAGCCCCAATGCCGTCACCTGGGGTGTCTTCCCGGGCAAGGAGATTGTGCAGCCCACCATCGTCGAAGGCATCAGCTTCATGGCCTGGAAGGACGAGGCTTTCCGCCTCGGTATAGACTGGGCACACTGCTTTGAAGCCGGAACTCCTAGCAGAGTGCTGATTGAGCGTATCATGAACGAGTGGTACCTCATCAACATTGGTAAGTTGGACAAATGATACTGGTACAGCCGTGCCATACTAACATCTCCTAGTCAACAACGACTTCCACCAAAAGACGGCCCTCTTCGATTTGCTCGAGGGGCTCCAAGTAAAGGAATACACCGACATTCCCGCCGAGCCCCAGACCAACGGAGCGGGTAAGGACCAGGCGGCAGTGACTAACGGCAACCCTGTTCCCACCGTCGCCAACTAACGATTCTTTCTGACTTGTGTTTAACACACCCCCTTTACTATTTTTAAGTATGCATCATGACCGGCGTTTTCAACAGGGCAAAAGGATGGACGGGGGTCATTATGTGTTTTTTCAACAAAAAGACACTCTTACACAATACGGATTCATCCACGATATCACGGGCGGTAAACGTGACGTGGGGACGGACCAAACATCGCCCACATCACCCACATATCAAAAAGGCGAAGAGGAAAAGGTTTGGCAAGCAAAGGAGGAGCAACTGCATCTATCTCAACGATACCCCTACAAATGGACTATTAATTTTTTTTCCCCAACGAAAAGAAGAGAAAAAAGTCCAGGAAAGCCACATAAACAACAGAGGAGTTCAACACGGGTTTTTTATTTTCATGTTTTCCCGTGGTTCATAGATGGACTGCTGGGTTTTCTTTTTCGCATTCAGGATTTTCTGCGGTTTGATAGCGACACATTTTTTTAATTCGTTCTTTTTTGCGTGTGTGTGCTATAGGACGGTGAAAGAAGGGGGGGGGGGGGGGGTGACCACGAAACGCAGAACCGATTGATGACGATCGGAAACTTGCGAAGTTGGAGAATGAGGGAAAGAGTACACGGGTGGTTAAGGTACAGACGGGAGAGGCGGTGAATTTGGCGACTAGGATGTTTCATCTAGTCTCTTTTCAAAGCTGATCCAACTTGGGCTTGACTGTTCCCGCAACGAGTTATTTCTTCTTTTGGCGAGCACCCCTTGTCGGTGTGGCAGTCATGAGATGTGCGTTAGCAGGCAGTCTGCTGCATCGAAACGGAGGACAATCAGTGCGCCGCCATACGACGATCAAGTGAGGGTGAGGGTGAGGGCAAGCATCAAAATAGCATCCTGAATCTCCTATTTTATTGCCGCGTGTCTGTCCCCATCTCGGTGCCCGGACTGCATGCGCTAAGCCTGATGGCAAGTGAGCGAGCGGCCTTGATCCGCCGAGGCCTCGCACTCCATCCATGCATTATCCTGATAAAGCCATACATTCCCGATCCCGGAGCCCTCTAATAGCCATGATAATGCGCCCAGCATCCGACCACCCCTTCAGACAGCGGTGCCATGGTCCGCAATGGTATGCTCGCCCCCCTGAGCCTCGCAGTCGCACTCATACTCCATCCTGAAGGCTTCCACATCCATACCCTCCAATTTCTCGACCGCTCTTCTCGCAGCCGCAACCTTGGCATAACGGCCGCTGGCTGCGGCCGCGTGGAAGTGAATCTGCCCGTGCAGCATGACGCCACAGAGGACCCGGGAAGCAGTAATGGCGGCGGCCCCGCCTTCTTCGACGGTCGGTGCAACTTCACTCACCATCAAGCGCCACTCTTGGCATCCAAAGTCGTCTTTCAGGATACGGGTGAGGTTCGTGACGGGATGGCGGCTGGCAAAGGAGTCATAGAGCTCCATGTCCGTGAAGAAAGGACGGATGTGTGCGTCGAAAAAGCCGCGGACTTGGCTGTAGTCATAGCACGAGTCGACAAAGAGGGCTCCGATGTAGGCCTCGACGACGTCGGATAGATACTTTGGCGCCTGCTTGACATGTATCCAATAAGCCTGCGAGAGCGTTCCATCAGCTGCCGCATCCTGCTTTGCGCACTCGAGCACGTCAACAAAGTCTTGGGTCTGGTTCAGGAGAGACGCGTGGCCAGACAGGATGTGCTTGTGAAGGCCCAGCTGGACGCAAAGACAAGCCAGGAACTGATTGCTGACCATGGCTGTCTTGTGCTCCGTCAGCCATTGAGGGTCGGCATCGGGGAACTTGTTGAAGAGGAAGTCCACGCAGACCATGTCAAGCAGGGCATCCCCGAGAAACTCTAGACGCTGGTAGTTAGGCAGGTTCTCGTAGGCCCGGGGATACGACGGATGCTTGAAGGCACTCCGGAGGAGCGCGGGGGACTTGAAATCGTACCCCAACTTCTCCTTGATCTGACGCACCAGTTCCTTCTGCATGGCGGTCGACTGTCCGGATTGCCATGCGGAAGGGGTGTAGGCGGCGTAGTAATCTCCCCACGAGGTCATGAGGTGATTCTTGTTCTTGACCATTGCGGTGACTGCCCGGATCGCCATGTCAAAGTTGTTTGTGTCAGCGTAAGACAAGTACGCCGCGCCAATGAGGGCTTCGCAGACGTCAGCAATGGACTTGTCTGCGAGGGCGTGCCGGTTGTTCAGCGAACCCTCCTTGCCTCGGATGAGTCGTAGTCCTGACGGATACCAGCTACGGCGATCGAACGACTTCGAGCGCACATACTCTGGTAGGTTCCGGTCCACGGCCTTGTTGAAGAGGTTTTGGTTGCATATCAAGAGCATACGCTCGACGTGGTATGCAAATTCGTTGTCCTCCGGGTTTTGCGTGAAGAGGGCGATAGTCGTAGCCATTTTCAGGAAGCAATCACCGAGGAACTCCAGCCGCTCGTAGTTCTTTCCCATCCCTCCTTGAAAGTTGATCTTGTCCTTTGCGTGCTCGTCACTGTTGTCTGAGTCCTTCGTAACGGCCTCGAGGGCCAGGTCGGGGCGGATCTTGAGATCCAGAAACTTGCACGCATCCAGGGCGATCAGGACCGCATCAATGCGGTGAATGATGGCAGGGAATGTAAAGGCCATGACCACAGTCTCTATGGGAAGCTATGAGAGTTAGCCTGCAAGATATCATTCGAGAAACATCCAACTTACAGTCGACACCCTCAGGGGTTCCAAGATAACGTAGCAGATCTTCGACTCCTCAGTGGCGACCTCCATAAAGTCATCAAGAAGATTTCGTCTCAACGATACCACTTCAGCCTCAACGACAGGCTGTGTATCTCGCCACTTCCTTTTTGTTCGACTTTTCATCCACAGGCTCACGCTGTACTCTTTGATGTTCTTCTCCACGGCCGGGTCACGCCAGG
This sequence comes from Colletotrichum falcatum, assembly GCA_019425465.1. NCBI lineage: Eukaryota > Fungi > Ascomycota > Sordariomycetes > Glomerellales > Glomerellaceae > Colletotrichum > Colletotrichum falcatum. The sequence continues at coordinate 12,498 of SWKJ01000101.1, read as the reverse complement.
ACCTATGGCCAGGATCAGGCACGCCCTCTGGCACTGCGTCCGTCGCCTTCATGCTCTTACGAACTCCGCGCAGGTATAACTTGCGAGACCCTGCATAAGGATCTATCACCAGTTTATTCTGGAAGAACTCTTCTGGGGAATTGTCATCCCATTCCAGATATTCTCTATCCTTCGTGTCCCGAAGATGGTTCCAGTCGATCAGGGTCGCAGCGTCTGCTCGCGCTAGGTCTCCTGAATGGTGACGCCGCGTTGGGGCGAAGAAGTAAGGAATTTTTTGAATCGGTGCCTCGTACTCCTTACTGAACACATCTTTGAAGATGCGGAAGGTAAAAGATTTCAAGAGTTCCGAATCGGTTTCGGAGATCTGGACGGGCGCTGGAAGAGCGACGACGAAAGCCTCTGACTGCTGTTCGTTTCCAAAAAACAGAGGAATCGGCGGAAGCTCTGGGAGCTTTTCTCTAGTGAGGAGTAGCAGCGGCTTTGAGTCCCTTCCGACAGCATCGGGTGTTGCGAGAACGAGTATGTTGACGTAGAGGTGGCTGAAAGGACCAAGACGAAACCAGATGTCCGGTTTGGTTCTCATCTCGTACTCGGCCCTCTTGTTTGAACTGACGGCGAGGCGAGCGTTTCGCATAGTAGGAAGCTTCTTGGTGAAGACTGGTTGTAGGTTGTGATCAATGTATTTCTTCTTGATCAATTCCTTGCACATCTCGAATGCAGCTGAACAGCGGGCAGCCTGCTTGTTACTCTGCGGGAATCCTGCAATGTGCATGATCGGGGACTTTTCCGGTAACTGGACTTCTGCAACGAAAGTCTGTCCTTGATTGATGACCACGTATTCCGGAGCGCAGACCTCATCGTTTGACTGGCGCAAGGAAGCGGCGAAGTTTGCTAGCACCTCGAGGCTAGAGGTCCATGTCAGCACCGCACCGGTGGACTCAATGAGATACGATTTGTAGTGCAAATCTCCCTTGAGGATGCTGGCCTTGACATCAAATCCCATGATCTTTTTGTCCTCGGGCAGAGCATTGCAGAAGCGACGCAAAATGCTCTGATCGTACGTAGCTTGCAACACCATACGGGCTTGTCTTCCATTTCCGCCCTCAATGAACGATATGTACTCTGAGTCCTGCTGTCTCGCACGCCCCTTTGATTGGATGTACTGAATCACTGACTTGTAAAGATCAAATCGCATGATGAGGTTGCAGTCGGGTATATCAAGCCCTTCTTCAGCAACCTGAGTGGCGAAGAGACAATTGACCTCTGCATGCCTGAACTTATGAATTGTCAAGACTTGCTGCTTGAACGACATGTTCGCAAGTCCCGTATCTGCCTGGCTTCCAACAAGTACTGCCGGGTTGAGACATGGGAGCTTGATGTGGTCCTGCTTGAAAAGATCCGCAAGTAGTACGGCTGTGAGCCTCATTTCTACGAAAACAATGCAACGGTATTTCGGCTCGCTTGTGAAGCGGAGTCTAAGCTCTTCCCATAACCGAAGGACTTTTATTGACACCTGGTCCAGAGTCGGCGTGGCGGGCTTGAATTCGTGGGTCCGGATAACATCCCGCAGCTGCTGAACTGCCGTAGTCGCTCTGTCGTCGGAGTCAAGGCCAGAATAGCTCATGCTGGTTCGTTGAGCCAGCCTAACGATTGTCTCATCTGTCAGGAAAAGCTGCCAGAAACGATCCGCCGCCCAAGATCCAAGGGAAGATGTGGCGGCCTTCGCAAAACATAGCTCTTTGCTGAAGTGCTGGTTGCGACCCACAAGGGCGTTGATCTTCCGATATAGCTCTGTCTCGTAAGGCATGGGTAGGCTGCTGTAATGAATCTCTCTTTCCGTAATCTTTCGAACCTGTGAAGTGCGACAGAGTGACTCTTCGGACACTGTTGCGATTTCGCTATGAAGAAGGCACTCAAGCTGGGCGGTGGCAATCTTGACGTCCGTCTGGGCGTCGACGGGGGAGGCCGTCATGCCGAGGATTCTCGGTCGTTTGTTTGTATCAGGCTCCTTTATGTAGAAATCCTTGATAATACGAGCATAAGGGTGGTTCTTTTTGGTATGATGAGCTTCATCAAAGATGAGGAGATTGATCTGCTCCATGCGGATATAGGAGTGTGTCAAGCATTTCTGCAAAATGGCCGCGGTGCAGACGATGACCATATTTTCTTCGAATTGTTGAGCCCAAAACTCGCGGGACCACATTTCGTCAACCATGTCGCCGCAGAAGCGGGCGACTGGGTGCTCTAGGTTACAATCGAGAACGGCATGCTGCTGAAATACGAGAGATACCTTGTCCACCTGTTTAGACTGTTAGTTCGGCATTATCAAATTGGGATCGAGTCACTCGCCAGAAAGAAGGCGATGCGTTTCGGTCGTCCAGTCGCGCGATCCTCAATCTCCTTTTCAAGGATGTGACGAAGCAGCAAAGCAGCAATCAAGGTCTTGCCGGATCCAGTATCCAAGACAACAATGGTGTTCTTGCTCTTGGCTCTCTCAAAGAGCTCGATTTGATACTCTCGCGGGGTCTGAATGATTCTGAATCTTTCGTTGTCCTGCTTCATCAAGTGCGCTACGGATCCGAGGTTCTGCTTCTCGGACGCCTTGGGGCCTGATTCCAGCACCTTGTTTTGGTTCGACTCGATCCATGATTGGAAATTTGCGTGATCACGACGCTTTTTCTCTGATATCTTGCGGGGTCGTTCAGGATTCAAACTCCAGCGGCGGTATTCGTCTTCGTCTTCACCAGGATCGCGATTTTCTCCGTCTTCGTCTTGGTTTTCAGAATTGGCGTCAGAGACTGAATCCTGGCGTAGGGAAGTCGCCGAGGGTGATACTGTAGAGTATTCTCTCATGTTTGAGGTTATCACATCCTGTGTAGGAGGCTTTGAGGGCACCGAGTGTCCCAAAAGATGCGAAGTCGAGCTTACGTCCAGATCGACGAGACCAGTTGACGTAGAGGATGAGTTGCCGGCGCTATTGATTCTACAAGCCTCCATATCTGAAAGTAGCCTTTTTGTGCTGGCCACTTTTAATTGCATGGGACTGAGTACTTGTGCTTGACTAGTATCTTGTTAAATCTTGAGGCTCTATGTTCTGGAGATGGACCTGACCGTTGGCTCACCCAAGTGCGATGCAAGAGCGAGGAAGTACCGATGGGTCCTTGTTATTTGGATCGAATCTGAGTGCTTTGTGATGGAGAATCTGCATGTGGTGGAGAAGAACTGTAGCGGGTTCTTGAAGGGGAGGAAGGAATGGGAGTGTGGTGGAAATAGCGGCGGCAGGAAATAGAGGTACGATTAAGGAATTGCCTCTTTCGAGGAGAGAATATTGCCCCGTACTCTATATCCTACCTACCTACCTGGATTGTGGTCATGGATGTAGTGGAGTGAATGAGTGGTAGTGCAGGACTGAGGGTGGGAGGGCGAGAAAAAGGTTTTGTATTGCTTCTGAGGAGGTACTGCGTGGAAACGCAGATGCAGATGTTTGTAAGCGTGCCTTCTCTCGATATGATATGGATACGACAATGGCAACGGGAGGCTGCATAAGGCAGGAGCAAACAAAAACATTCAGTAACAGTCCCGCCTAAAGCACTGCCCCCAAGATGTTTTGACTCGGCATTTCAATCATTGGGACGCGATCCGGACCAAGTAAAGAATATAACTTTGACAAGAGCAACCTCCAGTAACTTGAGTGTTCGAATACGTTCAGACAGAGAATGATCGTGATACAATGGTGAAGGGGTTGAGGAAGAGAGGAGCCCAGTGGATGCCGAGTCGGATGTACATTTTTCGCGAAAAGGTTCTTCCACTGATCATTCGTAGCACACATTTCTTGTTCTCACAGATGAAAACAGCTTCTCTCGCAAAATAAGAAAATAAAATAAGAAAAACGACCGGCCTCGTCGACTGCTTTTCTGGGCAGAGCATGCAGGCTTCCGATAGCTCGTATAGATAGTCCATTTCAAGAACAGCTAGCTAGCTCGGAGCTTAGATATTAGATGTACGTAGTAAACACTCCCAATCTCCGTCTGGTAAGCTCAACGTTGCAAATTTAATACGCCGATATATTCCAATAAGTAGTGATGAGTTCTCGTGGGATGGAACTTGGGCTCAGCTGCAGTAACGAGGTAGAAAGCGATGACGGATATCAGGGTGAAGTCATCTCCATTTCCAGCTCTGCCGGCCAGGACCCCTGTCGTCACCCCACCTCCATCAAAGCTCCCCGCCCCGATTAGATAAGATAAGGACCCCGTTGAGCGGCGCAAATCGCCATCAATTTCAAAGGAAACGTTTAGCGTCCTTTCCTTTTCTCGTGATGCTTTCTTTCCAGTACTTACCTAACTACCCATCCAGAACAATGCAGCACAACCCCTGCGAGAATCAAACGACACCGCATTAGATGCCCTGATCACAGCTTTCACGAATTTCGATAGTCACAACGTCGCCCCCTCTCGTCAGGCGCGGAGCTCACAACGTCGCTATCCCCTTAACCCCTCCACCCCTCACAGACGATAGATAATTACTCCCCTACCTGGACGCCTCCACTTTGAACGAACACGCAGTCGGGCAAAATCGAACTACCGCAACCATGGCGGACGAAGAAAAACCCCAAACTCTCAAGTCCGTCTTCGCCTCGGCCGAAAGGAAGCGCCTCGTCCTCGAAAACTCGTACGCCTCCTCGCCGACCTTTCTCGACGATCTCCGCAACGCCATCTCCGAGTACGAGACCTGCCTCGACCTCGTCTCCCGCGCCGCCCTCTTCTCCCCCAACGAGTCCCTCGAGGACCTCTCCACCTCCTCCCTCGCCTACCTCCTCATCACCGCCCACCTCGCCGAGCTGCACCAGAAGCTTCCCTCACGCAGCCCCACCGAGCGGCGCGCCGCCCTCGAGCGCGCCCGCGGGTCTTACGAGACCTTTCTCGGATCCCTCGACTCCTACGACCTGCTCTCCCCGCAGCAAAAGACCCTCTACAGCCGCTACACTGACGAGCCCCTCGCCTTCACGACCCTCGGCACCAATGACCCGGCCAAGCGCCGCGACGCCAAAATCGCAAACTTCAAATCCGAGCGCGCCCTCCGCGAGCGGCTCGACACGCTGCGCCGGAATCCGCGGTACCAGAACGAGGACGGCGACGACGAGGTTGTCCGCGACCTGCACCTCGCCCACGTTGCGTATGCGGCGCACATGGCCTTCCAGGGCCTGGAGGGTATCAACCGCGAGCTCGAGGTCCTGGCCCAGGCCTCCGCGCCCCTGATGCCGTCCCCGACGTCCGTGGAGGAAGATGAGCGACGCCGCGCTGTAGACCGCGGCTCGGACAGCTACAACGAGCGCCTCGAGGCCCCACGCCAGCACAAAGGCCTGTTCGGCCAGCGGGGGGGTCCTATATTGTCCAAGGACGGCAAGCCACTGCAGCCCTTCACGCTCGTTGGTAACCGGGGCCAGATGGCCGCGGACGTGTTCCGGCCGGGCCACAACCTGCCGACGATGAGCATCGACGAGTACCTCGAGGTGGAGCGTGAGCGGGGAGGCATTATCGAGGGTGGCGGTGAGGCAAGCTGGCACCGGCCGGAGCCAGACGAAGATGACTTTGATAAGGCGGACGAGGAAACAATGAAGGCGAGAGCGTGGGACGAGTTTGTCGAAGCGAACCCCAAGGGCTCGGGCAACACCCTGAACAGGGGTTGAGCCCCGCGGTGAGGTCCGGGGGTGGGGTTTCTGTGCGGCCAGGTGGGAAAAAGCAAGATGGCGGGATTTCACACTTGGTGACTTAAAAAGGAGGGAGAATACCACGGCGCGATGTCATAGGGTGCGCATGATGTCCACAAGGGACAAACTTTGCGGCACGCCTGTACTCGATACACCACGATGAAAACATGATGCATTTGGAAAGTTGTCTGGTCTCACTCATCGCTGACCGATTGGCTGTCTGCTTTCGAGGACGGTCCTCTTTTTCCTGGTTCTCTTGTTGTCCCTATGGCCTTGTTACCCAAACTCGTCTGCAGTGCAAATCCTCAAGCCCCGGAAACGCCTGCAAGACAATACCCGCCCTCCCGTGTTGTTGCCGCCCTCTTGCAATTCCTCCTCCTCGCTGCTTGTCCAAAGATCTAGACCATGACCACGTCGTCGTCATCGTCGAGAAGAGAAGAAGACGGGGGGGCGTCCTCGGTCAAGAGTGAAGTTGAGGACCTCCCGCCTCCGGGCGTGGGCATGTCGCGCACACCGGAGCTTGCCACAACATACTCGGGGGTCTCCTCTCGGGAGCGGCTCTCGTCTGGACCGATCTCCGTCATAGTCTCGTCCATGTCCTCCTCCTCCTCATAGTTGACGCTGGCACCGGAATCCGACTGGTCGGGCGATTCGTCGAGGACTGCGGCGCTGACCGCGTCGGCAATGGACTGGCCATCGGCAGGCACGGCGTACCTGGCGTTGCTGTACTCGGGCTCCCCGTCTGTGAACGACTCCGTGCGGATCGACAGGTCATCGGCCACCACCCTGGTCGGGTTTAAGACGGTCGAGACGCCGTCCTGTACGTCGATACTGCCGGGACCGACGGTGCTTCCCCCCTCCAAAAGAAGACGCCCGAGCACACTGCTGATCGAACCTGATGTGCTAGAGGCGTCCGAGGGGATCGTGGCTCCGGTGTGGTAGGCCGGGCCCGGGCCAGCCGGCCCATAATCGGCAGGCGGCAGAGAATGCTCGAAAACGCCACCGGTGCCGTCATCGTTGCCGCCGGCCCAGAGCGGTAGGAACTTGAGTTCGTTGTGGTGTAGGTTGAGCAGTAGGTGCGGCGTCACGTTCATCTTGATATCGACGTCGGCACTGACGCGCTCCCGATAGAGGGGCCTGAGGAAATCTTGGACGGATTCTTCAAAAGCTAGGAGATTGAACGCCATCCGCGGTTCTTCGTAGATGGGCTTGAGAGATCCATTTGCGCCAATGCCGGCAAAGACTCCCAGCGGCAAATTGAGCACCGATCTCCAGGCCGGGTCCCGACCCAACTCGAGATGGTTTCTAACAAGCCCTATGAGCGCAATCCTCAGGTTGTTGGCTAGAGTTGAACAGCGGCGACGCTGAAGGTCTGTGCAGAAGACGCGGTAAACGACGGACCACTGCAAGTCGACAGCCCTGTACATGAATGAGCACAGAGCTTTTTGCACATTGTTGAACCGGCTGTAAACGACCTCGAGACGGTCGAAGTGCCGAACATCCACGTAAGTGGCGCGGTGGTCGTCGGCGTCGTTCACCAAAAAGGAGCCAAGGGGCTTCTGGAATAAGTCGTGGACCACGTTGTCCTCCCATGTGCTCTTCAAGAAGCCGGCCAAGACGGCCGCGGAGTCTTTGGCCTTCTGGAACGACTTGTCGTCGGGGTAGCTGGAGAGCATGTCGATGAGGTTCTGCAACCGCAGCCATTCGGCATTTTGCATGTCATCAAATACTGTTTTGCTGACCAACCGGTTGACCAGTCCTGAAACACGCTCCACCATGGCCCGAGCCGCGTGCTGGATGAGGTTATTCAGATCATCACCAGGGTCGTGGCGCTTGCGGCCAAAGACCGTGTAGGCGGCCGCCTTGGGTGTGCCGTTGGGCCCAGCGGCTTCCTCTAGAGCTAGCTCGTTCACCAGGATCCGAAAGGCCGAGCGCGTGACTTGATCCAGCTTCAGAGCCACGCCGATTTGGAGACTTTCCTCGGGCAAGACCTCGATGAAGACGGTGTTGTTGGGGCTCATGATCCACTGGAGAACGGGGTCACGCTGGAAGTGGATGTCAAAACGGATGCTGCTCTCATGGGCATAGGGGATGCAAGGGTACTCACCAGCACGCTCGTGCAGTCGAGAATCTTGGCTACAGCCACCAGAGTCCACACCAGAGGGGCAGAATCGATAATGACCCGCTTGCCCGCGATGAGACACATGAGCCTGAGGATGTCGACACGGTGGCGGACCGGACAGTAGTCTGGTATCTGACGGTAGGTAGGGCCCAGCTCGGAGGTGAAGTCGCCCTTGGACTTCTTGTCCAATACCATGGAGGCCAGGCCGGTATTCGATATGTATAGTTGTTTGGGCCCCGTATAATCGGGCTCATTGTAAAGCCGGAGGAGGCTCTGTGCAATGGCCGATTTGGTGTCATGATCCAGGTCTGTATCTGTATTTTGATTCTGGTCACGACCAGCGTCAGTTGCTGAATTCTTCCCGCCGGCAATGCCTGGATCGTCAGAGCTTTTGGGGGCATTCTCTCTCCAGCAAGAGCAAACATCGTCGTGGCCGGATACAACGTAGGCGTCGATACCGTGCTTGTCGTAAGCGGTCCACCATTTAATGATGCCCGGGGTCAACGACGCCTCTGTCATTTGGAAGACGAGCTCATCACCCTCGGAAGGGGGGTGAGGTCTAGAACATACTTGACACCCTCGGGAGTTTGTTGACAAGCTTTCGTCGACGTTGTATACGGAACTGGTACGTCGGGTTAAGCATCTCGGAGAATTTGGAGGAGCCGGTGTCCAGAAGCTTCTGAGAGTGCATACGAAAGTGAACCGAGTTCCAAGCATAAAAATAGCAGTCGGCTCCCGCCGAGGGTTCGGAGGGAGCAGGGAAGTCAACGAACACCAGTGTGTCTCCTTCGTAGAGCTCGCCCTGGATGTCGTGGAGGATGAACTGGGAGTAATGGCGTTCTTCTATATAGGTCATGTCCCGCAAGGGGGTTGGAAATCTTGGTACGCGACGGCTCTCGATGCTGGAGCGGGAGCGGCAGGCTCCGTGAGATGAATGTTATCGAGACTGTTTCCGCCTGTTGGCGTGGAGTGGTGTTGCTCAGAAGCAGGCTCGTCCTCTAGGCCCTCTTCCCACCCCTGAAGGAGACATATCATGTCTTCTTGTTGAGTGTCCATGATCCGATTAGGCAGTGTGGAATGTTACGGAGCCCGCTGGGAGATGGTATTGCAAGAGCCTTTGAGAGCTCAATTGCTCATATAGACGAAGGCCAGACGCAGCGATGGTGATGAACGGAGGGCGGGTGGCGAAGACGTAGGCGAAGAAAGTGAGAATTCTAGATGGCTGGAAGGACTTGGACTAAGAGCGACGTTGTCAGAACCGGAGCTGACGCAAAATGAGGCCTGGTTGGTAGATATGCCAGGTTGCGAGTCGGATAGGGAAAGACGAATGTGGTGATGATCAGAGGGGTGGCGGAGCCTTCCTAGGCAGCAAGTTGGTAGGTAGTCAGATGTCAATTAGGAACGGCCCAGACTCCACCAAGAAGCCGCGTGTCGGCCTCTCAGGGTCGCTATTCGAACTCACCAAACTGCAAGAAGGCGGCAGTGAGAATGACAGAATGAGATGTCCAGCTGTGTGCAATTGATCATCTAGCAAAGCAAGGTTAAGATATCCCGAAGTGTATGGGAATGCGACAGGATAATAAGACGTCAAGAAACGAAGTGTGAGGCTTGAACGGAGAGGGGAAGTTTGCTTAGCTAGGGTCCGAGTACTGGCGAAGGCAGCCGATGTGGCATGTTATGTACGTGGGCGCAAACACGCAATGCAGCAGGAGGGATGCGATTGGCAAACAACCCGTGACCTGCAGCTGACGGGCTGCTTCAAGGGACAACAGGTGCTCTGATTCATCTGTGGCCGGCGCAGCCAACCCACTCAAGGGAGCCTATGCCGGTCGGCCGGCCATCTGAAGTCACACCAATCTCACCGATGCCAAACTGTCTTTGTCGACAACGTGGGCATGAGCCAGTTATCGACAACTGCAGCAGCCTGGCAGTGCACTGGGCGAATGCCGAAAGAGACACAGTCGTTCATCTTGAATTTGTCACGAGTCCGAGAAGTAGAGGTCGCTGCTGCCTGTGTGCATGCCAGATGACCCATTCGAAAAGGAAATAGTGGATTGGCGGGCACGGTAGGCATGCCGCAGCGTCGTCTCTCGGCTCCGTCTGCCCGCGTCGGCTCTTATGGGGATACGCCCCGACGAACCAGCCCCACATGTAAAGCGGTGTCCGTCTTTGGGTGTAGGTCAATTATCATCAAAACCCTCTGTCGGAGACGAGACTAAGGTCCTGTGTTTCTGAAAACCTCTGCCCGACAGCACGAGCAACGCTCGGAGAACGAGACTAAATCGGCTCTTTTATACCTACCTAGGTACCTAGGTAGGTAGGTAGCTTGCGTAATGTCGGTAGCAGGAAGGAACGCTGCTGTCATGACCTGCTGTCTTGACACCTAATACATAAGTAGTCATGTGGATATCTAAACCACCTGAGTAGATGGTGATTCCTAGAAGCGTGGTGGCTAAGGAAGCTGAAGCCCGGCACCAGCACCGGCTCCGTCCCGTCTCGATCGGGCTCTGTTGAAAAAGCTCAGTATCGGCCCCACCTGCAGTCCGCCGCGCTAGGTACCTAGGAACCGGGTAAAGAGGGTACAACTCATATTGCGCTCAGTCGGGATATGGACGCAGTCATGGAGCAGGCGCATCCGACTGCCGGGCCGTGTCCGTTCCCGGACAAAAACAAATCCTCTGCAAAAGATTATCCACAAAAACAGTCAACATGCGACGTATGTTGGTACCTTGGTGGAAATAGTACCTACTACGTAGTACTCCGCAAGCCCGGGCCCACCACTATCGCAGCTCCCCCGCATGTCCCTGGGCCCAAGCTCCTCAACTTGCGTTCTGCCAGCTGAAACATCGCCCAACTTCAACCAACATTGATGGTTTGGTGGTACCTGTGCTCTCAAACTCCCGTCATGCATACCAGCACACTTGCCGATGACTGCACGGAATCATTGCCGGCCTACGATTGCATGCATGCACCCACTCCGTCCCCGATCAGCTCACCACCCGCGTCCAGCCTGTCCATATCATCAGTCCATGAGCCCACGACAAAACAATGTACAAAACAAACTCGCAAAGCCCTTTGCGCAAGCCATGCGCAGGACAAAATGTCTCTGACGCAAGCATCGCAACAGAAGGCGTGCGTTCCCAGGCGGGCTGATACCTCTTGGAGAATCGCACCCCGAACCACACCACTGACCTTCTACCCCGCTAATCCTCCAACTCCATCTACCGCACCGCGTCACCATTCCAGACCCCCCTCCTTCACCCCCATGCATCTACCTACTTATTACTTGCATTCTACTTGTATCTACCCGTTTACTTCTTCCCCACAATAAAAAAATACCTTTGGCCCGACATGCATCCTCTCTTGGATATTCCCCCATGTTTGAGTTTTACCAGGGTATTCCTTGCCTCGCCTCCTACACTAGTTCTTGCGGGCTGCTCACCGTGTTAGTCATCACAGTGCCATGGGTAGTAAGTAGGCTGAGCCGAATAGAGCCGGGCCATGATGTAAATCGTCCGATCCAGGCTGCTACCATCCACTAGTCCGAAGGCTAAGAGACCTCTTCCCCGTCATTCCCCAACAGAAACGAGATATTTACCCCTCCTCCACACACCCCCGAGGAATCTGGGGAGAGACTAGGACTACTATGGAACGTGTCGAGGACGTCGAGCGTCTACCTGCACGTACTTAACTGGACCTCCCTCCCCTTGTCCTCAAGCTTGTCCACTAACACTACTTCCCCCCGAGTCTCGACTGTTCCCGTCGTAGAATACCCGGGACTTTCCAAAAGCTTCCCTTACCTTATATATATACTTCAACAAACTATCAGATCCCGTCCTCCATCATGCAATCAAGGCCACCGAAACCGCCCATTGTCTCCTTCCCTCGAATCCACGTCCCTCACGCGATGTATGCTACTCCCCCCCCTTTCTTCCTTGACCGTGCAACACCCTAGGGAAACCCACCACCCCGAGCCAACCCTGTTACTCTCCGTCCCCCAGAACGTTCCGGTCACTGACAGTCCGCAGCCGCCACCGCCGGGGCCTCATCCTCGTGACCGCGGCCGTCACGGCCGTCGCCGCCAGCTTCCGCTACACCGCCATCTCGAGGCGGACAAACGAGCAGAACCAGTGCTCCAACAACCCTTACTACGTGAGGGTCGACCGGAGCGGAGGTGGCATCTAGACCAAGTCTGACCGCCGACCCAACTTGGGAGAGAAGGGTAAAAAAAAAAAAAAAAACCCCGAGAGAAGCAACAGGGTGGCCGAACGCCCTTCCCGTCCACGACCCTCCGCCAGCGTTCCAGAACCGCACACTCCTCGGCCAACAACGGCATAATGTGCTTCAAAAACCAATAATACAACGGTGACAGGACGGAAGTGGTCCGGTACGAGACACACAAAGTGATGATGTAATGGGCACGGGAGCAATACACAGCGAATCCGCACCACGGTCCGAGGGCGCCCGCTCGCAGAGGACCAACACTCTCGCATGCGCCAAGGGGTGGACGGGGCTTGAACGAATCGGACCCTTTGGTAGTTGCAAGTAGGAATGCAGGAGACTTGGGGGATCTGCAGGGGATGGTAACTGCAGGTCAACCCATACCAAATTTTATAACCATTTAAACCAAGCCCACCTCCAAAGCGTCATTACTTCCATCCGCATGTTC